>CM046531.1:6202500-6675000 GCA_024713555.1 Spirodela polyrhiza | reverse complement strand
TTAAAATCTTCACTGTATGTCGGAAGGCGTAGTGGAATCATCAAAATCATGAAAAAGAAGCAGTCTGCAATCACACATCCATTTAGTTCACTGTCTAGGTGTGGTTCTTATTTAGTACTTCGATGGGCAGATTTTAATATTTTTAGGCCGGATCACTGAAATCGGTCGAAGTAGAACTTTTTACATGTCACGACCTGTTGTAAGCAAGCCGTCGTCACCCGCATCAGGCGGGAGGAGGGAGACGCGGCGGCGTATGGACGAAGCAGACTAGATGGCGTGATCCCTGCCGGTTCTTCCTTTATTCAGCAGCAGAGCAGGAGGAAGGGCGAAGGGTGAGAGGTTGGGTCGTCCCCCGGAGGCGGCGGCGGCGGCGGCGGCAGCGGGGGAGGCTTATTCGTCGTCGCCCAGTTGGTACTGGGCCAGGAGGGCGCCGCAGGAGGGGAGAGGCTCCTCTTTGAGGAAGCCGAGGGAGTTGGCGAGACGGACGTTGGTGGCGAGGCCGCTGTTCTGGGTCAGCAGGATGCGGGCGCGGTCCCTCCCAGGTTTGATCTCCGAGCAGTCCGCTCGGGGGCTCTCCACCAGCACCACCTCGCAAAGCTCGTCCTCGTGGTCGTCGGCGACCTTCAGGTGGTACGTCCCGGTGGCGTCCGTCGTCCCCTCCACCGTGTGGACAAGCTCGTCCGACTCCTGGTGAGTTCATTCCAATCTGACCTTCGCTCCAGGGAGGTACTCGGTGACGGTGGTCTCGAAGCCGGCGCGGCAGGTGTCGCAAAAGACTCGCCCCTCGACCAGGAAGCTGTCAGAATCGCCGCCGGCGGCGGCGACGGCGAAGAGGGTGGAGCACAGCGCCATCACGCTCAGAAGTTCGGTCGCCATCGTTACGGTAAGTTCTACGCCTCTCCTTATCTCGATGAAACACTGCGGGAGAATGTGCGTTGAACGCGTCGCGGGTCTCCGTTTTATGGTGGCCGCCACTCTCGGGGCCCCCTTCTCGCTCGGGGAATGCGCGGCGTTGGTTAGAGCGAGAAGCTGGGGGGGTAAGCGAATTTTGACAGGGAGAAGGAACGAAGGAGGAGGGTGCCAGTCCGGCCGTAGACCGGGTCATCCGCGGTGGCTGGAGGAGAGCCGCATCTCCCGGGGAGAGGGGTAGGGGAGGGCTGCTAGGCACCAAATGTAAATCTAATTAGATGAGGATATGTGGGGATAGCTCTACAAATTCGCCATGTGTGCATTGAGATGCCATTATTTATACATATTTTTTTTCTTTTTTTGTTATCGGGGGACGAGCCCCATAACTTTAGTAAGTGGATTAGGAGAACTGGCATCCTCCTTATCCTGCCTCTCCATGAGAGGGCTACTACCTGTCCTGCCCCTCAATGAGCTGCACCATCTCATGGGGATCAACGTATAATACGAAAGACATGCTGATAAAAAATTTGAAGTGCAACCAGGCGGTTTATGATCCGCAGGCATTAAAGGAAATAGGGGTTACCTGACGAGGGTATGAGGTAAAAGTTTACTCTTCAGATGGCTATTATTGCAACGGTCAGATTAATTTAGATAAAACGTAGGTGAAAGGCGTACCCAAAAATGCTCAAGAGGGCCACACTCACGAACGAAGGGGAGTGAGGTGACGAAACTATGTAGGCCAATGCAAGGAGACTGGTTCCACGTAGCACCTTGTAAATATTAAGCTTCATGATGATAATTGACTGTATTCTAGCCTTTGATGCTGGCGAGTCACATCGCCATTCTTCATGGTGATACTTTACATCTAATCCAGCTCTTGAGAACTCGTGAATCCATGATGGAATCACCGAGTGTATTCCTTACCCATTGTGGTATGAACTGTTGCCAAAAGTCTACGTCCTTGACGTGAGCGAGTCAGATCGTCAATCTTCATGATGATACTATACATCTAATCCAGCTCCTGGGTATGTGTGAATCCATCACGGAATCACCGTGTATTCCTTAACCATTGTGGTATGAACTGTTTCCAAAAGTCAACGTCCTTGATGTGAGCGAGTCAGATCGCCACTCGTCATGATGATACTATACATCAAATCCAGCTCTTGGGCACTTGTGGTGAAACCATGATGAAATCACCGAGTGTATTCCTTGCACATTGGGGTATGAACCGTTGCCAAAAGTCAACGTCTTTGATGTGAGCGAGTCAGATCACCACCCGTCATGATGAGACTATACATCTAATCCACCTCTTGGGTACTTGTGGTGAAACCATGATGAAGTCACATAGTATATTCCTTGCCCATGGGGGGTAAGAACATTGCAGAAGGTCAACGTGTATAATGTAGTGAAATAGTAAGAGAGGTTTTTGCCTCCGCTCTCCTACAAGTTTGGATTTCTTGAGCTCGATCTCCTGATTTGCGCTGTTCAATGCGCTCACAGCCCTCTGATTTAGTGATTTAAAATCTTCAGTAAATTTGACGAAAATATGAAAAAATTATCATGAATAATGCGAAGCATCGCATAGTTTCAGCTTGTCCTGATAAAAGGAGCTCTGCAGTCACAGATCCCTGCGGTTCACTTTATAGGGTAACGTTCTTATTAACTGCTACGATGGCCGAGTGACGTAAATGTGTCACCGGGCCGGGCCCGGCCCGGGGTTTCAGAAACTGCGGCCCGTTGAGGGGGCACCGAGTGAATGAGCTTTTACGTGGACCAATTGAATCGCGCCACGTATAATCTCTTCACATGTCAGCTCCTTTTCTTGAGACCCCGGTCGAGGGAGTAGAAAGGGGTCTGCTGCTTGACGTCGACCGTTGTGTCGGCCGACGGTGTCGCTCTACCCTCAGGCTGGTGGCGTAGAAGGCGGCATCAGCGGGCGGCGGCCCTCGCTTCATCGGTGGTGGGAGGAGGACGAAAGTGGAGGCTCATCGAAGTAGAAGTTTGGAAGAAAGAGAGTAGTCGCTTTATGACTCTAGGTGGCTCCGCCGCTGGCGGCTCCGGTATCGTCGGTGCGGCCTTCTGCCCTCGCTCCCCTCTTTCTGTAGATGTCAAATCTCTTTTGCCCTGAGTTGAACGAAATTGCGTCCATCTCGTTGGTATCGCGGCTGTGTTTCTGTTAGTTCTATATCAACTGCGCGGGTCGGGTGGAATGAGACGATCTGCCCCTCGGCTGCCGCCGTAATGAGGTCCAGTAGTCGATAAGTTATGGCGGTTCTTGGTTTGGGTTTATCATCAGTAGCTGGAAGATGTCGAAAGCTTGCGTGTCTTAAAAGCCTTTTTATTCACTGGACATTGATTGTGGTAGGTGAGGAGAAGGGGCATATCCCAAAAGCTTTAGACTTTTTTTTCCCGAATCTGAAATGTGATGCCACTCATTTTGCACTTATTTGTTCTTGTTCTTGGCAAATCGGTACCCAAAAACAGAACTTTTTTTCTTCTCTTTGAAATGGATGGGTGGGTCTACTACTAGCAGGGAAGGAGGTTCTTCCATTAAGTTTGAAACATTATTTTGCTCGCTATGTTAGCTATGATATTCGACAGCATTGTGCGCTATGCAGAATATGGGCTCCAATGCTTCACGAATCAAATTTCTTAAAAACACAAAAAGGGTAAGCCCAGGAGACATTCTTTATGTCTATGTCAGGTGAATTTGCTTTGATGCGAGATATTTTAAGAAGTGCTCTTCTGTTGGTCAATGAAAACATTAGAAGATGGCCACTCTTTGGAATAGGTCATCTTTAAGTTGCGGAAAGACCTGATTTCAGACCAGGAAAAGCTAGTTACATGTAGAATTTTTAATGTTCTGTTTTCTGTTAGTTTCAGTGGTCAGCAGTGTCGTATCTAGAAAAATTGTTGATCGTTTCGGGTGAATAGATGTAATTATTTAGCTGCTCGGAGTAAACTGATAATGTTTTTATTAAGCATGTTTGGATAAAACCGTTGTGTGACCTCTTTATAGTAAGATTTTCTCTCAGGTCAGAGATACAAAAGGTTGTTTGCTTGCCGTGATGAATCAAAATGATGTATCTAGCTCTAAGTTCCAGTAGAATGGTGTCTCGCTCCTTGCTAAAGCATTTCACTAGAATTCAAGTCGAGTAATTTATATCCTTTACGTCAGGGAGAGAGTTTCTCTCAGATTGCTTCAATTATTTCTGGTTAATGGGTCATACATTACAGAGGTTTTTACTCTTAACACGTTGCGAGAATTTCCATTCTTTTTTTTCTGTTTTTCTTCCGAAGCGTGTTTGACTCGATATCTATTTAACGCTATTGTTCAGGGATTAATAAATAAAAGAGGTCTTCAGTCTAATTTGAGGGACACATGCAACTATAGTGGTCATTTTAGTGCTTGACAAAATTCTGATCCCACTTCCTTCGAGAATTATCCTCCTTCAATTCATTTTTGCTGCAATAAGATTAACCAAAAAAAACCAACATCTTGTATTTATCATCAGAGCGTACCTGTGAAGTTTATTTTTCTGGCTAACTTTTCCTAATAAAATTTGCCGCATACCAGGCCGACGTTCCAGGACAGAAGGTAGTATGAGTCTTGTTACCATTTTCCAACTACTTAGACAATCATCGAGTGAAAGCCAATTATTAAAATATAGGATTTTTTCTGGTGGGTATTGCAGAAATCTTTGTGTTTGACTAGAGGGATATATTTCAGGAGGGAAATGACGAAGACTTGTTTACTCTTCATTATTGAAATATTTTCTGAACCCCAGTGCATCTGAATCACAGAAGGAAGTGAACAGTAGAAAGAATTCTAAATGAAGGCATAAGAAACAAACTTTCAAGCTGATATAACCGGTTTTGAAGGTTAAATGATGACGGCTTTGCCATTTATGAGTATGCAATATCTTGTCTCTTCAAATTCTTTTCGGCTTAGGCTGCCACTTCTGTTCTGTACTGTCCATTTCCGGGAGTGGGGCCTAAATTCTTTTATTTACTCGTGATATTCCTCTCCACCCCTTGATCTGGTTTATGCGTATGTATAGTATGGTTGTTTAATGCCCTTTAATCTGAGATTACAGTTTTATTTCATATAATTTATTCTAGACCACTAGAAAGTTGTGTACATGCCATCTTATTCCGACAGTCACTGGTTTAGTCTTGTTCAGTTGCATATGTATATTAAATATAGCCTACTATTTTATGCAATGTGATGGTTTATGCGTAAGATATCAATTCTCCATTATTGTACACCAAGTACAGCAGAGCATCATGTATTAAACCAATAACTCGCTTCCTGTTACTTGAGTTTTTCATTGGATGTTACCCCAACTAGTAATTGCGGTCTTCTTTTGCTTTCTTTTTACCACATTCCTGATAGGAAAGTAGTGACAAACAGCATCGATAATTCGTCTTTGTAATATTTCGGACTCGAATTTTGGCATCGGATTAGCATACTGAGTGTATGTTTCTCATTCCTTTGGACAGATCTCGAATATGATTCTATAATTAAGTAATCTACAGTCCCGGTCTTTGAGCTGAAGAGAAACATCGTGTAAGCCTTCAAGTTTTGTTGCAGTAATCAATGTGTTTCCTCATTGGAACGCTTTGATGTTTTAACGTCTAGGGGAAGGAATTATTCCTCACCATCAGCCACCTCTGGAATTCTGTGCATATTCTTTTGGAAGTCCTTTAGTCAGTGGGAAGAAATCCTCCGACGAACCCTCATTTCTTCTCTCTTTTCTTGAAACACGGAGAGTTAAATAGTCTACCTGTCGCTGTTGTGTTAGGCATAATGTTTCTGTTGATGCATCTTGTTTAATTATGGAAACAAATTGAATCCAGCTGGATTTGTCCATAACAAAAATGAAGATAGAAGATAGACATGAAAAGGTTTGGTTTGCACGTTTTGGGGGTTGCAGTGGAAGCGACGTTGATGATGAGTACATTCCTTTTTGTGTGGGCACCTTCATCTAGTTTTCTTGAAGCTGACTTGACTCTGACGCTGGTTCCACGGACCTGATAATTAACTTTTGTAACATTGAGTTGACCGTGTTATGAGCTCTTTCGCTATTGAGAAATCTTATCTGTCTTATTTCTTATCTGTCTGACTTTCGCTATTGAGAAATCTTAGACAAAGTGGAAATATTCTCGGAATAATCATAATATATAGGCAAGATGCTGGAAATGTTGTCTGAAAAGAGTCCAGCGATAGGCAAAGTGGGTCCCAAGTAGAGTCCAGGATTCGCTGATTGGTCAATAAAACTCTTTTTTTTTCTCTGAAAACGACGAGTGCATTACAGTACCGGCCTCTGCGTAGTGTGCACTATCCAGAAGAAAGCTGTTAGGGCTTGGTGCTCTAGCTAGACTTTCTTGTTATGGCTCTATGATTGAATTGGCAATGGACATTGAGCAAACATTATATCTTCTCTGGGTCACAATTTTGAAGGGCAAATGCTTAAAATGTTGTAGAATCAAATTTTTGATTAAACCCCTCTGTTTCATAGAATGCTGCATTTTCTTGGTTTGACTTCGTTAAAACAGTACCAGCCGAAGCTGAACAATTCTGAACTCATTTGCTGTCATTTGGGAAGATTCCTGGTGCCATTCAGGGGGGTTATAATTCCGGTTGACTAGCCTAAATGGCTCAAATTATGGTTAAATGCAAAGGTTTAGCTTTGAATTTCCTCCTACAGAAGAAACGTGAATTTCAGACATTTAGAAATATTACTTTTAACTATAATAATTTTATAAATAAAGAACCTTTGATAAAAGATCTGTATCTATAAAGTAGGAATATTTGCCAACTTTTTAATCCCATTTTGTTGTATTGTTTGGTAAGGAAATTAGATTACTATATGAATTAAAATAAAGTTTTCTCTAAAATGATTTCCATATGACTTGATGCTTTCATTCATCATCATAGAGCTTTCACCTCACTGAATCTCTCCATTTGGTTGTAGTTCCGAGGAACTTCCGACTGCTTGAAGAACTAGAGCGAGGAGAGAAGGGCATCGGCGATGGCTCTGTGAGCTATGGCATGGATGATGGAGAGGATATCCTCATGTGCTCCTGGACTGGCACAATAATCGGACCCCACAATGTAATGGATGGTTCTCTAAATGCTCCAGATGCTTCAAACTTCATCTTGTTTCAAAATAAAACAACCCCCATCTCATCTGATACTGTGATCAATGTCTCCAGTCTGTCCACGACGGCCGCATTTACCAGCTGAAGCTCTTCTGTGACAAAGATTATCCTGATAAGCCTCCGATCGTTCGCTTCCACTCGCGGATAAACATGGCATGTGTTAATCATGAGACTGGTGTGGTAATTCTTTATCTTTTCATTTGTCCTGAGTGCGTCATTCTGGTGTGATTTCCATTGGCATCAGATCAGTGCCTTTATTGGCATAAAAAGTTTAAATGATTTGATATCTTTCTGGATGTGAATCTGGTGGATGATCTCCTCCCCTGCGCGGGGCTTTTGGCAGGTTGAGCCCACAAAATTTGGCATCCTGGCGACTTGGCAGAGGGACTACACGATGGAGGACATACTGACCCAGTTGAGGAGGGAGATGGTGTCGACTCACAATCGGAGGCTGGTTCAGCCTCCGGAGGGCACCTTCTTCTAGCCCTGGCTCATGCTGTCTGCGGCTGAATAACCTGTTGTGTTGAAACGAACATTGCCTTAATGCCTTGCCATGGAAACAAGTTTCTCACTTGTCGTTGAGAATCAAATGCCTTGGACTCGTATTACATCTTCACAGGTTAATGCCTGATGAAGTCTTGTTTTAGTAATGATCTGCTGGAGTCAATGAGATACATTTTGTGTTGATGTAATTTAAATTTGCAATATTTTTGGATAATTCATGCGCACATTTCTTTTTAACTTGATTTTAGGCCTTGTACCCCGAAAAATGTACTTTTTTTTATACATTAATCCATAAAAAGAAATAATTTTGATGTATTTATACATATATGTTGAAGTTTTGTAGGATAATTGTTGAGAATCTCTCATCTGTTGGGCTTCACCGTCAATGTACTGAACTTCATATTCACCCCATTATTGTTATGAACAGAATACTAATAGTTGGTTGATTCAATGCCAGATTCGCTCCTCATCCCCAGTTAGAGGATTTTATTTTATAAAATATTTTTTTATTTTTTGGATGCATATGGTATCATTGTTCCCCGAACCAATTCCTCACTATGTTTTTTTTGTTGGCGCTCTCCCTGGTTAAGCCATCTTACCAGTTTCTTCAGTAAATAGAAATGCTATGCGGGATTTTTTTCCTAATAAAAAGACGGTTAGTCAAAAAAATCATGAATTTGAAGTTCAGATGAGGATGATACAGCGGAATGAAGATATTTGCAGTTTTCATGGCGAGATGTTCAGAGGTGTTTACCATTGTGGGGCTTACGGACCGGTCACGGCTCCCAGCCAAGCCAGAAGAGAGCAAGCCCTCCTCAAGATCTGGAGGCTCATCAGGAGGCAGACGGCCACGTGAGCCGCCATCTCCACAAACCCTCCAGGCGGGAGATCCCGAACAAAGTCAACCCATTCTCTTCCTATGAGCACCCAGGCGAGGGCTTCCGCCGTTGACTTCGCCGCAACTCCCATCTTCTCCTCACCACACAGCAAGCTGGCAAGCCTGCACAAGAGGGTCCCCGCGACGGCGAACGTCGCCATTGACCACCCTCTGTAGGAGACCAGGCCACCACCGACCACTAGTGCCTCTTGGCGGCACACGCAGGTGGGGCACTCGCCGGAGAGCGTGGAGCGCAGTAGGGCGTCCAGCCCGGTGTAGTAAGGCAAGATGACGGCGTCCAGCCGTAAGCTCGCATGGAGGATTCCGGAGATGCTGGAGACCACGAGGAGCACGTGCCGGAGGGTCCTCTCCGGCGGGTACTCGAAGGCGAGGGCTGAAAGGAGGACCAGCTGGAAGAACGCCGGCCCGATGCCGGAGAGCGGGATGGCGGCGCCGGTCCGGTGGCCGTTGACTAGGGCGAGGAGCAGCGCCGGGAGGATGACCGGCCCCGAAGGAAGAAGAAACCTCAGCCGACGGGTCCAATCAACGGCGGGGGATTCTCCTGCCAAATCCAGCAAAGTGGCGGCCACGGTGAAGGCATAGGAGGCGGCGGAGAGGAGGAAGATTGAGAGGTCAACGGCGGCGGGGTAGTCCCCCGGGTAGACGCTGTTGCAGAAGTAGCTGTAGGGGCAGATCAGCGGGTCAGAGGTCTCCTCTCTCAGCCATTTGGTGCACTTGAAGAACGCCCTGACGATGTCCTCCATGCCCCCCTTCGGTTGATAGTCTCCTCCCCTCTCTCTGAGTTCAATGGCAGCTCCTTCATGCCGGCTGGCTCCTCCCCTTCTCCTCTACAGCAACCACAGAAGATTTATTATACACGAAGGGCTTCGACTCCAGGTGGGTACGACGCCGTTGGCTGAACGATGACTCCAGGCGCAGGCCGGCGGCCGACTTGGGCTTGAAGGGATGGAGGGTCGGGTTTGGTGAGGGGCCGGTGGGATAATGAAAACTTAGGGTTTGCTCAGGTTAGTTGGACGATCCGAGACCAGGCGTCTCCCCACGCAACCCTCCAACCAACGAAGAGGGACCTATAGGTGCGAGGTCATCTCCCCCCGGGGCCCTCGCACTCCGGTTCAAGGGAAGGAACGCAACCTGAGTGGGAGAAATAAAAATAACGAAGCGAAGCGAGAGGTGGATGGAAGTCCCTTCACTGGGAGTTGACTTGTAGTGACAAGGATGTTTCTTTCTGCGACATTGAAGGAGGTCAGGGCTTGCCTTGTAGTGTGCTAGAGTTTTATATATGGATACTCTCGGTAGCTCCGTATAATATACATGTTCACACACGTAAGTTCTAATCATCTGTCTCTGTCTCTGTCTCTCTCTCTCTCTCTCCCCTTCCCCCCCTTTCTGTCTCTCACTTCTCTCTCTCTCCAACATTAACGAGATAAAGAACAAGCTTTGACAAACGTTTAATAGGTCTTAATGAACCTCCTAAATTTTAATTCGACAATTTGTAATAAATGCCATCATCCTCTAACAGCACCAGGCTAAAGTACTAATGTTTTTTGGTAAAAGACACCGTTCTATTCGTATGTAACTCACTACCACTTCTAATTGACTCCTATGGAAAACTCACGGTCATATAGCACGGACTTTATAATTCTTAATAATATTTAGTTATAAATTCATACCTCTGTAAAAGATAATTAGTTTTGAGCAATTACCTCTAATCATTCCAAGGACTCAAGAGACTTTTTGACTTTTTTTTTTAATTTCAGAAAGTTTTGAGATGTCCTCATGAGAAGAGGATAACAATAATACGTCTATCATCATTGTCATCACTACAATTTGGGACGTACGCCAAGTCTTGTAAATAATTTCAGATTGAAATTGTGATGGAGTAGAGCCCAATAATCAGTGGTTGCGAGTGTAAACTGATTGAACTAGTGAAATGCAGGAACATGAATGATCTAATAAATTGAACATGCATAGGGATTGAACCACCTCATGAAACATAAAGTGTTTTAGCTTTAGAACTCAAAAAATATCAGGACCAGGATCAAAGAAAGGTAATTGACGACCTTAAAATTTTTTGACCCTGGTCAAATAGTTAGTATCTAATAAATTCAACATCCCATGTTTGCTCTAAATGCATCCTTAAATCAAATACATGTATAATATATAATTAATTAAAAATTAAATAAATAATATTATTTTAAAATTTTTAAATAATAATTTAGAGTTTCACATAGTATTATTTCTAAGATATATTAGATAATGACATAAATTTATCAAAAAAAATAACGATGAAAATATGGATAGAAAATTAATTTTTTTAAAATAAATACAATAAAGAATGGCCTAATATTTTTATTCAAATTTGTGTGAAGGTTGTGAAAATTCTTAAGAATCTCAACATTATTAGATAAAAATAAATTTAAGATGTAGTGAAGATGGGGTTAATTTGAAACTATCAAATTTGATGAACTCTATTTTTGTGGTAACCACTACTAAGAAACTTTTAATAATTGTTTTGTCAAAAGATGAAATGAAAAGAAAAAATAAAAACGAAAATTTATTTTTAAATTTTAATATTTGGAGTCAATTTATAGAAAACTTTTGTTGGGACATGAATTTCATTTGGTTACACTCAATTATGTAATATAACAGGGTGCATGAAGTATTTGAAATTAAAATGTTGAATTCAATCAAGCTTTATTTTATTAATTAAATATATTAGAAAGGTATGTTCTAAGATAATTTTATGCCTAGACCATATCATCAGATAGTAATTAAATGAAAAAAATTAAATTAATGATGAATATTGTTCAGTTCTCAGAACCTTTTCTCAGATTATTTTTGACAACATATATGCTAGGGTAAAATGACAATATATATGCCACAAAAGTATTAGTGATCAAGACTATGATAACATATCAAGAAAGAGACACATCTTGTGTTTCTTCTGACTTTCTTTGAGATTTGTAAAAATTGTAAAAAAGTATTATATCCCTAGAGATAATTTGCATGACTTCCTAGAGTCCAATAAAAAAGAAGCATTTTGTGAAAGCTAATTAAGCCCTAATGTTCAACGAGATTTATGATTAGGTGTTACTGGAATCATGATAACAGAAGGACATAGTGGAACAACCTGTGAAAGATCGATTCATGAAAAAGGAGGTTCGAAGAACAAACTTCCAGGGGAAATATGTCGAGGAAATATCTCAGGATAGACTAAAGTCAGAACTATATTAATTTATATAGCTTGCTGTATTATGTAAGAGATCAAGAAACTGCTTCTTTGCTAAAACTGGAATGACATCAAACTGTAAAAGTGTAGAACGTATTAAATCCCGTATATAATAACATCAAACGCTGCCCCTTACCACCATGCTCCAAACCAAACTTATGAACTATCTCCTATTCTTTCTTGAAACACGAGGTCGGAAAACGGGAATCGATGGACATGTGAAAACATGGATAGTGATCAATATCAAAACCGAATGTTCGTTCGTATACTAACACAAAGGTTGTACAAGAGAATATATATGATAACACGAGCGCAAGAACTGAAGATATATACTAACACGAAGGATTTATTACCGTCTCCGTAGGTTTTATAGTGAAAGTATACTACGGTATGCATTAGGTCAGGCATTAAAGTAATTGTGAAATACTGTTTGATTAACAGATATATTCAGCAATCTGGAAACCTCATCTTGAGTCATACAAAAATTAATATCTAGCTTGGAAAATATTAACGCGGGAGATGAAAGAGAACAACGCTGAGAGCACGAGACAGACACCTTAGTGAAGGCTTCCAGTTCACTCTTCCTGTCATGACTGAGCACGCACGTTATGGGATCTGCGTTACGTTGATATTCAAGGGGCGCTAAAAAAATTTGAGCAAACAAGAAGTTTGTGCAAACATGTTAATCATATTTTACCCCCCAGTCCTCACGATAGCGGGAAGATAAGGTGACTGTAAGATATTCAAAGGATACGAGAGATCTTTCAATCTTCATACATTCCAATAGATAAGGATGTTGAGATCAAAACTTAAGGGAGGAAGAAATGGACAAGAAGATGGTAATAGATTGGATCCATTATTAAAAAACATAAGGTAAACATAGATAACGTTTCAGGATTGCATTCGACATAAACAGCCATCTCTGAAACCAAACCTGAAGAGAAAGTACGAACTAGAAAGGGACAGAACGCGACCTTAGCCCTGGGCAAGAAACCTAATCTCAACGATTTTCCATCTTGATGTCGGCGATCGCCGCCGCAAGTTCATCCGCGGTGATCTCCCCCACATCTCCTAAGGGCCTCCTCGGCCGAGGCTTGCAGACGCGGGTCCATACAACTCTCTCACTGATGATGAACTTGCCACTTCGCTGTCCGTTCAGCGCCGCCGTCATAGCCAATGCGTTCTTGAAAACTATGTAGCCGTACAGGGGAGGATACCCTGGCACATGCTTTTCGACATCCACCCTCTCCACGCACTTCCCGTACCTCCTGCTCACAGAAGAAGGATCAAAAACTGGCTTCAGAGGGAAATAAGGGAGATTTTAAACAAGAGGAGTTAGGGATGAGCTGACGTGTTGAAGAACTGGGCTATGTTCTTCCCACTGACTGGGAGACCCCTCTCGAAGGTGAGGAACACCGAGCGCGTCACGAATGGTTCCACCGCCGCCGGAGGTGCAAGAGGACGCGCTTCCTTGCCGGCCACGGCAGCCGCAGCCGCCACCTCATGAGGCCCTCCTCCATTCTCCTTTGGTTGCTCGTTTGCTTGCGGGGGAGGCGCTTCGCTGTCCACCTCCATTGGATCTCCTTCGTTCCCCTTCTTCCGCTCCTCCGCTTTCCCGCCCAGGGGGCCAGAGATGATCAGCCCGGAGGACATGATCCGGCGATTCTCAGGGTGGGTCGTCGCCTCAGCGATGGTAGCCATGATGCCGTCGTCGAAGATCAACTGACAGATTCTATGGTGGATGACAGCGACGCCGTCCATTACCGGCTTCCTGTGGAGGAAGAAGAACCGCAGATCGATGGGTTCCTCGATGAGCCATGACGTCATGGGCAGCTCGACAGGAGGGCAATCCCTTACAAAAGCCATAAGCCTCAGCCCCAAGAGAACCTCCAGGCACAGTTTGGCTTCCTGGCAGAACTTGAGCAACATGGAGTCAGAAGAAGAGCATACATGACGCAGGAAACCGCTGTGGCCGACGGCCTCAGCCCACAGCCAGAGGGCTATCATGGCTTTCGACTCGTTTACCCCCTTCTTCAGGTAACGCGTCAGCCGCATAAACAGCCTCCGCTCCATGAAGTGAAAGCGCAGTACGTTGACAGCCCCTGGAAAGTCACCACCCCCGACGCTGTTGTCGCTGTTGTTATCATCGGCAGCGCCTGCACGGCTACTCTTGTCAGAGACAACATCAGTTTTTCCCTTCTCTTTGATGTCTTGCTCCGTGATTTCACGCTCTTTGACATCAACTTCGATGGCTTCGGGCTGGACATCTAAGGAAGGAAGCGGATCTGAAGTAGGTAGGGATTGAGGCATGGACAGGTTGGCTGGGGAGGGGACGGGATCTGAGACATGCAGACTATCTGAGATGAGGACGTGATCTGAGGTGGGAATGGGATCTGAGGAGGGCAGGGTGTCTGGGTTGGCCATGGCTACCTCTAGCAGCGGCGGCTGAAGGGAGCCCCGAATTAGGGTATGACCTAATCAACGGCGGACAAGACTGGTTGGGGACCCCCTACTTACAAAGACCTAGGGTTTCGCGAGCGTTTGTGGTGTGAGTACCCCATTTTATAAGGAATTGGCTGAGGAACTTTAGGCTGTCACCAGCCGTTCCATTCGTCACACCCTATCCATTTGTCCGTCAGCCACAGGTCCACATCATAATTCGATGAGAGAGAGAGAGAGGAAGAGAGAGAGAGAGAGAGAGAGAGAGAGAGGAGAGAGAGAGAGAGAGAGAGAGAGAGAGAGAGAGAGAGAGAGAGAGAGAGAGAGAGTTACGACACGTCTATTGGGAAACGAAGGGAAGGATCTGTCCGGGAAGTTTACGACGAACCGCAGAGAGCGTTTCACACCGCAATTTCTTATTCGAAACAGTCTCGAATGTTGGCTCGTATATCCACGTCCTCGAGGCCACGCTCTTCCTTGGTGATCTCCAGCCTCCGCCCAAGGACGTCAAATGGAGTCTGCTCATAGGTACTCATCTCCTTTAAACTGTACTCGCTGACTTTCAAGTGGAAGCTCATCTCTGGCCTGAGATTTGAAATTGCTCCCATGAAAAAAACTTCCCCTTTGCTGTCAACGACAACAAAGTATGTCTACCAATCTACACTTTCGTTACACTATCAAATTTACATTATTTTCGGTATTTCACTCCTTTTTCAGTAATTATGTGTAATGCTTTATGGTACGAATCATGTGTCTATAATGTCATTTCCAGACATATATGATCATGTATACAGACGCGAGAATTCTTGATGATTGTTAGAAATAATGTGATTATTCACTTATTTCTCAATTTTAAGAGCATCTTCCACTATGTTTTATTGTGATACTTCAAACGATAGCATGTAAATGTACACAGTAAATTTTTCGAAGGCTATATGAGAAGGAGTGAGACAATTCACTTATTGCTCAATGTTAATTGCAACTTCTAGACTCTCTTTCATTAGGACACGTCAGAGAGTTGGGTGTTTCGGAACCCTTCTGACCTCCCCAACCTCAGGGATAAGTTCATATAGAATTTAATCAGAAAACATGAGAAAATTTGAACTAAGTTTGAAATCTATATTGCAACATCATACAATAAGTGTGATTAATGTCAGTATGAGTTCGTAAAAAAGATAATGCGCCATAGTTTTGGAATATATAGGTTTAAGAGAAACAAATTGCATTAATATAATATTTTTTATAGCTAAAAGCCTTGAATAAAGACGAAAACCGCACCAACCGTAGAGGCCACCCATAATCTTATGAATAAGCAATGTAAAGAAGCCTTGATCAGTAATTAATCAAAATTTTCAAGTGTGATTCAATAGACATCGAGATAGGGTGAACTATATAATTGGTGGATAATACTATAAATAAAAAAATCCTTCTGTCTCAGTGTAGCAGAGATTTCTATTTTAAAATTAGCCATTCTGAAATAGTTGGTTATTTACGGTTACTGATCATTCACAAGTATAACAAGATAAGCACTTGAAAAAATAAGTCTGTATTGTGATTTTTGGAAAAATATTTATCTACTATTGCTTGTCCATGATCAAATAGAAGCTTTCTCGATTATGATTGATCTTGAGTATGAGCTCATAGTGACTTTGTCGCCTTGACTTCATACTTGTTGAATATATCCTGTTTTGTCCCTTTTCTGGTCAAAATAAATAATTGGAACGAAATAATTGAATCAGTAAGGATTTTCCCGTTTGGATAATATTTTCCTCTTTTATGAAATTAAGAGCCAATATTATTTTCAGGAAGTTAAATTAACTATATTTAAAAAATATAACGCTCATGTCAAGTAATAACTGTACTGCATTTTTTCAGGGAAATCTATTGGGTATAGTACAATGAGATAATGAAATGAGAAAAGTTACATTGCTCGTTCAGATAAAAGTCTCTTGTTTATACTTCCTTTGCTACACCAAAATCATAGTTATTAATACTTAGTGGTTACAACAGTCTTGTGGACATCACCAAAGGCTTAGAAAGCATTCGTCGTCACTACACCTAGGAGAGTAACAGATAGATTTTCCAAATGAAGAAAGGTTTATAGGTACAGATTACGATAGAGAGAGAGAGAGAGAGAGAGGATTGACATGCAGAGAGAGCACCTAACGAAGGATTTATGCCGGTTATGTACGTGTTGATATGCACTCATAAATGTTGCATACTATTTCAATGATATGATTAATTAATAGCTATGAGAGAAAGATTGGTAATTTCTCAACACATGCATTTTGGTCAGTTGGAATGTAGGTGACAGATTCTCCTTAGTACCGAAGGAAATAGCACACTCAACTGGATGGTATGTATGAAAAGGAGTAGAGTCCGCATTCTTGGCCATCAGAAGAAGTGAACTATGTCCAAAAGGGCCGTGTAGTTGGTAGAAGAGATTGACAATCACTCTACTTGCACGTATTTTAATGTTTCAGCAGAAAAAATACTGATTTTTTTATGTCATAAGTTTGCGTGATTTGATTTTTTTATTTTGCTTAAATCTATGATATCTGTTTTTTTTTTAAGCATATGAACTTGTACAACACTCTTGGAAGAGCTGATTATCGAACCACATACCTAACAACAAAAACTTTACGTTTGGATCTTTAATGGGTGAAAATTTCTCAATATCCTCTTGCTGGGATCCCTAGGTTAGGTTAGATATATTTTCGCTGATTCTTGCGGTGGGTGCGTGTGTATCAAGTGGTGTGCCTGTGGCTCTGTGTGCACACTGCATCTCACAATTTTCTGGTGTGTGTTTGGGTGAGAAAGAGAAAGAGGGAGAGAGAATCAGTTTTGAGTGAATTTTATTGAGGATAATGCTTGTGTTTGTATATGTGATTAGTCTGTACGATAGATAGAAGGCAGTCTATGAATATGCGTGTGGTTGTGTGTGTACGCTGGTATATGCGGTTGTACCTTTTTCCAGGAGGATGAGTGTATCTTCTTAGACAGCCTATGAATGTGCTCCTGTTTGTGTACGTGTATGCATATGCTTGTGTATGCACATATGCGCGAAAGGGAGACTTTTATTGAGCATATGGGTGTGGGTGTGTGTGCATGTAGATGAGTTTAACTAAGAGAGTGAGTATCTGCGCGTGAGTATTTAGTTCATAACGATGAGTGTGTGTTGGGTTGGAGAGTATAGGAAGCTTGGGGAACAGGTGGGGCATGGACGTTTGCTTATGCCAATGTGCTTAATAGAGCTAGATAGAGTGTACATGTGTGTGCAGTTGGACGGGTGTGCATTTAGGGGTGTGTGGGTGTGGGTGGGTGTGTGTGTGTGTTATAGAGAGAGAGAGAGAGAGAGAGAGAGAAAGTTTGCATTGCAGTGTTTGCGTGTTGGTGGGAGGGGGAGTGTGGAGGTTTGAGTTTGCAGGTTTGTATAAAGCGAGGGAGGGAGAGAGAGAGAGAGAAGTTTACATGACAGTGTTTGTGTGTTGGTGGGAGGGGGAGTGTGGATGATGAGTTTGCAAATTTGCAGAAAGAGAGAGAGAGAGAGAGAGAGAGATTGTGTAGCAGTGTTTGCGTGTTGGTGGGAAGGGGAGTATGGAGTTTGCATAGCAGTGTTTGTGTGTTAGTGGGAGGGGAGTATGGAGGCTAATTTTGCATGTTTGTAGAGAGAGAAAGAGAGAGAGAGAGAGAGTTTGCACATCAATGTTTGCGTGTTGGTGGGAGGGGGAGTATGGAGTTTCGTTTTACAGGCTTGTAGAGAGAGAGCGAGAGAGAGAGAGAGTTTACATAGCAGTGTTTGCGTGTTGGTGGGAGGGGGAGTATAGAGTTTCGTTTTACAGGCTTGTAGAGAGAGAGCGAGAGAGATAGAGAGTTTGCATAGTAGTGTTTGCGTGTTGGTGAGAGGGGGAGTATGGAGGTCGAATTTGCAGGTTTGTAAGAGAGAGAGAGAGTTTGCATAGCAGTGTTTGTTTGTTGGTGGGAGGGGGAGTATGAAGGTCGAGTTTGCAGGCTTGTAGAGAGAGCGAGAGACAGAGAGAGAGAGAGAGAGAGAGAGAGAGAGAGAGAGAGAGAGAGAGAGAGAGAGAGAGAGAGAGAGAGAGAGAGAGAGAGAGAGAGTTTGATAGCAGTGTTTGTGTGTTGGTGGGAAGGGGAGTATGGAGGTTGAGTTTCCAAGTTTGTAGAGAGAAATAGAGAGAGAGAGAGAGAGAGAGAGAGAGAGAGTGAGAGGGAGGGAGAGAGAGAAAGAGAGAATTTGATAGCAGTGTTTGTGTGTTGGTGGGAAAGGGAGTATGGAGGTTGAGTTTCCAGGTTTGTAGAGAGAAATAGAGAGAGAGAGAGAGAGAGAGAGAGAGAGAGTTTGCATAGCAGTGTTTGTGTGTTGGTGGGAGGGGGAGGATGGAGGTCGAGTTTGCAGGTTTTTAGAGAGGGAGAGAGAGATGAGTTTGCATAGTAGTGTTTGTGTGTTGGTGGGAAGGGGAGTATAGAGGTCGAGTTTGTAGGTTTTTAGATAGAGAGTGAGAGTTTGTATAACAGTGTTTGTGTGTTGGCGGGAGGGGGAGTATGGAGGTCGAGTTTTCAGGCTTATAGCGAGAAAGAGAGAGAGAGAGAGAGAGAGAGAGAGAGTTTCCATAATAGTGTTTATGTGTTTGTGTGTTAGTGGGAGGGGGAACATGGAGGTCGAGTTTTCAGGTTTGGAGAGAGAGAGAGAGAGTTTGCATAGTAGTGTTTGTGTGTTGGTGGGAGGGGGAGTATGGAGGTCGAGCTTGTAGGCTTGTAGAGAGAGAGAGTTTGCATTGCAGTGTTTGTTTATTGTTGGGAGGTGGATTATGGAGGTTGACTTTTAAGGTTTTTAGGGAGAGAAAGAGAGAGAGAGTTTGCATAGTAGTGTTTGTGTGTTAGTGGGAGGGGGAATATGGAGGTCAAGCTTGTAGGCTTGTAAAGAGAGAGAGAGAGAGTTTGCATTGCAGTGTTTGTTTATTATTGAGAGGTGGATTATGGAGGTTAACTTTTAAGGTTTTTAGGGAGAGAAAGAGAGAGAGAGTTTGCATAGCAGTGTTTGTGTGTTGATGGCAGGGGGAGAATGGAGGTCGAGTTTGTAGGTTTGTAGAGAGAGAGAGAGAGAGAGTTTGCATAGTAGTATTTATTTGTTGGTGGGAGGGGAATTATGAAGGTAGAGTTTTAAGGTTTTTAGAGAGAGAAAGAGAGAGAGTTTACATAGCAGTGTTTGTGTGTTAGTGGGAGGGGGAGTATGGAGGTTGACT
The DNA here is from genome assembly GCA_024713555.1 of Spirodela polyrhiza. Taxonomy (NCBI): domain Eukaryota; kingdom Viridiplantae; phylum Streptophyta; class Magnoliopsida; order Alismatales; family Araceae; genus Spirodela; species Spirodela polyrhiza. The sequence goes on along the minus strand of CM046531.1, from coordinate 6,655,592 downwards.
TTTAAGGTTTTTGGAGAGAGAGAGAGCTTGAATAGCAGTGTTTGCGTGTTGGTAAGAAGAGGAGTACGGAGGCTTAGTTTCCAAGTTTGTTGAGAGAGAGAGAGAGAGAGAGAGGGGGGGGGGAGTTTGTATAGTAGCGTTTGTGTGTCGGTGGGAGGGAGTGTGGAGGATGAGTTTGCAGGTTTGTAGAGAGAGAGAGAGAGCCCTGTTAGAATAAGATTGAGGGTGTGTTTGGTCGTGTAAGAGAGCGACAGAATGAGATCGCTGATGTGTTTAGGCGAATGAGTGTGTCGTTTGACGATCAGTGTGCAATGGGGAGTCTGCAGAGATGGTAGATGATGAATGGAAATGCAGAACTAGATTGTGCTCCAAGATTGTAGCCCCTAATCCGTTTCTTTAGCAATCATCTCCAATATGCAATTTATGCCTCAACTCCTGGTTTTCTTCTGTCAGTATCCTCTCCAAGATGAACCTTGAAGGCCGCCCTCTCCCCTTGAAACTACAAAAACCCTAGAAACCTTTTTCTGCACCCAACTTGATGGCCTCCCTCTCACTTTCGTCTGTGGAAAGAGATGGTATGCAAAGGGTGTTTCCCAAGATTCCCTCGTTATGGACTGAATCACCTGCCGTTGTAACCTGCACACATTGGCTGTGTTCTCCTGAATGTTCAGCCAGCATCCATTTTCAGTATGGAAGTAGATAATACAAATAGGCGATTTTTTCAGCGAAGAGATAAATGTAGATATATATATACATAGGGACATTGAGAGAAGGGGAGAGAGCGAGAGGGAGAGAGAGAGAGAGAGAGAGAGGTTCCTGCGCTGTGAAAGCATACCATGCAAATGCTTTATTATTTTTCTAGAGATCATCGGTCACATCACAACAATCCCAAGACAGTGGATCCCACTCGGATCTGGAATCCCGGTGTTGATGCCCAAGCATCCTAGATGGGTCTGTCTAGCGCGGGGAGGGCTCGTACATGCGAGCCCAGAGATAATTCCCATTGATCTCGAACCTGGCGCTGCGCCTCCCGTTCATTACCGATGCCATCTTCCGCAGATTGATGAATACAATCTTCCCGTACATGGGAAGATTCTCCCCTTGCGTCTGCTCGATCTTCACGTACTCCAGGCAATGCCCGTATCTCCTGCCATATTTCATCAGAAGGAGGAGAAGAAAACAAGGGGAAAAAGGAGCAGAATCAGAATAAAAAGGAGGAGGCGGAGGAGAAGGAGAAGAAGAAGAGGAAGAAGAAGAAGAAGAAGAAGCAGAAGCAGAATAAAGAGGAGGAGGCGGAGGAGAAGGAGAAGAAGAAGAAGAAGAGGAGGAGGAAGAAGAAGAAGAAGAAGAAGAAGAAGAAGAAGAAGAAGAAGAAGAAGAAGAACTCACGCATGGAAGAAAGCCACAATTTCCCGTTCGCTGATCGGTAGGCCCCTGGAGAAAGATATGAATATGGATCGCCTCTCCTGCGTGGGAGGCCCTGTGGCCTCGCAGTCGAAAGGGCAATCAGTTTTCCGGAACGAGCGGGCAAAAGCCGTTGCCGCCTCCGGGTCAGTGAACGCCACCATCCCCCACTTCCCGACGACGCCGGCGGCCACTGGCCCCAGGGCAGCGCCATGCCGGCTCATCCAGTCCTCAGATGGCTGGACCACGAAGCCTCCTTTCACCACACCGCCGTGCTGCACGTCTCTCCCGTCCTGGGAGATGACCAGCATCAGGCTGTCGTTAAAGATCACGTCGCAGACCGTGGCGTAGATCCGGGCGACTCCGTTGAAGACGATCTGCCTGTTAAAGAGGAAGAACCCAAGGTCGATGGGCTCGTCGATGAGCCACGCTGTGAGCGGAATACTGCGATCACAGCCGGAAGGGAGCCACCCCATGACGGCGTTGATGCACATCTCCGCCTCCTTAAGGAAGCCGATGAGGAGGTCATCTCTGTAGGAGTTGACGTGACGAACGAAGTCGTTATGGCCGATGGACTCGAGCCACATCCAGAGGGCCATCGCACGCTTGACGTTCTGTGGGTCCTGCTGGAGCCCCCGGACGAGGCGGCTGTAGACCTGGCGATCAAGGGAATGGAACAGAAGCAGGTCGACGACGCTGCGGAAGGTGTCGGCGGAGGTCACTATCTCCATCAGGGATAGCTACAGCAGCACCAGGGTCTGTGAAGAATGACACCACGACGATCCTCTCCGTGACCATTATATAGAGGGTGGATTAGGGCACCCGACTGCCAACCCATGGGCTCTAGATGTACTTCTGGGTTCAGATATGCTCTCCTCCAAGCCATTATTGCGGGAAATAGATAGGGAGAGAGAAGAGAAACGCCTGGCGCTCTCCCTCCCTCTCTCTCTCTCTCTCTCTCTCTCTCTCTCTCTCTCTCTCTCTCTCTCTCTCTCTCTCTCCCCTCTCTCGGTTGCTCTTCGCTTCCACAGCGAAGGGAAGATGAAGCAAAATAAGAAAACAAAAAGAAACTCTTTGAGAGGACGAATCCCTTATTCTTGTGGCAAATCTGGCCACCGAAATCCTCTCTCCGCGCCAACGAAGAAACTGGTCCCGTGAATCTGGTTATTGGACACAGTTCACAAGACCCGTGAGATCCTCGGCGTTATTTTCCCTAAACTAAGAAAACCCTAATCCTTCGCATCTTCCCTGGGAGCTTCTCTACCGTAGTGAAGAGGAAGGAGACACCGCTAGTTCACGCGCCCACACTCACCATTCAGCTGACGACGGGTTCCCATCCACTTGCGCTCCTTAGGGTTTGGTCATGGGACCCACTAGGGTTTGAAAAAGGGGTAGGATAGAGAGCCAGTGACAGCCGTCATCCTAAATCTTGAGAAATAAACGCTAGAGATTTGATATTATTGCTTTCTCCGCCTTGTTTAGCGTCCCTTTTCACTGTGTTATCTGGAAGGGAGAGATCCACAAGGGCTTCTAGTACACCATGCGTCAAAACAAGGGATAAAGAGTGAATTTATCTGTAAACTGTAAGGAAACTAAAACATGCAAATAAAGCCACCGGGTCAACCTACGAAGTGGGTTTTCCAAAGCTCAAGTCACTCTGTCTTTGGGACAAATGAAGAGAATCCCAGGAGACATTTTATGCCGACGGTTTCCCAAAAAAATGCAAAAACTACTTACCATACAACGGTCTCAACTCCGTCCAAAAGGGTTCCCATCATCTACTTATTGTAGAAATATCACTTCTACATGTTTTTCCTTCTTTAGTAAACGATGATGGCGATGTTCCTGATAAATTCTTCCATTTGACTATTGCAGTGTTGCATAGGAAAGTGCATCCAATTTCTAGATGATCTCCTCACGAATTGAGCAAATATTATTTTCACACCAGAATCAAATCTATATTATTGTCATTAGACAATATGTTCGTGCATCAAATAAGGTGCCATGTTGTGTTGATAATCGTTAATCTCTTTTATTATCAATATGCACACAGACGATATATTTTATCTTTTCGACCAAGGAAGATATTATTGCTTTTCAAGGGATCTGCATCTTATATTTGAATGTATAAGGAAATGAGAGACAAACACGTGCTTTATGATGTGAAACGCTACACCTGTAGCAAAATCAACAAAGACAGAGGCACTAGTTGTTTCAGAAACACTATTATCTCATGTTGGTATTATCTTAGGTTTATCATCTTAAGACGATGACACTAATAAAATAATGGGTATGAGCAAAGTCACTAGTGCTGTTTTACAGGATTATTAATTGGGTGAAAAAAAATACCAGGTGCAAACATTTCCAGCTATATAAAACTAATGGATTTCCCATAGTCAAATAGGCTTAAGCATTGTGGAGTTGTCCTCTTCTCAAGAAAAAAGTAAATCATGAGGAGACTTGAAGGGTTTCTCAAGGTACCCAAACAGTCATAAAGCATGGTGATCCTTTTGAACATTGTGTTCACGCTCGTTTTTTCTTTATAAATTGCATAAATTATGGTGACTCGAATGGGACTTACCTATGTTTGAACAGTGGCATTATAATTTGTGATGGCTGAAGCCCATGAATGCTTCCATGCTTTGTTCTGAATGAAAAGTACGGTCCTTAGGTGAAAATTTTAATGCTGCCTGTGTAGAACAAGAATACACTAGGACAATAAGAAGGGCATATTCTATATTTCATATTATTATCACATTTTCTGAAAAAATAAACCTTTTCCCTATTCTTAGTCAGACAAAAAAACATAGCGACTGTCTATGTGATTCATTCAAATTTATGCAAAACACAATAAGGCAAAAAAATGGAATCACTTCTCTAGAAAATAAAAGTACTAATTAATGTGAGAATAATTCACGTACACAGCTTTATTTTTGAAAAACCATCATAAATACAAATCATGAATCAAAAACATAGCCTTTGATTGCCAAAGAATTGCAAGCCATTGTCATGGTATTGTCTCAACCATTATTAATTGTATGCTATTTTAAAATCATATTTTATTAAGAACCTTGATGAACTTTTCGCTGAAGGCTTAAACATAGATAGTGAAAATAAAAAGAAGCATATATTTGTATGAATGGGCTTCCAATTGTCATTGAGATATAGTTAAAGTAGGACGATGAAACCAATAATGAAGAGAAGTTGTCCTTTTAGGTCCAAGAGCATTATCTTTTTGGTTGACGTTGATGATTCATTTATCCACTTGAAGACCAAAAAAAAGCATGGTAGGCCCCAGGCTTACTTGTGAAGCATTTAACAAGAACATATCACGTTGGTATCCTGAAATCTATTTGATATCTAGCTCCCACCTCTTAATATTTACAACCTAGCTACCATTAAATTAATGCCTTCTAGAGACCAACCTGATTAGACTCCCTTTTTTGGAACATTCATCTAGACGGGGGTAAAAATCTACAAACCCTTCGTTGGATATACAGAGGAGAGAGAGAGAGAGAGTTCAAGAGATTAGGGCAGCAATCGAGATAAACTAGCCCTTCAAACGTCCGAAATGATGCCATCACATCTCCCTAATGCGGGCCCACTAAAAAATTGGGCCATTAATGTTGTCATCCTTCGGCCCTGAGACGGGGCGACTGGAGATCAAGACGCCTTCTTGCCCGATAATTTACCCACCCATAGAATCATCAGCCACCGTTCTCTCTCTCTCTCTCTCTCTCTCTCTCCACTCTCCCTCGTATTACACAACAACACGAAAGCCTCCTGATGGATTTTTTTTTATCCCCTTGATGGCATCATTTTAACACCAGGGAAAATATTCCCAGTTATCCATTCGTACCAAATGATCTTGATGATGACAAAACCACCTCTCGTTACGAAAGAAGAAGGCATTTATTTTTATGAAAAAACCCGCCATGAAGCCCCATAATCCCATTGATAATATTCACTCTCTCTGCCCCATATCATACAGTCCTTACTAATTCAATCTATATGATGTATGGGCAGTTGACTTGCATCTTGATGACGGCCAAACCACCCCTTGTTTTGGAAAAAATAACGCCTTTTTATTTCTATGATTAAACCAGCCCACTAAGCCCCGTAATAACAATGTATATGAAGTTCTCAGCAAGTCAAACCCCTTGGTAATAGAATATATATACCGGCATCTCCCTGCGCAAACCCCTGGGCAAGAGCCCTTCTAGCCTTTGACTTTCATCAAGACAGCATAAACAAGGCAACTGAACTGACATGATCCACAGTCGCTAAGAGCAAGCGATAACCGCATAGAGGAACCTCAAATGAGGCTTGCAACCATCTAAAATCCGCGATTTGCCTACGGGATGAGGACGACAGAGCCGGAAGTCTTCCTGGCCTCCAAGTCAGCGTGGGCCCTGGCCGCCTCTGAGAGTGGGTAGGTGTGGTTGACCCGGACGCGCAGCAAGCCAGAGTTGACGCAGGCGAAGACCTCCCCCGCTGACTCCAGCAGCTCGTCCCGAGTGGCGTTGTAGTGGAACAGCGCGGGCCGCGTCAGGAAGAGGGACTTGGGGGCGAGGTCAGAGAGGGGGACCGGGTCGGGGAGCCCCGAGGACTGCCCAAAGGAGATCATGTAGCCTCTCTGGGCCAGGCACTGGAGCGATCCCTGCAGGAGAGAAGTCAACTCAACCGAATCAATGAACCGAATAATGAAGAAATCGCAAGAGACACCGATGAAGAATCGCCCATTCCGAGCAATCATCGAGCAACTTATTTGGGATTATGGATCTTCCCGGATGGCTTCCTTTTCTGACTGTCGCCAAAGGATTGCATTAGTTCCCAGAAGATAGCGAGAGAGAGAGAGTACACCACGTAATGGAAGTAAAAAACAAAAAATAGCGACGAAAAATTGCCCATATGGAGCAATCATCGAATAATTTCTTTGGAATTATGGATCTTATATGATGGGCTTTCTTTTCTGATTGCCGCCAAAGGATTGCAAGAGTTTATACGAGGGGGAGAGAGAGAGAGAGAGAGAGAGAGAGAGGTACCTTGAATGTGTCCTTGCCCACTGAATCATAGACCACGTTGACTCCTTTCCCTGAGGTTATCTTCTCCACCCCAGCCACAAAGTCCTCCTTGGTGTAGATGATGACATGGTGGCACCCATCCTCCGCCGCTTGGGCAGCCTTATCCTCAGTCGAGACCGTGCCGATGACGGTCGCCCCGAGGGCGTTAGCCCACTGGCAGAGCAGCGACCCAACGCCCCCTGCCGCAGCATGAACAAGGACTGTATGGCCGGGCTCAACCTGCAAAACCAATGAAAACCTAGTTCATCACCACTGTGAAAATCAGTCCACAATCTCATGAGCTATTTGCCTGACAAGACCCACTTAGGAGGATGATATGGGCCGATGATTTGAATCAGACCTTGAAGCATCTCCGGAGAAGAAACTGGGCGGTCATGCCTTTGAGCATGATGGAGGCTGCCACAATTGGGTCAATAGATGGCGGAATGGGCACTGCGACACTTGCAGGAAGGATCTGCTCCTCGGCATAGGAGCCCATGGGATTGCCAGCATAGGCAACAACGTCACCCACCTTCCTGCCCGTCAGCCCTGGCCCTACAGCTGTGACAATGCCGGCAGCTTCTCTGCCTGCGCATGGAGAAGAAGAAGTGAGAGGAAAAAAAGTGGTCAGAGAATGTTCACAATGATGCGTAGATGTTGCGACATGATTTGAGATGCTTGCTTGATCAACAAAAGAGTGCCAGCAAATAGGACGCGGATTCAAGCCCAAGGATGCTAATCAAGAACATAAAGTGGCATGTGAGTGAATAAATTCCTATTCAACTTGAAAAAAGGTAGGTGATAATAGAGTTCCCATCTTGTATGTGTACAGCATAGGGGTCTTGCTACTTGATCTTGTCCCTTGCACTGCTTCAGATGTGTGTCAAAAACGAGAAGAATAAATTTATTCTTCTACAGCTCTTCAAATTCCATGCTTGCAACAGTAACCATAACTCTATGAACAGATGCGATGGGCTTCTCGAAGTAGATGAACAGATGACAACAGACAAGACAGGATCTAACCCAAACATGGAATTGAGTATTGTTAACGACTAGGAGTAAATAGAAAGGTTCAAGGTAGATTGTTCAGCGATTTTAACTGATCTGTAATCAGGAAGAAGGAAATACTAAAAATATAAGTGGATCTATTTATTCAGACTTTATTTTTCTTGAGCGCTGTTTACCCTCTACTCGTGTCCTTCACTTTATAAGCAACCACCAAAAAAGGATTCAAACAAGCCTCGTCTATTTTATGTGTTGGAAAGGGGGAAAAGAAAAAATGGTGCGATGTATTCTCACCTGGAATGAATGGCAGATCGCTTTTGTAGAGACCTTTGCGGTTGTACACATCAATAAAGTTGAGGCCGATTGCTTTGTTCTTCACACGAATCTCACCCTCCTTGGGCTCTCCAACTTCTACATCCTCCCACTTCAAAACCTGCAGACATATGTTAGACTTCTTTGCAATAAATAGATCAATTTCTTCTCACTGAAATATCAAAAACTAGTTCACATGAGAGTAAGGAAAAGGCACACACTTTAAAGATCTAAGTCATGCCCCAGCGAAGGTTACAGCTTAGATAGAGCCAAATCGTAATAAATAGGTGAAAGAGGCAGTCTTGCGAGATAAAATGCGCCACATCTGTACATTATACAGAATTCTTCCAAAGGGTTTGATTCACACTAAAACTTCATTACTTCGTGAACTAACAGGTTCGTTTGGTGCAGAGTTTCATGCCCAATCACTTTATGCTTACATTTACGCAAAATTGTAAGCCCATATCGTACAATTAACCAGAACATCAAAAATACTGATCACATAGATACTTCCAAGTTAAACCCCCTTGTCAATTTCCATTTTCTATTCTTTGACAACCTTTGTTCAACAGCTAGGCATGCATATAGACCTAGCTAACAGACCATGGAAAACACAGTATCCTAGACAGGGATTTTCATTCTCCAGTATGAGCGACCAATGATTATAATGCTTCTCCTGAATTAAATCTACCTTTGACTTCTAGGTGCATAGTTTTTTTTATAAATTATGAAAAAATATTAGATGAAAGAGAACGCTTAAAAATGCTCAAAAGTCAACGTATAATGGAAATTTCACAAAGAATTGAAATTTCAAGCCACTTTCGAGGGGATGCAGCACTCCACACAAGAATGCGATCAGCCAACTACTGTTAAAATTAGCATCTCATCTCTGTCTCAAAGGATTTAGACCACTGACACGCTGATACAGACATTATTAACTTTTAGACCATTCTAATGCTGAGAAGCCAAATCTGTTCTGGCATCTCACATCTGGAATGAAAGCAACACAGTCGTCTCACATGATTTTATTGGCTAGGAGTCAGTGGCCCAGTCTCTCTTTGCACATTGCGGAGCAGGCAGCTTCAGCCTCCAACATATTCTGCAGATAGGTTCTTCCAATAGCACCATCCTTAAACTTCCGCGACTAATCAAGAAAAAATGGTATACCATCATACCAATCACTAAACTCTTATCTGAAGCTTAAAAGGAATCCCACTGGACCAGGATCTACAGGAAAATCCCAAACATCCAATATTGATCTGCAACTCGCCTCCTATGAGGAGATATATCTGGCCCACGCCATTGCAACAATATAACAGAACCAAGGCAGATCTGGCCACCATGGCTCCACCCAAGGCAAGCTTGACAAGAGCACCGAAAGATGCATAACATCACCCATCCTGAAGAATAACCAACTTCAATTTGCCAAAATATCAAGTTTGGAATAATAAATAACATAGGAGCTAAAAGAAGATTGAAAATGATTAAAAGCTAACGTGTGCCCTCAACAGTCTCTGGTACACCATAGGCATTCATTAGCTATACTCTCAATATCTAAGACTAGCGTCATGGGAGCCAACTGATTCGAGCATAACTCCACCAAAAGAAATTTTATCTTTTTCTCATAGATGTTTGCCAACTTTTTCAACAATTTTTGTTTCCAGCACTACGAACACATGGGAAAAACTAAATAGGACAACAGCTTTCAAAGACATCAACAAAGAAAGAGAACTTGATCATGGTCGAATGGAAGTAATCATCTCTCAGTGAGATGACTCTAGGACATTTGGACTCCAGATCGAGCAAATCAAGAGGGAAGGGAATCCTACCACTAAACTGGATTAGAGCTGCTGCTTCCAAAATGCATACGAAAAGGACTTCTTCTCTGAATTTTTAACAATCAAGAAGAATTAGAAGTCAATTTTCATCTCAGGTGCAAGGGTTTGCATGGATAAAGGAGAAGGCTGCCAATCCAAATATTTCCGGAACAGTATCTATAGGAGAATAAAACAGTGCCTCACTTGACTGTTATCTATGGTTGGGGAGATGTAATTTCGATTTCTCAATGTTTTAACGTAGGAAAGGATAAAAACATCAAAATATTGAACGAGATCCCATCTTGGTGGAGACTGTTTAACTCGCCCGCAATCCGGATGAGCCAGATGCTGGACAAAGGAATTAACGCGCGTGCATAAAGTAAAGCGGCTGGTCTCGCAAAGAATTCACAACTTTCGGCTTTTATGCAGATTCAACATCACTGTTCAATAGAAAAGAGAGAGGGTCTGGGGAGTGGATTGTGGACAGTCTCCCCACTCCCGTCAATGAATGATAAAGTTCACCAGCCATATGTTTTTCCGTGAAAGGAATACGCAACTCTCTTTCACAATCTTTATTACTCGATTCACAGTCTTCTCAAAATTACAAACAGTTATCACGGGCTCATCGCGAACAAAAACACAATCTCACCAAATCGCAAACTCCAGATCGGATATCTCACGATCGATTGCATCGGGAACGTTCTCGAGCAACACATACAGAAAAATACCGAAATCAGAGCCACGGAGACCTAGAAGTAGAACAGACTATCACACTGAGTACAGTCTGCTAAAGCACCAAACTCATCACACGCCTCGAAAACGAGGGGGAAATAATAGAAAAAATAAAACGAAAGCAGATATATGAACAAAAAGATCACGCAACAGCATGCACATCCGCGTTTTCACTCACCTCGGGGCCGCCGAGCTCGTGGACGACGATGGCCTTCACCATGGCTACAGGACCTCCCCCTGCAGCTACACCAGCAACGGCAGCGGCGGCGGGAGATTGGCAACCGGCAGCGCTGATCCCGGCGCAGTTGCGCACTGACAGTGACGAGGAGCAGATGGAGAAGTGTCCCCCGACGCGCTGCAGATGTGCCACCGCGAAGTAGAGACGTCCAACGCCGCCCAGCATCTCTCCATCGATGACGTCACCGATCGAGCCTCAAATCCCTTCAATCTGCAGCTTTATTTAAATATTTATTGGGCAGGGCCGGTTAAAAAATATTATATTCCAAACCCTTAAATTAAATTACATATTCCATATTTTTCTTAAATTGAATCAATTAAAAGAAACATTTATTTAGATCATAAATAAATATTACACACACCGAATATTTTAATATTTCTGAACTCGGGCCCGGGCCTTCGGATCCAGCGTGAGGCCCAGCCCAGGTCAGGGCTGGAATGGGCGTTTTATCTCTTTTCGGGCCCAATTGGGCGGCCCACAAACAAGCGTGGACCTCATCTGACGTACTTTTACAGATCAAGCTACAATTTTTTACTAAAAAAAATACGAGCCCAGGGTGCCCAATCTTAGTAAACATGAACAAGAACATTAACTTTCATGCCAAAAAAAGAAAAGAAAAGGAATAAATGGCAGGTCCAGTGTGTAGATACAAGGCTAGATAGACCATACAAGACTAACCAGAGGCATAGCTGCAGCTTATTCATCCTGCATTGGAAGAGCCATGGTGAGGGGTGACCGTCCGATCTTCCTCTGCATCTAGAGCGCATGGATGGGATTCGGGCTGGCGGAGGAGCCCACATCGGAGCTGCCGGCACCGGCGGCGGCGGCGGCAGCGGCGGAGCTGTTGGCGTGGAAGGCCGACTGCCGGTCGGGGCCGCCGGCGAGCTTCAGGGAGAGCGGCGAGGGCGCCGCATCGCCGAGCGTGAGCTTTGAGATGCCCACGAGCTCCTCCACGTTGATGGGGGCCTTGGAGTGGACGGCGGTCGGCTTGACGATCTCATGGGGCTCCGTCGCAACAGCGCCGCCGCCACCGCCGCCGCTGTAGCCCGCCGGCCAGACCGGGTAGGAGAGCTGGAAGAAGGGAGAGAAGTAGGCGGGGACCATGACAGGATGGCATAGAGGATCCTCGGGCTTCGGCAGGCCCGGCCCGGCCTCGGTGGAATTGGTGGAGCCCATGGACTCGCACTCCTCGTCGATGGGCACCGCCTCTGGCGGAGCATCCTCCGCCTGGTTCTCCGCTTCCCGGCAGCCGGCGGCGAGGAGCTGAGGCGACTCAACCTGCTGGAAACACCCAAGAAGATCAGATCCGCCGCTCTGTGCTGATTCTGGGCCGATTCATTCAGCTGGTCTCATGATACGATTAGGGCATATAATCAAGAAGCGGAGATCAAGAGAAGAAGAAGAAGAAGAAGAAGAAGAGGAGGAGACTCTGGGGGCTTACCTCGTCGGGAATGATGTCAAAGAGGCTGGATCGCCGCTTCCGCCGGGAGGCGTTGGTCTGGCGGATGAAGTACTTCTGAGCGTGGCTGGCCACCTGGGTGGGCGTCCGAGAGACCACGAAGTTGCGAGATATTCCCCTCCAGTCGCCCTTGCCGAGCTTCTTCAGGCCCAAAAGGAACATCCTGTGCTCGTCCTCAGTCCACGGAATGCCTGTCCACAATCACCGCATGAAATACTTGCTAATGAAAAGACCATGGAGCAGTAATCACAAGAACATTTCATCTCAGTAATTAAATAATTATGATACGCCTGTGATCGAAAAATTGAACATTTCACGACGTGGGAGGTGAAGATCTCCAGGAAACTCTATCAGTTTTGACGCTTCAATCAAGAAACGAGCATTCTGTATCATGGGAGCTAAAGATATCCAGGGCTCTCCGATATGGAACTCATTCAGGCATAAAATAGATATATATATACACACGCACATATGTAGATATATATATATATCGAGAGAGAGAGAGAGAGAGAGAGTGAGGGAACTCAGACAGAATTGAGATACGTTGACCCTACAACATTGTGGTCAAACTAGTTATCATTGCCAATTAATAAGGTTACCCTGCAACCAGTTTATACAAAAACAACAACTGCCCACGGTGTCGCCATCAAGTCATGGATGTAGTAGTCATGTTGAAGCAGTCGATGAGGTCAACTAACATATGGAGAGGATAAAACAACAAGAATCTCCTGTGAGTACTGGTGTGTACTCATCATGCCTGGAAGATAATCCCTAGTTCGGAGATCAGTTTGGAGATGGATCCCAATATAATTGACTCAGATAATTAAGTGGCCTTGCATTGCCAAAATGATGCCCAACAAAGTTATCAAGAACACCAGTTGATCAAAGTCCAGGATGTATTCGGGAACCATTTCCAAAACTGGCTGTAGGGAGAAACAAAGATTTAAAAAAAAAAAAAAAAAAAAATCACTGAAGACCATTATCTGGATCTTCCATGAGCATGTCTGACCAGGTACTAAACAGAGTTAATTGACATACAGATAACAATCTCGGGAGAACCCAAACATTAAAAAAATCTCGAGGGCAGAACACCCAAGAACTATCTCCAATCTCGATCTTTTCCAAAAAGACAGCCTCAAATTCTAACGTCAAGAACTGTCTCCAATCAAGCCAGGGGACATGGAAATTTACAATAATCAAAGTACTATCCAGAGAGCACTAAATATATTGTACATCTCAAGTAATATATCAGTGGCCAGCTAGAGTTTTGTAGGTGAGTTTCAGAAAACAAAAGGAAACCTTATGCAACATGATGTGTACAGGCTTTATTCTCACTCTCCAGCTCATTAATCTCCGTGAGTTTTGCAAACATGCTGACAACTGTCATTTATTCAATATCAATATCTAAACAACAAAATATAGTTATAGACAGCCAAGCACGGGAAAAAGAAGAATAAAGGATATAAATTGTATCGGTGGTTGATAAATAATAGTAATGATCATAATACTAAAACTAACACACAAAAAATAGAGATATTTCAAATGCTTAACACAACGTAAATCTTGATATGGCCTAATCTTGATGTCGCTGCCATTCATAGAGAAAGATACACAACCCAAGGTGATTTACAGAAAAATATTTCAAACATTGCTGGATATAGTACCTAATTAATTACTTTCTTCAACTTTCCAGTTTGTAAGAGCACATTTCATGTTCCGTGAAATTTAAAATAGTAATACATGTATATATATCAAATCCTTGTTCTAAAACACCACGATATTAAACTGGAGAATGAGCCATCCAGGAGTAGCATATGCTTCTACTAGACACCACAGCAAATCAAGCTACCCAAGAGTGGGGTGCCTTTCAAGGGCCCGGTTTTCTTGGTACAACAATGGAAGCACTATAATCGCAGGAAACGAACGGAGGCACCTTCAAGAATATTCGACATGTTTGCCAAAATAAGAATTTCAAGGACGTAAAAGGTACTTATCATTTTGTCTCTCCTTTATGTTGCTTTGTATCTGAATACCAATACCTGCAGTCTTAGTCCAAAGAAGCACGAGGGTACAACTGAATATTTCTATGCTTCATACCAGACAGATTTCAAGGCATAAATAAACTTTTCTGATTCAGTGATGATAAAGCGCCGCAAATCAAGATCTCAGAGAAGTCAACACTATCAAGAATCACGATTTAATCCGGAAAGAGATTAGCGTTGTTGAGAGAAAAATACGAAAATAACCAGCGCCATAATCAATGGCATGGTTAGCACGAAGTAGACATTTCAACGGCTTTCACCGATGGCGATACATTTAGCGAGGACACCCAGTTGCGTGTTCAAGATTCTATCTAGTCTTAGACATAAATAATACACGAAATATCAACAAGATCGGAAAGCACCAAATCCATGGCCGTTTCGTCATGAAAATAAGCCATAATTAACCAAAAGATATGCACAATGGTTCCTCGAAAAATAAGTCCCAATTTTCTAGATTTCAAACCCAACAAATTAGAGTAGAAAACGACATTAGAAAATACAGCCACCTCAAATAGGATCCGAATGATATGATGAAAGGAGACTCTACCTTTCTTGCGCTCACGGCAGCCAGAAGACGATCCCGGCACAAAGTCCTCCGACGCGTACCCTTCAGCTGCAGCGCCGCCCCCTACCTCGTGGCCATCGATCGCCGGCGACGATCCACCTCCCCCTCCGTTAGATCCGGCGTAATGGCTGAGATTGCCCATGCTGGCACTCTTCCGAATGGATCCATCAGTGAGCCGCACTCCGAACAGCTTCACCCCCCGATTAGGGCACGTCCTCGAGTTATGGCCGTTGTGGCTGCAATGGGAGCACCTCCGCGTCATCCCGTCCGCAGCACAGCTCCCCGTTCCCCACAGGCCGCTCGAATCCCTGCCGGCCACCACGCTTCACAGTCGAACAGTCCCTGGCACCTCCAATGGCCACTGGCCCATCTCCCGATCGCGCGACGACTCCTTCGCCGAGGGAAACAAACGGATCCAGAAGGCGAACTCTCCCCTTCACCTTCCTGCGGCAGAGTTGGGCCTCCCGCTCCCAGATTGACCAGAAGAAGCGGAAGGGGATTGAAGCTCCGCCGATCGCCACGCAGAGAAGGAAGGCGGAAGAAGGCAATCGAAATGGAAGGATAGAAGAAGATCGCGGAGAAGAGAGAGACAGCGAGAGAGAGAGAGAGAGAGAGAGAGAGAGAGAGAGTGGCGGCAGTCGCAGGAGTCCGTACCATTTTTAGAGCGCCGGAGTGTTGATGGGAGACGGAGGACCGTCCACGTGGCGCATATTCGTGGTAGATGCCGGCGTTACGGCAGGCTTGTCGGGTCCAGACCCGAATTCCTCTGCCCCCTTATCCATCTCGGATTAGGCCTTACGGGAGCCTTGGGGGGCTCGCACGTGTAATGCCACTTCACACGTGCGAATGAGGTGTAACACCGAGTCAAATGGATATGTTTCACGTGGCCAAAACTCCAATATCTCCCAAACCGCGGGGGTCCACGTGACATCTTCAAGGCACAACCGTCAAATGGGGCCCCGGAAAGGGACATTTTGGTAACTTTCCACCAAACAGACCATTCAACACCGCCTCCGTTCTCCCACGGGGCACTAAAATCAAGATTATGTACATTAAATTATTAAATGACTTATTTCGAAAAAAAACCACAACTTTCGTGAGTACTAACTCAGATTTGACCCACTGAACTAAATAATTACCCAGCAATCGACTTTATAAATGACGTTTTTCGATGGCACTTTAACCCAATCAGTCAGAAATAATCATCCCCACAAAGATTCCGGAAAAAAAAAATCCGAATAACCGACGCTTGGATTCCTTTCTCTGGTCAGAGATCTGAGTGGGCAAAGCTGCTAAACATCGGAAGATTCAGGATGAAATAATTCCGATCCGGTTTGTGAAGATTCGACATCAGTCAACGCTCTCAGAGAAGGAGCGATCTTGGTCCAGCATGGCACACTTCCGCCTGTTGGTATCTGGCTTTGAGATGTTTATGTACAAGTGAGATCCTCTCTGGCTGTTGATAACCATAACCCGGCGTTGACTTTGGAGATATTTCATATCACTGAGTGGGTCTTCAGGATAATTTTCAGAAGATGGGCACTAACCTGGGGTCGCGCCAGGGAAGAACTCCTCCTCTGCAAGATGGCAGCATGCGTGCAGAAGATATCAAATCGGCCGGGAATCCATCAGATGATGAAGAGCAGCTGGCCAATGCAGAAGAGACCCAAACCGGAGCTTTGAATCGGATGCTCCAAATCGGGAAGAACATCTCCTGAGAGAGCCTGATGGGGCCCTAGCACAACCGGAAATTATCCGTCAGAGCCATGGTTCTTCGGGTGTTCTTGAGCTTGATTCTTGGAGAAGACCTCAAACCACTGCTTGGGAGCTGCTGGGTGGATCTCGAGGAGGCAACCTATGAACTTCTTCTCGGAGGTGGCCAGGATGGTGGCGGGAGAGTAGGTCTTCTTGAGCAGGCCAACCTCCCTGAGCCAGTTCAAGATCCTGTACCTGGGTTTGACCCTGTTCTCCAGATTGAAGCAGAGATAGGCCGGGAAATTGTTCAGGTACTCGAGGGAGCAGCCCAGATTGTTGCGAAGGTGGTCGATCTTCACGCGGAGCATGTCCGCGTTCTGATTCAGTAACTTGGGTGTGGCGCTGATCATCCTGCAGATCATCGAGTATTCGAGCCCCATCTCGAGAAGGCAGTCAAACCTTTCCTTCAGCTGATCTTTGGTGCTGTTCAGGTGACGCAGGGATTTGAGCGTGATCTTGTTCTCCCCGAACCCAATTCCCAGGAGAAATTCCAGCTTGTTGGTCACCAGATTGCTCTTGGTCACCCGCCTCGTCTTGGCCAGCTCATCCTGGAAACCGTTGTCCTCCGCCACCTCGTCGTCTGAAATGCGGAGATCTGAATCCGGCGAGAGGCAGCGGTGGCCCCCGTTCCGGATCTTGCTGACGAAGAACTCGCTCAGATCCATGGCTCTCAGGACGCCGGGCAGGTTCCCCAATCTGTTCTTCCCCATGGCGTAGGGATACTTGAGGAACACCGAGTTCAATTCCGCCTCGCACAGACCAATCTGTTTCAGATAATCAGGCATCCTCAGGGAAGGGTTCTCCAGATCAAGGTGCAGGACCTCGGGGCGCCGAAGAACAAACAGGCCGACTTCCTTCCCGCTCATCCCCAGCCGGCAGAAGAAATCCACCTTCCTGGTCAGGTCATCTTCATCGATCTGGAGAAACAGATCCCTGCTCGCCGCAAGGAGCTCCCCCATGGCCCCTTTCTCGCAGCCCAAACTGTAGAAAACCCTAATCCGCCTGCACAGGCGGAAATAGGCCTCCACGTTCTCCTCGGCGGAGCCCTCCGTATGGAAATCCGAGACGACGCGCTTCAAGTCTTCGAACAGAGCAGGAATCTCTCTGCTGGAGGAGATCCCGTCCACTGCCAGGACGCTCGGAAAGGCCAAGCAGATGCCGATCACCGCCACCTTGTCGAATCCCAAATTCTCGTAGCCGACGAGCAGATCCCCGATCTCGTCCGCGTGCTCGGAGAAGATGGAGCTACACTCGCGGTAGAGGATCCCCAGCTTCGTCCAGGGGAAGCCGAACCGGACCAGAGCCGAGACGGCGGAGACGAGCCGCGTGTCCTCGGAGAGGAAGAAGCCTCCGCCATGGCCGCTGGCACAAGCGGATCGCAGCGGAGGGAGGCCGATGCTCTCGAAGAAGAAATCGAACTCGTTGATCGGACGAAAGGAGAGGAAGCGGCGGAGCGCGCCGGGGAGCTGAGAGGGATCATCGGGGAAGCGGAGCCTGGAGAGGAGCAAGGACAGGCAAGCGGGGGAGTTGGCGGCGATGCTCTCGGCGTGGCAGAACTGCAACGAGCGCGTGACGTGGAGGTACTCCGTCAGCACGCTCCGCGCGTGGCACAGCGCCGCCGCGCGGTGGCGCGACGGCACGTTCTTCAGCCGCCGGACTCCGGAGCCGCCGTCGCCGGAGGAGAAGGCTCGCCGGCTGACGGAGACAAGAAAGCCGAGGAAGCTGGAGGAGGAGACGGGGCTGCGCATGGCTCATGGTGGTGATGGCGGGATTCAACTCTGCTAGGGTTTCAGTGGGCGGGGAGAAATGGGAGGAGGAGGAAGAAAACAGCCGGAGTACACGTGGAATATTTTCCCACTATTTAATTCTTACGTGGCCAAGCCGCCTCCTTTCGGGCCGTTCCTTTCGGCCCATGGGCTCCTCACTTTGGGCCGACGTTCTCTGCTAACCAAGCCCACGTGAGCACCGCTTTCGGTATCCCCCACCCAGACCCTTCCAAAGCTTTCCAAAGCCCAACTTATACAGGCCCATTGGGCCAGGAAGTGAACACGGCGACCCATTCTCTCTCCTCTCTCTCTCTCTCTCACCGACGCGATGGGTCCAGATCACGTGAAGCTCCGGTACGGAGGTGCTTTCCCGTCTGAACGGACTGTCGGTAATTTCTTTGGTCCAGATTCATGATAGATTCGGAATTGGATAACCATGTCGGTGGTAGGGCTGCGTAGGCGAGTCCTGACACGGGGGCAACCTTTCGGCTTCGCTGGTAGTTCTGGCTGCTACGTGGGCTCCACCTGGGCAGGCACAGGTCAACAGATCACCCTAAGCCGCAGGATGACCCCCGCGTCACGTGAGGAGAGACCCGCTGTGGCCCACCGGATCGGGAAGGTAATCTTACCGTCGAACTCCTCACTTGCGATGATGACGTCAATTCGTAGGGAATGCACATGCGTCAGAAAGGGTATATGTGTGACTACGATGAGTAAGAGGGGGTTTTTGGAAATTGTGCGGAGGGAACAGCACGAGGGTGGGGGCCCATTCAGAGCGTAAGACATGCCTGAGGCACGTGACCGGGCGGCGGAGAGCGGAACTAGAGAGTACAATGATTGGAGAGCAGCTGGGTATAAACACGAAGGCCGTCGTCATCATCATCACGTTTCCATTTTCGAAGCGCGGCGGCTGGAGATATCGGGGGGGATGACGGCAGAAGGCGTGGAGCTGGAGTTTACCCTGGGGAATGCGGCGGAGCCCCGGTGGCGCAGTTTCCTCGCCGCGGCCTCAGCAGGTAGCGCCGCCGGCGATTTCCGCCCTTCTCTTTTCGTGTTATTGTAATAGCGCCTTGCTGAGACCCGTTGCGCCGGCGCAGAGCGGCGACGGCCGGCGGCGAGGCCCGTTTGCGAAGGCATCGACGTGAACTGTGAGCCGCCTCCGGCAGCGGCGGCGGAGGAGATGGCCGGCGGCGCTTCCCCACGGAGCATCGTCTCCAGCGTCATCACCGGCGACAACAGGAAGGGCGATAACGGGACGGACTGCCCGCAGGGGGGAAGCACCAGCGACGAGGAGGACGGCAACGAAGGTACCAGGAAGAGGCTCCGGCTCTCCAACGAGCAGTCGGCCGTCCTTGAGAACACATTTAGGGTTCATCGAATGCTCAACCCAGTGAGTTGCTGATGCAGAAAGCAATACTAGGAAGCGCTTCAAGGGGCCTTCTTCATTTTTTATCTAATTTGTCTGAGTTTTTTCGAGGAACAGACGCAGAAGACGGCGTTGGCGAAGCAACTCAACCTGCGACCGCGGCAGGTGGAGGTCTGGTTCCAGAACCGGCGAGCGAGGTGGGTAAATGAACGGATCCATACAGTAAGCTTTTCACTCTGGACGAGAAACCTTGACTCTCTCTCTCTCTCTCTCTCTCTCTCTCTCTCTCTCTCTCTCTCTCTCTCTCTCTCTCTCTCTCTCTCTCTCACTCACTCACAGGACCAAGCTGAAGCAGACGGAGTTATCGCGCGATTTCCTGAAGAGGCACTGCGAGAAGCTGACAGAGGAGAACCAGCGGCTGCTCAGTGAAGTGCAGCATCTCCGATCGCTCAAGTTCTCTCCAACGAAGCTCTACATGGGCATGGCGCCGCCGCCCACCAGCCTCACCGTATGCCTCTCCTGTCAACGTAGCTCCGCCACTGTTCCCTCGCCATCGCTGCCAGCGGACAGCAGGCGTCACCATTGGCCTTTGTTACTACATCAGCCACTCCGCCCACACCACCCTATTGTTACACCATTGCCGCACGGTACCCCAGCAAGGCCTCCGACTGGACAGCATGTGACTTTGGGACCCATGTAGGATCTACGATCCGGCGACAAGAAACTCCGGGATCTTGGTAGAAATGCTTCAGAATGATTTAGGCAGGTGAATATTTCACCCAATAAAAGTGAGAGATCCTCATAAAAAAAAACATGATGAGGGTAGAGAGTGGAGTAAGATCGAGTAGAGACTTTGAGACTAGCCCTGCAATAGAGTGGTTTTGTCATCAAAAACTTGTTTGATTGTACCAAGTTCTTCAACTTTGTTCTCTTTTACATAATAACAATGTGGGAAGAGACGTTTCAACATTGGACTCAATACAACTGCCATTATAGCAATGTGTAGGAACCAAATTCAATAGTGAGTACAGATTAACACATATAGAGGTCACTATAACAGCTAACCTGCTTCCATAGTGATTGATAGTGAAGTGTCTCATAACTTTCTCTTGGATAAAGAAATGTCCTAATTAGGCTTGTCATTGTCACAAGTTGACAACTCAATCAAAGTTGTCCACTAATATAGTGTGTAAAACTCGGCTGCAAATTGAATCATACATCATGATCTGACTGATGAACAACTTTGATGTCATCTTATAAATGAACTTCTTAATCAAGGCTTAGGTAAGAGTCTTTCTCTTTCTATATTTAATTCTTTTTATAGTGGGATTATTGCCTTGAATCGTCATTGATAAAAGGCACACAATAAGAGCTTCAACTTACATTAGCACTATAATTATGAGATAATATTAGAAAGGGTAATGACGCCTTCTTCATAACACTAAGAGAGTGGGAAGAAAGATGAAAGAGTGAAATTTTGGATCAAAGGTCTATGAGCATACACCCTAGATGGTGTAACCATGCCAGCAAGCCTCCACAATAATAGATTGGTTAGGTTTATAAATAAACACTTTATGTCAATGAACATACGTATGCATGTAGTGGCAAAATGTGTGCCAATGAAGAATAGTGGAGCAAGGGACCTCTCATGTCTGCTAGAAGAGTATATGAATGTGATGTCAATAGCCATTTTACATCAGCTTTCTGCTCACAAGCTGCACCACAACATCAAACTTCTATTAGGCACACATCATACAAGATATTGCCAACATATTTGGGTGAGTTACACAAATAGCTTGGAGATTTGTTTGAAGCACAACACATTCATGATTCAAAAGTTATCATTGATACTCCCATCCTCTTTAAAAGAAGAATGATAAAAACTATGGCTATGTATACATTTATTGAATAAGGTGATTGTGAAGAAAAAGAGCATGGTGCTCAATGGAGAGCAAATGTTTGACTGGTTGAGAGAGAAATAGTACTTGTCACTAACGAACCTATGAAGAGGCTACAACTAAGTTCATATCAAAGATAGAGACTATCAAAAATATGGCATGAAAAATGTGATATATATCATACAGGTTCACCATGATATTGTTCAACCTCACCAATGTGTTAATGATCTTATGTGACCTAATTAGCATACTATTTCAAAAACGTGATCACAATTTTATTTTGATTTATACCTTGAGTTTAAAAGGAAAAATGGAGAATCTCTAAATGATTATCTCTAAGTTAAGGGAACATAAGTTATTTTTCAAACTAGAAAAATATGAGTTTACACTTGAGGAAATAGAGTTCTTTGGCTACAAAGTCAAAATGGATGACATACAAATGGACCCAAAAAAGTTCTAATCTTTTTAGCATCTAGTTACCATTGAAAGTTTAGTTATGTCTACTCAACTTCATACAGCCTCATTAACAAACCATCTTAGGGCATCTATTGCTAAGTGATGTTATGACCAATTAGCTGAACTCATGGATATGTGACACACAACTACTATTCAAAGTACCAATCAATGGCATCTTGATGTTGGTTCTACATACAATTAATTATGAGATTTCAAAATTAACTGATATAGATAAGTGTGCATGAGAAAGAGATGATGTTAATATTCTATTATTGATAGGTGTGACATCAATATATATTTAGTGAAAAATTGTGATTTAAATAAATAATTTGGCCACAAATGATTTTAGATGAACTAGAATTTCATGCCAAAACAAATATCATGGCAAAACTTTCTATTAGAGTACAATTTTCAAATATAATACCAAAAAAATGTCAACATTGTAATAAATGTCTTCAAACCCAAGGAAATATAGATAATGGTCTTATTATGATCAATATGATCCTAGAGGATATTTATGTCACATATAATAGGGTACGTAGTTGTGGCTATGAGGAAGTAGTTTTGGGTGGAAGATGAGGTCATTTATGCCCACAACAATGTCTACTAAGTGAGGTGTAAGACATTTCATATGTCAAACACTATGGATAAGTGTGTATGATGAAATTAGTGTTTTGACTTCTAATCACCATAGATAAACATAATAAAGCCTAAGCTAAATTTTCTTTAATGTAAAGAAAATAAAATGAGACAATCAAAAGGTTGACATCTAATGGTTTTTTTCAATCCTTTCACCTTATAAGTCTTTTTCCATAGACTTCATTATCATATTATAATAGACTTGAGGGGTATGATGTGATATTTGTTGTCATTGATTCTTTTTTAGAGAATGTGATGTGCACACCCATTAAGATAAATAATTTTACAAGAAAGGTAGTGCATATCTTCATAAGTCATATAGCAAAATTGTTCTTTTTATCACAAGACATTGTGAGAAATTAGGGCCTGATATTTATTGACTAATTTTATATTACTACCTTAGAACATATTGCAAGTTATTGATAAACATTCAATTGTCAAAAGGAGGATAGATGTGATAAATTAATGGTAAATGATAGATCTTAATATTTGTATGATAATTCCTTAGCATTTCTGTGATTTATGCTTTAATTTTAATAAAAATGCTTGTAGAATACTTTAAATTAGAAATATGATGAAAATATTAGTCACATGTTTTTCTATTTTATATTATTTTTGAGAATATTTCTATGTTTATTTTGATTTTATAAAAATATTAAGAAATTTTCAGAAAAATCATTAAATTCATAAAATCAGTGAAAATCCTGAAAAATCGACAAAAATTATGTTAGATGATCAATTGATTCTCCACAGAGAAATTTTTCAAGTAAATTAACAAATATCAATTCAAAATTATATTGAATGAAGTAGAAAATTACTTAGAGATAAAAGCTTAATATGGACTTAGTGCGGAAACTATAAGACGGAACGAAATGAACAACTCACAATTGAAGACATAAGAATTTACGTGGTTCGGAGGTTAGCCTCTTATGTCCACAGGTGGTGATGAAAAGCTCCACTAAATGTAGAAGAAATACGGAAGAGTACTCCTAAGAACCCAAAATACGGATCTCTAATCTTGGCCCTCAAAAAACTCACTAGTCCCTCACCAACATGTAGAGATCACTCATTAGAAACTCACTCTCAACCCTCTTATACCCTCTGGTCACTAGTGATATAGGATGAGAAGAGATGGCCTCTATTTATAGACCTCCTTGAACCACCTTAGGAATTGTGTCAATGACTTCTCAGGAAACGTGCAAACCATTTCTTCCTTGAAGCTGAAACGGTTTAGTTGAACCGTTTCCCTTTTGGTTTGGCCTATTCATTATTGGGCCATTGAGGGGCGTGAGAAGCGATCCACATCGTGGGCCGTTTCAAACGTCTCATCTTTTCTCTCTCTTCTCTCTCTCTCTCCTCCGTATTAAATGTGATCTTCTTTACTACCCTTTTGAGCTGACATGACGTGGCCGTTTTAACGAGCCACATGCCCTAACAACCTCCCCTTTCAGCTCATAAGAGAGATTGTCTTCATGATCCTTAAGAAGCATGCATGTCGATCAGCTGTCAACAAATCTCTTATCTCTCTTTAAGTAGAGTCTTAGTCAATGTATCTACTCCATTATCATCTGTGTGAATCTTTTTGATCTGTAATTACTTCTCTTCAATTATATTTTTGATCTAATGATACACACATCAATATACTTCAACTTCAAATGAATGTGAGGTTTTTGCTCAAATGAATAGCACTTTAATTATCCCAAAAGATTATATACTCCTCTTACATTAGTCTTAATTTTTGTGAGAATTTCTTCTTCCATAGCATTTCCTTACAAACTTCTATGACAACAATATATTCAACCTCTGTAGTTGACAAAGTAACATATTTTTGCAACCTAGACTATCATAACACAGCTCCCCCTACAAAAGTAATCACATAGCCTAAAGTAAACTTCCTTGTGTCAACATCTCTGACTATATTAGCATTTGTATATCCTGTCAATATAGGGGCACCATCCCCAAAGCTTAGACAAACTTAGAGCTCCCTTTAAGATACCTAAATATCTACTTTACTATTGCCCAGTGCACCTTTCCTAAATTTGTAAGAAATCTGTTAACAACATATTATATATGCAATGTTTAGTCTTGTACATACTATTACATACATCAAACTCTCAAAGGCTGAAGCATAAAATACTCTCTTCATCTTCTCCTTCTCCTTATCACTTGATAGACTTTGTTCTACACAAAGTTTAAAGTGATTTGTCATAGGAGAATCAACAAGTTTTGCGGAACTCATATCAAACCTGTCTAGCACATTCTCGATATATTTTTCTTATGACAACCAGATCTTCTTGGCCTTCCTGTCACGAAAAATCTGTATACCAAGTATTTGTTTTGATGGCCTCATGTCCTTCATAACAAATGACTTGTTTAACTCCTTCTTCAACCTGTTAATTGTTGACAAATCTTTTTCAAAGATAAGTATATCGTCAACATATAATAAGAGAATCACAAAATTCTTATCAAAGTTCTTGATGTATGCACAATGGTCTGTAGAAGTATATTTATATCCATTTTTAGTCATAAATGAATCAAACTTCTTGTACCACTGTCTTGACGCTTGTTTTAGTCCATATAAACTCTTCTTCAATTTACATACTAAATGTTTTTTTTCCTTTTATCTTGAAGCTTTTTGATTGCTCAATATAAATCTCCTCCTCCAAGTCACCATGAAAGAATGATGTCTTTACATCTAGTTGCTCAACCTTCAAGTTTATACTAATGGCTATACCTAGAGCAACACGAATAGAAGATATTTTCACAACTAGAGATAATATTTTATCAAAGTCAATACCTTATACTTGATTGAAGCCTTTAACAACTAACTTGGCCTTGTACTTCAGTATTGAAGTATGATCTTGAGTTTTCAATCTAAAAACCCACTTGTTTTTCAATGTTTTCTTCCTTTTGAGTAACTCCACAACATCATATGTCTAGTTTTTCTACAATACTTTCATTTCTTCATGTGTAGCTGTCAACCATTTTTTAGTATGCTTACTTTTTAATACCTCTTGATAACTTTTTAATTCACTTATATCAGTAAGCATAATATACTCGTCTTGTGGATATCTTAATGAAGGTTGATATTATTTACTAGACCTTCTAAGATGAAGCTCTACTAAAGGTAGCTTTCCTCTTTGTTCCTTTTCTTATCTCGTAAGTAAATCTACATCAGCTTCGGCCCTTTCTTCTTATAATTATCTCATTCCATCATTATGCTCATGATAGATGACTTAGTCATAATCTATAAATACTTTGCAGAATCTTTGACTATTAAAACTTTCTTTATATCTTCAATATTTTGATCTTCAAAGAAAGTTACGTCTCGGCTTTAGAACACCTTTTGCTTCACTAGATCCCATAACTTGTAACCAAACTTGTCACATAGATATCCATGAAAAATACACTCCTTTATCTTCCCATCTAATTTGGACCTTTCTACGTCAAGAACATGTGCAAATGCACGACAACCAAACACTCTTAAGTACTTGTAAGAAATATCTTTCCCTGTCCATATATTATTTGCAACATTTTTATCTAAAAGCATACATGGAGATAGGTTGACGAGATTAATTGTTGTCCTCAACGCCTCATCCCAAAACCTTTTGGATGATTTGGCATGTGAAAGCATATTCTTGATCTTCTCCATAATTGTGTGATTCATCCTCTCTATAATAACATTGTGTTAAAGAGTGCTTGAGACTATCATGTCATGAATAATATCTTGTTTCTTGTAATATTTATCAAATAAGCCCATATATTCACCATCATTATTAGATCATATGTATTTTAGCTTTCTATCAATCTCCCTTTCCATCTTAATGTGAAATTTCTTAAAAATGTCAACAACTTAATCTTTAGTATTCAAAAGATACACCCAAACTTTTCTAGAATGGTCATAAATGAAAGTGACAAAGTATAATACACCACTAATGTCATGAACATCATAACACCATCAGCCATCTTTGTTCTCAATGGACTACATATATCTGTATAGACTCGCTCTAAAACATGTAACTTTCTAGGTAAAGGTAGACTAGAAAAAGAAACTCTATATTATTTGTCAGCCAAGCAATCAATACATGGGTTTAATCGAATAACTTTAAACTTGGGTAAGACTTCTTTCTTTAAGAGAGCTTGTAATCTCTTCTTGTTTATGTGTCTTACCCTCTTATGTCATAATTTCATACTAGAATTCTTTTTTGTGGCATTTATCTAATTACCACAACTTGCAGCTTACATTCTGTATAAAATATTATACTTCTTTCTATAAGCTACAATAAGTGAACCCTTAATAATTTTCTAATCACTTGCATCAAATTTTTCATAAAAGTCATCATCATTAAGCATTCCAACTGAAGTTAAATTTAATCTTAAACTTGCCACATGTCTCACATTCTTTAATACCAATTAATAGCCAAGATTTGTCTTGATGTGGACATCACCGATACCAATGATGTTTGTTGTCCTTTCATTGTCCATCTTGACAACTCTCAAGTTTCCAATTTTGTGTTTAGCAAAGTACTCTTTCCTTAGTACAACATGGTATGAGGCTCTTGTATTAATGATTCATTCTAAATCTTTGCTAACACAAGAAAAAATCTCGTCAGTAGTAGACAAAATCAAATAATCACCACTTTGAACAGTGGCCACGGTGTTTCATTTTGATTCTTCATTGTCTACATCTTTTTCTTTTTCTTATTCTTCTTGGACTACTTACACTGATTCTTAAAGTGAATGTCTTTATCATTTGGAAGGCCCTATTTTGTTACTAGCCCACACCCAAACTCTAACTTCAATGGTGGGAACAACCTCCGCACTCTGGCATGAACATGAACAACTTACGAATTTAAAAATAGTTTGTTTTTTTCACCACAGTTGTAACGAGTGATCTCCTTCCTTGATCTTGACTTACTTTTACCTTTGGAGTGACCTTTATCTCTTGACTTTTACTGCCCTCTATTTTCTATGACAAGTACTTGTGCTTCACTATGAGAACTGGTTGAGTTTTTCTATCTCAACTCCCCATTGAGTAAATTGTTTGTTACTTGGCTCATGGTGACAACACCATTTGGCGCAGAATTGATGAGGGACATCATCAATGTCTTCAACTATTTGGCAACAAACTAAAAAGTAATAAAGCCTACAACTCATCATCAATATACATCTTCATAGAGGATAACTGGTTAACAATACTCTATATTTCATTCAAATGTTCAGCAATAAAAGATCTCTCCTTATACTTCAGATTCACAAGCTTTCTGATTAAAAATACCTTGTTACCTATTGTCTTTCTCTCGTAAAGACTTTCTAACTTCTTCTAAAGAGAATGTGTAGAATTCTCAGTGAATACGTGGTGAAAAACATTATCATCAAGCCATTGCCTGATGAAGCCAATAGTCTTCTAATCTAGCTTTTTTCAGTCATCAACTAATGTCAACTTTGGTTTTGCACTATCTCCTTGTAGGGTCCATATAGGTCCTTACAATACACGAGATCTTCCATTCTTGATTTCTATATTGTCTAATTGTTCCCATTCAAGCTGATTATGTGAGAAATATTTCTTGTCTCCATAATCACTAACAAGAACCATAGCTTTGATATTAATTGTTAGATATAAAAGCCCAATATAGACTTAGCGTGGAAACTAGAAGACAGAACGAAATGAACAACACACAACTGAAGACATAAGAATTTATATGATTTGAAGGTTGACCTTCTACGTCCACGAGCGGCGATGAAAAACTCCACTAGATGTAGAAGAAGTATAGAAGAGCACTGCCTAGAACCTAGAATATAAATTTCTAATCTTGGCCCTCAAAGAACTCACTAGTCTCTCACCAACATGTAGAGATCACTCATTAGAAACTCACTCCCAACCCTCTGGTCACTGGTGCTATAAGATGAAAAGAGATGACCTCTATTTATACACCTCTTTGAACCACCTCAAGAAACATGCTAATGACTCCTCGAAAAACATACAGATCATTTCCTCCTTGAAGTTGGAACGGTTAAGTTGAACTATTTTCCTTCTAGTTCGAGCTGCTCATTATTGAGCCGCTGAGGGGCATGAGAAGTGGTACACATCGTGGGCCATTTCAAACGTCTCATCTTCTCTCTCTCTTCTCTCTCCCTCTCCTCTGCATTAAATGCAGTCTTCTCCACACCCTTTTGAGCTAACACGATGTGGCCATTTTGACAAGCCATGTGCCCAACAATACTCATATAATCTCTTCAAAAATTACATGAAGAAATCAGTCATGTAATATGATGAAAATATTTCTCAATGTTTTTATGTTTTATATTATTTTTTATAATATTATTTCTACATTTATTTAATGATTTTATAGAAATATTATGTTATGACTGATTTCTTCAAGAATTACATGAAGAAATTAGTCATGTAATATGATGAAAATATTTTTCACATGTTTTTATATTTTATATTATTTTTTAGAATATTTCTATGTTTATTCTGAATTTATAGAAATATTAAGAAAATTTCAGAAAAATCATTAAATTCATAAAATCAGTTAAAATCGACAAAAAATCATGTTAGATGATCAATTGATTCTCCAGAGAGAAATTCACTAAGTAAATTGACAAATATCAATTCAAAATTATGTTGAATTAAGTAGAAAATTACTTAGATCACTGATTGATTATTAGATGACTAAGAAAATAGTAGTAATAGAATTTAAATATTTAAATATTACTCCTCTTAATAATATTATAAGATTTCTTCTAACACATGAAGTTGATGTAGCTAAAATTAAATCTCTTTGAAAAATGTGGAAATAAATTTTCTCTCAAATGTATTAAACATTGTGATGATGAAAATAAGATTACATTATTAATTAAAAGGTGAAGCATTTTATGGAAGAAAAAGAAAATTTTTAATGTATGAAGTCAAGTCACTTCAAGGTTGATTTTCTAATGTTAAAAATAAACAAGAAAAAGAAAACAATGATGGTGACATGGAGTGACAATGATTCAAGCACAAATGAAGAGAAAGAGAAAAAAGTTAATCTTTGTTTTATGGCTAAGTCTTCTAAGGTATATGATTCCGACTCTTTATTTTTGTAATAAAATTTTGATGAATTGATGGATATATTTGATAGTCTTAAGTAAAAATTAAAATTACATAGAGTGAAAATTAGAAACTTAGAAAATCAATTAAGATGCTAGAGGATAAAGAAAAATATCATATAGTAATCATTAAAATTTTATTAATTGAGAATAGATAGCTTCTTAAGAAACTTCATATTTATGATGAAAATTGTGATGAGACTTATTCTGACACATCCTCTAGTTACGAAAAAACACATAATATAGAATATACACTGAGAAATAAAATACAATTAGTTGATATATCTAGGAATCAAATATCCTCATGTCTTTTATCTATTTGAGCACTTGATTGTGCAATGCATTTAAAAATACTTACTAATTTAAATACAAAAAATCAGAAGTTTATAGATCAAAATAATACACTACACATAGAAATTAAATACTCTAAAGAAAAGGATTGTAAGTTAGAAAAGAAATTTACTAACTTAAAATCATTTTATGATAAGTTATGTGACAATTAGAGAGCAATGAGCATGATACTTAGAAGCTGGAATATATCTATGAAGAAAAAAGGTTTAGGATTTAAGTATTAGTATATCAAGCCTAGTATCAAAATTGAAAATAGGCCTAAAAAATACTATACATAGATACCTAAAGGTAGCATAATTAAACCCAAAGTAATGTGAGTCCCTAAATTAAAAACTTAATTATTATTTCAAGGGGATTTTTAGTGGATCACCGTAGAGTCATACTAGTCTATTAGATGTTCAAGACATATGACTGAAGATCAAAAATAACTCTCCACATCTAATCTAATATATAGAGTAGTTACATTTGGGGATGATAAAAAGGGAAATATACAAAGGTATGAAAATATTTTTATAAATAATCAATCTTTAATTAAAAATATTGTACTTATTGACAGACTAAAATATAAATTGGTTAGTATTTGTCAATTGTGTAATAATGACATAGAAGTTAGATTTAAAAAGAATATGTACTTAATTATATATGATAAAAATAATAAATTTTACTCGCTAGTGATATAATCAAATGTATTTATGTCACAGATCTTAAAATAGTTAAATATAATGTTTGTCTTATTACCGAAAAAGATGAAGAACTAATAAATATTTGGCATAGAAAACTCAGCCCTGTAAACATTAAAATCGTTCACAAATTGTCAAAACCAAGACTAGGTAAAAGACTTTTGAAATTTATAAATATAGAAAAATTCACATGTGAGAGTTACATCAAAAGAAAATTAAAAAAAATATCATTCAAAAAAGTGATCACATCTCATCATTAAGACTCTTAAACTTTATTAATTTAGACTTATTTAGTCTAAGTAAAATTTCTAGCTTGATTGGTAAGCATTATGATTTAGTTATTGTAGATGATTATTTATGATTTAGTTACATATTCTTTTTAGTTCATAAAAATAACACATATGATTACTTCATTGTACTTGTAAAGAAAATGCAAAATGATCTAGGTATGAATATTATAAGATTTTGAAGTGATCATGGAGGTGAATTTCAGAAAAAATTGATTAGTGAAGTGATGAAATAATTTTTCTATGGTACTCTAAAATTCTAAACCATATAGAATAAATAATAAATGAACATAAGTTGATGAAGAATCTATATATATATAATTTGTGAAACAACTAAAAGTTTATAAAATTGTGTATTTAAAAATTGAATGTCTTGACACATGTTCCATAAACAATAAAGATACAGAGAATGAAGAAGAAGAATTACCACATGTAGAGCTAAATCCCAAACATAAAGACAATTCTTGGAAATATACTAAGAGACATCCGAAAGAAAATGCCTTAGGAAATCTAAATGAAAAGTGAAAACTAGATCTAAATTAAGGGAAAAAAACCCACATGACATTCATTTCTAAAATTTAGCTTAAAAAAATTAATGATTGTTGGACATTGATTAGATCATTATTATGCATGAAAAATTAGATTGATTTTAATGATATAAGGCATGGTATTTAATTCTAAAGCCTGAATATCAAAATATTTTAGTAACAAAATGATTTTTTAGAAATAAACTAAATGAACAATAGGAGGTAATTAGGAATAAAGTCATATTAGTTACTCAAAGTTATGTTCAAGAAGAGGGAATAGATAATGAGAAAACTTATGCTCTTAACACTAGACTTGATACAATTAGAACTATGTAATCTTTTGCCTATGCTAATAACTTAAAATGAACTCATATGGATGTTTAAAAAAAATTATAGGTCTTTTTAAAAAATTCTATAGTGAACAAAACATTTTTTTGAAGAAAGATTTAATTCAATTATTTGTAAATGTAGAATGTGTAAATTGATTGATATTTCTATATAGGTTCTTTCATGATTGATGATGATGTTAAAATTCATTAATAATATATCTTAGTCAACTTTTTATATCTAATATACATTTTTTATATGTAGATTTATTGATTTATGAGTTTTTAATCGTTAAATTTTACTAGTGTCTCATATCATAAAAGATATAATATTATGTATATGCCCCTCTTCTTCTATCAAAAAAGCTACTCTTCATGCATTCAAATGTATTTGACCACTTTATCTTCTCTCTCTCTCTCTTTCCTTTTCTTAACTATCACTTTAGTTCTGCTTGAAAACCTTCAAGTTGAAGCTCGCATCATAGAGGGTTGTCTCTTGTGTGAACATAAGGTATTTTTTTCATGCATTAGAGTATATTTATATCACATTTCAGCATATTCTCTCTTTCTAAACCCCACCTTTTAGAGCTTACAGGCACCCAAAAATATCAAAAAAAGACAAAGGAAAAGATACTATCATTGATTCATCTCCTAAATGAACTCTCCTACTTCTCCTATAAAAAAAACAACCCCTCCATATGGATCTCCTACTCTAAATGCATCATATATTTCTCCCTCACCTATGATGACAGACAAATAAGTTGTTACAATTTTTTAGAAACTATAAATAGACACTGGCGCATGTCCCCCAACATCTATTGGACAATAATATCAAGAACTCACTACATCTCCTATCCCTACACCACCTTATTTGCAAAATCTTATTCCTAATCAACATGTTAATACCTAAAACCCATCAGAACCATCTCAATCCAAAAAAGGTTTAAATAACTCATCAAAAGATCCTCTACTTTGTGAAAATCAAGACCTATAAAAGACATTACTTTGTAAGAACTAAGGACCAAGAAAAATACTAACACTCTAGAAAAGAGGTTGCACCTCAACTGAGTTCAACTAGTTCTCCTAAATACTTTTTCCTTTTATTTCCTAATATAACACAAAATAAAATTCTATAAATCCTTCAAAGATCGAAAAGTCCTTCAGTACAAATTTATTGACCTGAAATTCTTTGAATCGTAGAAAATCATTATGAAGAAACACTTTGATGTCCTTAGAATTATATATTTTGTCTCGAATTATGTTGAGAATCATCTAAGTCTTATTAGGATGTTTTATAACAATGCTACAACCACTCTTGCTGGCTTAACCAACTATGTCAAAAGAGCTTTTATTGATCCTACTTCATAGATTTTAAATTGTATTATTGATCTTTCATGTTGACTTTCTCTCATTATCACTAGGAAAACTATCAATGTCTTCTTGACCAATTTGACTAGAATGCATATGTACATAATACAAAATCATTTAATCTTTCATTATCTCATTGTGTCATTCACTTTCTCATTGGTTATCTATTATGGCAAAAAATTGGTGTCCATTATAGCTTGTCTGAAAAATTCATATCTATATTATATTGTATTGTTTAAGGCATTTCACTTGATTTTGGTGATCTATTCATAGAACAAATGAAAATAGTACTGAAATATGATCTTATTTTTATTCTTGGTATTATTTTTGCATAAATTTTCTAGTAATATTATGTAGACATCTATGAAGAATAATCTATTAATAGTTTTTCATATGATATCACTAACAAATCTACATGACACATAATGGATTATTCTCATATTGATGGTTAGTGACTTCATCATCTTTCTTTCACCTCCCATATATTATCTCATGCTTTCACATTCTTTAACATCATTTTAATTGTTAAGAAATTTAATAAAAATGCAGAACAAGTGGAGCAACGCTTTGAGATGATGGAAGAATTGCTTCGAGACCTTGAAGATAATATTTTAAAAAATATTTATATTTTTATGATTTTTTGATTGAGCAATGATTATATACTTTTGTATGTTTCTCATAATTTATTTATATTTTTTATCTTAAAAAAGGGTAAAAAATTGAGAAATTGAAAAACTTTAATGAGTGCACAAACTCATAGGGAGCACTTGCTCAAGGAGAGCAAAAATGTATTCAACAAATGTATATTTTTATTGTTTGAACCTTTATAACTGAGTTGGTGGATAGATGTGAATCTTGAACTATAAATATTTTGTCTATGTTATTGCTTTGACACATGTTGACACATAATCCTTACTACTATTACTATCATAGTTTTTATATTTTTTATGTTGATGAATCTATGATTACACTCTTTGTATACTTGATTATCATGATAGATATATTTTTCAACATGATTTTTTAATTATCAAAATGGGGAGATTATTATTGCCCTTGGACATGTGCTTTGATATTACATTTTATGAAAAAATATATAATTTGAGATAGAATTTATCCACAAGTCTATTATAATTTTTTAATACATTTTATGTATTCAATCTAATTATTTATCTCGTAAAATAATGTACAATCAATTAGTCTAAAGAATTAAATCTTGAGATTAAAATTTTGATGAATAGGTGGTTCTATATTTATGAAAATAAATATTTCTTATAAAAATACTAAAATAAGTAACTGAGACAAATTAAGTTATGTTTATTATTTTGATTCATTTATTAGAGTATATATCCATTTAAGTGTAACAATTTATGTTAAATCCTATTCATTATGAAAAGAAAAGGAAAAAGGTTTGAAATATTAATTGGGCTTTAATAAGTCTCAAACCTAAATATTTAATGGTGACAAATCGACTACTTATATGGAGAAAATGATTGCCTTAGCATTTATATTTAAAGTCAGCATGTATAATAAAAATTTTTATATATGAGAGATGAATATGAAGTTTAAATTTCAAATCAAATGGGCCAAGGAGTATAAAGTTATGGAATTCAAAATGGTCAAAGGTCATTACCATAAGTTCTAAAAAATGGCAAGGATTTGAATTAGCCTATTGATGATCAAAGCAATCAAGAAATCTTCATCAAATGTTGGTGATCAAGGTAATTACTTAAATTAATCAAGTAAACTCTCCATCAAGATTAAAGGTAACGAGGTTGTGAGGAGAGAGGTATATGGGCAAAAGGTAGGAGGTGCCTTGAGCCTAGGTTGAACTGAAAGGGGCTAGATCTTTGTAGAAATTGAATTTGATTGTTGGGCTACTGATCTCGTGAACTTTATGAATGAATTTTCAAGATAAATCGTAAAATTCGAGTAGGAAGGATTCCTTGAGACTAGAGGTAGTTAGGTGAGGGGTGAATTAGTATAAAAAGATTGAGTATTATCTATTATGGGGAGAATTAGATTACAAAAAAATCGATTCACCCTTTTTTGGTATTTCACCTACCCCTTAGATTTTACAATTGCCACTAACTAAAATTTTATTTGAATTATTATATCCTTATGATTGATGACCTTAGTTATATGTTTTGATATAGCATTTATAAGAAAATTATTTGTTGACTTTAGACATTTGACACTACATTTATGAAAAAATTAATTATTTATTGTAGATATTTTATACAAGCTTATAATAATTATTAAATTTATTTATTTATTTATTTATTTATTTATTTATTTATCTCATGAGATTATGACAAATCAGTGAATCTTAGGGATTAATCATTGAATCCAAAGATTAATGAATAGGTGAACAAAAATGTTCATGGAAATAAATATTTATTATAAAAAATGTTAAAATAGGTAAATAAGAATATGTGAATTATTTTTATTATTTTGATTCATTTATCTATGTCAACTGACTATTTAAGTGTAATCATTTAAGTTGTGTCATGCTTATTATGAAAAAAATAAATATGTTCAAAAATTAAAAAGAACATTTGTGAGTCTTAAACCTACAAACTAGATGATGACACATTGGCTAAATGACTACCTTAAGGCTCATATTTTAAGTCAATATCAACAACAAAGTTGTTAGTCTATGAAAAATAAATCTTCAATTCAAATTTCAAATCAAAAAAATCAAAGAATAACATGTTATAGAATTTGAATTAGTCAAAGATCATTATCACATGTTTTGAAAAATGTTAAGAATTTGAATTACTTTACTGATTTTATTTAACCATTTCAAAACAAGAAATTATTGGAGTACAATGGCCTACAAATAAGGGAAGCTGAGAAAACAAGAATAATAATATTTTTTACAAATATATACATCGATCTATCTTCCTCCAACATCAAGGGAATCCACCTCGAGCTTCAACTATGCATACACTACTTCATCCAATATTCATGTGTTTGTGCTGTCCAAAAATATCCTTCAAATCTTTCAAACATGATCTTCATCAAGCTAGAGATATTTGGGTGGTAATGGAAAAAGTTTTGGGTAGAAGCACAATGTGCGTTGTGTATGGTTTAACCCATGAGGGGCTAGATCTATGTAGAGATTGAATTTGTGTGATTAGGTTGTTGATCCCATGAAAAATCAATGTGTATTTTTGAAGTAAATAGTGAAATCCTATAGGAAGGATAATTTAGGACTATAGGTTGCTACCTGAAGGGCAAACTAATATAAAAAAATCAAGTATTCTTTATGAGAGAGATAAAATTTAAAAAGAACTCGTGTAATGAGAGAGAAAGAGAAGCCATACAAAGATAGGAACAAATAACTTTGTTAGAACATGTGTCAACACATTCACCCTCAAGAAGAAATTTTAATATTGTAGAAAAGCTCATTCACTTTGTCTCCCTCTTAGCATTTCACCTAGCCCCTTAAATGTTACACTAATTTTAGACAAGATGCCCTTTTTGATAGTCAAATATATTAAGATAGGCTACTGATAATGCATCATTTATTTCTTCTAAAACGTGAATATCCTGTATATATAATGTATTATATCATGCTTATTTACATGTAATAAGGGCATATTTGCATAAATCTATTTTAGAATATTTCTCATAAAATACATGCTAATTTAGCATATTGTCATATATTATTGATAACAATCTAATATTTTATGGGAAAGATTATATTTTACATTGAAGGCATAATCTCCAAACATTTAAAACTTTGAATCAGATTATACATGTTTATATATACATATGAGATTTGGGATTTAACCTAATATTTTCTGATTTTTTAGAAACTTAAAAATGAATTATGCCAAAAATATAAATATCGAGGAAGCCCTAGGTTGAGGGTTAGTGCACACGAGAAGAGGAGGCAGCATATGCAAGAAAATGGCTATGTCTAACTACATCAAGCTCTTCCAACACTCGTGAGGGTAGCAGGCGACATGCATGGAGATCATCTAAGGTGACAGCTTAGAGGATTGTTTTGTCCCTTAGAGTTGACTAGGCTAGGTTCCACATAC
This sequence comes from Spirodela polyrhiza, assembly GCA_024713555.1. Lineage (NCBI taxonomy): Eukaryota > Viridiplantae > Streptophyta > Magnoliopsida > Alismatales > Araceae > Spirodela > Spirodela polyrhiza. The sequence goes on along the minus strand of CM046531.1, from coordinate 6,618,395 downwards.
TTTACAGGACTAAGAGTGCTTATTATAGGAAAAAAAATCTTCAAAACGTGTTTGGACCCCAAAAAGAAGACTTGAAAGTGCTCACTGCCGGGTTGATCCATATGAAGTCCTAGGCTTACATGGTCCTCCATATATATTAGAGAGAGAGAGAGAGAGAGAGGGGGGGGAATGGGACATAACCGATCCAAATTGTGATTTAGGTTAATCCAGATTAAATCACTTGATCAAGTAACAAAACCATTGCTCAATGATGAGGTGCATAAGGTCAAATCAATCACATGTTGAATGAGTAATGAAGGATTTTATTATTGTAGGTAAACATAGTTATGATGTACATCATTATATGTATGATATTAATTACTGGCGAAAGGATAAAGTTCAAGAGGGGGCACACTTGATAAATTTTTTGAATGATTTATAATGAGTAAGAGCATAAATGGTTACACGATCATCAAGTAATATAAAATTTGAAGCTTATACTTTTAGAGAGTTATGAGATTAAAGAGTCTTTATATTTCTAGTTAACCTTTCTTACACAATCAATTCATTTAAATCGATTACTTGGCTACTATATGTTGAATTTTAGATTTAAATTAGCTATGACGATAACAAAAAAATGAAATAACAAATATATTAAGTACTATATAAGCAATATTTTTAATATAGTATTTTTCATTACGAATTAACATGACACATCAAAAGAGTATTATTTCACTATATGAGACGTCTGTATTGCAGAAGAGCAATAATAATTTGTAAAGTTTGTAATATTTCACTATGGCTTCAAAAATATTTTAATCTATGATTTTTACCTTGTAAATTAAGATGCAAGAATTAAGCATCTAATTGGAGAGAGGAGCACAAATAACTCAATATATCATACAATATTAGAGTATACATGAACTTTACGTTGGGAAACAACACCAAACATGACCATTAAAAGGGTGAATATACGAGGAGTTATGTCGCATAACATAGTAGAACACCAATATTAATATTTCCATAAATAAAGAGCTTTATTGCAAGATAACATAATACAATGATATCATAATGTGAGTAGATGAGTAACATCACAAACCAATAATGTATATGTATAGAAACCCTAGATTATCAATATCTGACCCGTTTGTATCGAAGAAAAGTTGTATATGATGCTAGACGTGTCGATGGAAATAAAGATGCAGAATATTGAGCATCAAATTCAAAAACTGTACAGATATAACTCAACATATCTAGCTTAATATACATGCAAATTATATAGCATAATAGCAAAGTATTTGAGACTATGCCCCCATAAAGACTGGTATATCAATTCAAGAATGGAAAATGCACAATGATAGTAAAAACAGCATGAAAGAGCATACATTTATCAGAAATTTTGAATCATCTAGTAATTTAAGATCAACACAAGGATGAGTTAAAACTCAGAGAGAAAGATTGCATTATACTAATAAAATTGAAGCTGTGTTTGATGTGTGCAGGTTATTGCTGGGATAGCTCAAAATGTGGTCTTGCTAACTACTAAACAACATATGAAATAGAGTCAGATTTATACACATGCAAAAAAAATTAAAAGCCATAAGAAGGTAAGAGTAAGTACAGCTAGCAAGAAACTCAATCTCACTATAAAATTAGTTTTGAGTGAGATGAAATAACACTTAAAACATAATATCTGAGCTAGGTCAATTGCTCCTAGTCTCACTGTATTTTATTTCTATAATCCACATGATAAAGCTCAAAAGTCAACTCCCACATGAAGTCCACACTAGAATAATCTCATATAGAACAAAACATTTTATATATCAAATCTAGTTATTGCATGGATTGGCTCGCCCCTCCCATTCCCTATTCATTTAGTAGCAAATATAGTTCATAAAATCATAGTTAGCCCTCTTGTGCTGCCTTCCATTATCAGAAAAAACAGAAATACATTCTTCAAGTTCAGAGAGCTGTTGTGCAAGACATAATTGCTATTTTTTGTTGTAGGACATGGCCAAGAGGTTTTCCAGAAGAAATCTCACTCATGCAGCCTCCGCATTGTGCCATCCCTTACTGCATGGAGCTATGCTCATGAACTCATCGAACTCATTTACATAGACTTCACAGCATTTCCACTGCAAGAACGTTTGCACAGAACAGTGACTGGCTTAGCAGATAGAATTTATATATATATGCCTAGTTTTGATATAAATACGCGAAATAAACACCAATGTTGAGAAAAAAAGCAATAAAAAAATTATAAATATATTTTTTATTGAGACAAAAAAATAAAGACTAGAGATGAGGATTTGCTGTGGGCTTACCCCTCTCTTTCTGTCGTGAAAGACAGGAGGCCCGGGGTGGTAGTTGCAGGCAGCGTCGTGGTTGTCTTTCTCCTTGAAGGGCTTCCCACACCCCCTGTTCTTGCAGGTCTTTGGCTCATTCAGGTCAATCTTCCTTCTCGTGGTAGGGGAGTCGGTTTTTTCTGGGGTGGCCGCTGGAGCTGCAGGCTTTGAAGGCTGGGCTTGGGAGCCTGAGGAAGCATCACCGGCTATGGAGCTTAGAACTGAAGACAGAGTTTCTAACTTTTCTTTCCTCGTAATAGTAAGTGGGTAAAGTACCGTGGTCAGAGCAGAAGAAGCCCTGACGGCACCGAGAACAGGAGATGGCAGCTTGTTTGCTGTCGGTGGGATTACTCGCTGTGTTCAGGCCATTGATGGGAGCTACCCTTTGGAGGGTTTGGGTTACTTTGGTGGCTGGCTTCTCGGTGGTGTGTTTTCCTGTCTTACATCTGCATCGATGCAAGAAAATATTAGTAAATGTACACCAAAGTTGGTCAAGTCTGATGTGAGAAAAATCAATGTCCAAAAAATAGTTCTTGGGGATTTCAAAGGGCCAGGTAAAGCTGGATTGGCCCGGTTTTTTTCTGGCCTATGGCAGGAATATAGAGCCTGGAAATAGAAAGTAGGTCCAGATCTGCCAGGGGGCTGGATGGTCCAAGCCTTGATGGCCGGGATCCCCAGTTCTTTAAGGCATGGGATTTGTCTAGTTCAGGAAGAATCAGACCATCAGGAAATAAACTTTGTGCATAATTAGGGCATCATAATCAGTACCACTTAATAATCAATAATGAAAAAGATGAAGGAAGAATATGATTCAAATTTGCTGGTGAATGTATGCACTTAATTCATGTGGGAGATGACACTTAATAACATGACAATCCCTGGGTGTTATTTTTTTGGCAATCCCAGGGCAAAGACGGCATTTGAATAGTCATGATCTCTTGAAATAGCTATGTTAATAGCAGATGTAATCCATTTTTACCCAGGTCAGGCTTGTACAGTCTGACCAGACTATCCATGGCTTCCAGCGGCCACAGCCTATATAATTCTCTCACAGCACATCTGATTCATATGACTATCACTGGCCTCCACCCATTTCCTAAGATTAACAATGGTCAGGTCTGGGACTGTGGGACCATGCACCAGAGGAAAAAGAGATCAAGAGAGGATTGGCATATCTGACCCAGTATGTTTTGAAGAACATGCTACAATCTACTGAAGAGCAAAAAACCAATTTGCTAGCTTGCATCAATAAGTGTCTGGTATAGCGATCATTTATACATGATTTGATATGAAGTTAGTCTTGTTTGGAGCATCTTTTGGGTTCAGTTTCTTCCCTACTCCTTGAGGGTACATTTAAAAATACCTTCGAATTTATTAATATGGATTACCAGATAGTATCTTCGACAAACAGATGCAATTAGTAACCGGGAAACATAATAGCATTCGATCACCGACATTATGAAAACAATGTCAAGATGTGGATACAAGTCAAACTCAGAAGCAAGTAGTTCAAGGAAGAAATATCTCACCCAGGGATTGCCAAAAATAAGCTGAAATCGTGACTTTTTTGCTTGCAGCAGCTCCATTCTTTCATACCGTCGTGAAAAAAGGGCTGGGGAGGTTGTTTTCGGACCATATGAGCATACACAAGGATTTCTCATAGCATAATGACTAAATGCCATTCAACTTACCGGCTGGAGTTTATGTAGAAGCAAATCAGAAAGACGACCAGGATGACATGTATAAAGACATTAAAAATTTAGTAAGAGTGTATGAAGCAAAATTTTACGATAATAAAAGGAAATTTCTAAAGTAGACACATATATGGAAATTTATGACATATAACTATCAATACGATGCAGGAAATTTTCACAGAGCATGGATCTAGCAAAGGAAGACAAGGGCTCAAAGTAATCGGTGGTACTGAGCCTTTGTCCTAAGAGGTGTACTATCATAAAGGCTCTTCATGGTTCATGGCACGCAACAGAAATCTGGCACTCGAAGTCGGCCAAAAACAGCCTGCATTCACTACTGACCAATACTGATGCGGAGATCAATACTGTGGGTTCCAAAAGGTCTCAAAGAACTGACTTCGCTGTCTTCCTCTATTCAGTGGTTTTCTACTGTCCTACCTTTCTCATACTAAGAGAGGCAAGAAAGATACCTCTCCACAATCCTTGTTTGGAAAGGGCATCTGACTGAAGACATGAAGACCACTGTAACGAAGGACTTTCCAAAATGTCGAAGAAGACTTCAAAGATAGAAAATTCTCCTCTTGTTTGTGAGTATATTCGACTATAGAGCCCGTAACCTTAGTTCCAGGATCTTTTGCTCCAGCTTTACCTCTGGCATCTATCGTCAATCTTCTTCTTACTCAGTCAACATATCAGACACATCATCCAGTTGCTTTCTACCCGTCAATAACTCTACATTTAGATTTTCTCACAGTTCCATGGACGACCTGCTGGACAAAATCCTATAATAAACTACATGAGTAAAAGTACCACAAAAACACCGAAGCGCATGCTGCTGCCCTATCGATACAACTCGAGCAGCTTCTCACCCCCTCTTCCATCAGTTGGGCATGCGCCTGAAGCCCAACCACTACCTCTGTTTGTGATCCCCATCTGTAACTACAGACTTGGTTCAACGTGGTAGATGTTTATAAATGTTATGTCGCAAGTTGCAAAGTAGAATTGATATGCATGCTCCCAATCGAGGGGAAGTATCAGTGAGCCTGTTAGAATATGCGTTCAATGAATCCATGTTTAGTCTTATGATAAAATGTCAATGAATAAATTATATTCTGGGCCTAACAGGCCCGTATTTAGTGCCCCCCCACTCCTCTCATCATACATAAATGGTAACGGGGTACACGAATTGAATATGAAGCCTCCTTCTTTCCATCATATGTGAAGATACAGAGCTTCAAACGGATTCACGAATTTATTCCCAAGAAGCAGCTCAGAATAAAAAATATCACATTTGGAACGTGAGTTAGCCGTTCAATGGGTGAAGATCAACAGTTATTTCGCAAACGTCCTAGATTTTTTTTATTTATGGCTATGTCTTAGTTTTTTGCAGAGGATAACAAATCTCAATATAAGAAATACCACGGAAGATGGCCAACAACATGTAATTTTTAAAAAAGGAAAGATTTATTTTACGTTCTCTGTCATTAGATACTACCTAAATGAAATTTTCTTAAATATCAGGGCCGTTAACAGATAGACATCGACCAATACAAGGGAAGCACAGCAATGCCTTTCTTCAAACCCTTTTCTCAAAGTTTAAAATACAGGGAACAATGAGAAACAGCAAGCAGATTCAGGTATCATCTCACCACAACAATGGAAAAATAAAAAAATCACATTGTACTTATCATGAATACAGAAATAAAAGCATGATCAGCAGAGATTAAAAAACTAATACGATTCCAGAAAAGAGGACAGAAAAAAGATAAATCTGAAGCGAGGAGTCGAGGTAAGTTACAGATGGGTGATATTGACAAGAGCCTTCGGGATTGTTATCATCAGTGAACATGGCATCGCATCCAATCCGCTGGCACCGTACTGAGACTTTCTTGTTGGAAATGTCCTCAGTCACTTCCATTGTTAGCAGGTCCAAGAAATTCTCCCTCTAATATACTTTTTCCAGTAAGAACACAGGCAGTTCCCTTTGCACAATAATTTCTCAAAAATATCTGCAAATTAGGTAATTTAATTTTCATCAATTACCAAGCATCCGTTGAAAAAAGTACCAAAGAAGGAGGAATTGTTAAGTAAGCTGTGCATAGTTCACCCACAGGCCTTGACGCTCGGGAGAAATTAGTACCCAAAAAATGTCTTAAAACAAGCCAGAACACTCATGAGTCACATTTTATTTCTTCAGTAAGCATCTCAAATCAATAGACCCACGGACATGAACGGGACCTTCAATCACAAACTCATAAAGAAATGGGGAAGGGGAGTGGCGCACCGCCAAAGAGTCGAGAGAGGGAATTAGAGGGCGGCGGAGAAACCGCGAAATAGTGAGAGACACGGATAGATAAGCACATGCAGGAAGATAGATGGACAGACACAAAACACAGGCAAGAACGCCGGACAGGTAAGACGCACTGGGGAAAGAGAGAGAGAAACTGTCCGAAAGGTGAAGACCGGAATAACAAAACAGAAACCTGGAGAAGCACAGCTTGCGAATCCAGAGAGACAGAGAGAGAGAGACGGAGAGCCGAGAAGGATTGGAGGCGATTCCAATACCTGAGAGACTAGGATGGGCGACCGGCCGAGAGATTCCCCGAGCCTCCGATTGAAGGTCAGGAGGACGAGCTCCGGACTCCCAGACAGCTTGACTAGCCGGGTCGTCGTTAATAAATTGGTCTGGTTGGAGCTGTCCAATATCTTAATGGGCCAACCCGCGCTGTTCGGATCTGCTAACGGGCCGCCGGTCCATATGGCGACGTTCTTTTGGGCCTCTCAATCGCCCGCCTTCTTTTAAAAAAATGAATACCTGAATATATATATATTTTAAAAAATTCTAGAAACTGATTGGGTCGGAATTTTTTGAGGAAAATACAGAAACTTTATTTATAATTATTTTAATTGTAATTAATTGATTCGGGGGGGGGCTCTGTCAGGAAGTTTTACCCAGAATGGATGAAGACACCGGCTGGAGATCGGAAAGACGTCGACAGCCGCCAGGACAGCCGCCGCCCGCCGGGGGAAGCCGACACTCGTGACTCCGCCTGCTCCTTCGTCCGTTCCGACAGCCGCCGCCTGACGCCGCCGCAGGGCTGACCCGCCCCAAGTTGACCGGCAACCTCCCGCCTGCAGCCGATAATGACCTCCGGTGCGTGTGGCGATGAAAAGAAGCGGCCCCCCCTGCAACCTCCAACAGGGTCGCGATTTCCTGTAGACGCCGGCTGTGGGAGGACGATGATACAGTAGAGAGAGAGAGATAGAGAGAGAGAGAGAGAGACTATTCTCCTGTCAACAGACTGTCAGTATGTTAACACGTGACTTTTTCTACCACACGACACCTCCGACCTATCTTTACTCTCTCTCTCTCACTTATCAGCATCAGGAACCACTCGCAGCTCGGCAATCGTAGATCTCTCTCTCTCTCTCTCTCTCTCTCTCTCTACTTTTCCGTTGTGGGGGGAAGCCTGAGCTGCCATGAAGCAGGGGAGAACGTTGACTGAGAGGAATCTCCCTCTGGACAGAAGGGCGACCCGATCTCGGCCGCAACATGAAGAGCGAGAAAGAAATGGGGGCGGCTGGTCAACCCTGACCACAGCAGTGATTTTCTCTCACAGAGACCAATTAACCAACCAGGTGCCTCCGTTGAAACAGAGAAAAAGAAAAAACGGCAACAACCCTAAAAGAGTCAAACGCATCATCCAATTCGGCACCACAAAACAAGATAAACGAACCCAGAAAGTCAACGCCTCGACAGAGAGTTCCCAGCGCAGACGCCCCCGGAGGAGAGAGCTCGGTCCTTCACCGCGTCCGAGAGCTTCAAGGGCCCAGGCCTTCTCTCTCATCTGCAGAAGCAAGAAGGTCAATGAGATCTCCGGTCACAACCATAGGCGGCGGTGGAAGGGTCAACGCTGGGGGAGGGGGCGGACCGTTGGGGGACCGGGAGCTGGCGGTGGAGAAGTCGGAGGAGGCCATGGGGATGGAGATTGAGAGCTGAGTCGCCGGGAAGGCGCGGCCCCTATCGTCCTCCAGATCTGTCCACGTGTCCCTCGCCTTCGGCCAGTCGTCGAAGAAAGCCCGGAAGTTCTGGTTGTCCTGCTTCACGGGCTCCACGTAGTCAAAGCAGCCCCAAGACTGCGCCCCCGCCGCCGCCGCCGCCGGCGGAGGCACTGGTCGGAAGGTTCCGTGGCCGAGATCCTGCAGGGGCGGCGGCGGCGGGGCGGCGTTCCTGGGCTGCTTCGAGAGCGGGTACGAGGGACCCTGATGGTAGGTCAACGCACGCCAGGACGCCTCCAGGTCAGAGTCAACGCCGAGGCCCTTCGCGCTTCCGGAGGCCTCCGACAGGAGGCTCCTCTCGTCCACGTCGGATCTCCCCCCTCGCCCGTACCTGATTTTCAGGCAACAAGATAATAGCCAGCTTGAACACAGAGAGAGAGAGAGAGAGAGAGAGAGAGAGGAGCGGATAAGAAACGAGTTTTTAAGGAACTGACGGCCTGATTAAGATAAAATTCTTTCCGAAAAAATAGGAGGATGGAGAACATTAATATCAGGGAGAGTGGAGGGAAGTCAACTGTTGAGAGGAAAACGAAGATCCGAGGAAGAAATGCGGTGACTTTCAGCTGCACACTCCGCATGACTTCATCACCGTGAGGAATGATCTTGCAGACCCGCAAGATCATCGCGTCTGAAATCTTTAGAGTCAGCAGGCATAGGATGAGTTTGAACCATAAATCTCGCAGATGCATGGTCATGGAGTCTGAAATCCTCAGATTGATCGGAATGGAGACGACTTCGAGCCAAAAAAAATTCCAAAGATCTCGCCGACTAGCCGGGACAATTTGGTGACGAGAGGAGGAGGAAGAACGGACCTGTGGTCGCCGATGCCGATTCCATGGCAGCCGAGGTCCATCTGGAGCTGGTTCAGGCTGGGCCCAGCGAAGGACACCGGAGCAGCAGCAGCAGCAGCGTTGCCACCGCCGCCGGCGATGGAGTGCAGGGGGAGGGACGAGCGGAAGCCCCCGCCGCTGGTGCCGCCGCTGGCGAGACTCCCCGAGGGGGCGAGGGAGGTCACGGTGGACGACGGAGAAGAGGAGGACGACGGAGACTGAGCTAGGGTTTGTGCTTCCACAGGCTTTCTTGAACGGTTCCGGCCGCGGTGCATGTGCCGCTCGCAGTACTTGGAATCGGGGTAGGCGTCCTTGGAGCACCGCCACTTCTTGCCGTCGGTCCTCCGGCACCGCCCCGGCTCGGGATCCAGCTTCTTCCCGTAGGAGCAGTATCCCACTGCGGCAGACATTTTTGTTTCCCGATCTTAGATCAATCAACCTACGCGAGTTCTTCTCAAGTCCGATCTGATCCCAGAGCTTCGGCGCGACGAGGAAGATTTCGAAAACAGGAGCTGAGATTTCGTGTAATCGGGGGGAAGAAATCGGCACGAATCTCTGAAGAAACTGCGAGAACCGACGATGGGGGAGGAGTCGCAGAAGAAACTAGGGCACTGTAAGAAACGAAGCGGCCACATCCACGGAAAGCAATCGACGGAACCCTACTTCCTGAGGCGTAGCCGGCGACCAGGCGGAGCGGAGGAGCCCCCATTCTGGTTAGATTCCGCGAGGAAGACGACGATGGGGAGTGAGGGAGGGTTTGGAGGCGGAGCAGCTTACTGGAGGGGTGATGGAAGAAGCGGGAGGCCATGGAGTCGAAGCCCTTGCGGATGGGGAGCAGGAGATCGGGGGGCACGGGGATGCCGGCCATGAGGTACTTGAAGATGAGCGCCTGGTGCTCGAGCTCCTGCCACTGCGACGCCGTGAACGGCGGCCGCCACGCCGCCGCTGCCCCCGAGCTGTTCATCTCCGCCGCCCCCTTGTCCCGGCCGAATCCCTAGCAGCGCCCCCCCTCTCCTTCGTCTCCGGCGAGTAACCAGAAATCCCCCCCGACAAAGGAGATTCGAGCAGAGAAACGCCGCCGGAGATCACTGCTGAGAGATGGCTAGAGAGAGAGAGAGAGAGAGAGAGAGAGAGAGAGAGAAGGTGAGGATCAGGAATGGGTGGGGAGGATAAAAGAGGAGGCAGGGGGATTCGCCATTTCCAGGCGGCGGAGAAGAAAGGGGCGCCGCGAGGGGGGGGTCCGGACGGGGCGACGGAGGAGAAGCTGTCTTATAGGTACAAGGGGTTTCGCAGAAGATAGAGACAGTGAGGAAGAGAGAAAAAGACAGACAGAGCGAGAGCTGGAGATTTAGAGAGACGGGTAGAGAGAGAGAGAGAGAGAGCGGCAGGACTGGAGGGGCACAGTGGGCACCCACTCTTAACACTGTGCGTTCTATACAGAGAAGAGCGTTTTTAGAGAGAGAGAGAGAGAGGTAGAGAGAGAAAGTCGGGCTGCATGTCGGGTGTAACTTCAAACAGGAGCGAGAAAAAGAGTACTATAAGCCAGTTCTCAACCCTTCCCTCAGACCCATTTAGAGAGTGGGAGAGAGAGAGAAAGTCGGGCTGCATGTCGGGTGTAACTTCAAAGAGGAGCGAGAAGAAGAGTATTATGAGCCAGCTCTTAAGCCTTCCATCAGACCCATTTAGAGAGAGAGAGAGGTAGAGAGAGAAAGTCGGGGATGCATGTCGGGCGTAATTCAAACCGGAGCGAGAAGAAGAGCATTATGAACCAGCTCTTAACCCTTCCATGAGACCGATCTAGAGAAAGAAAGAGAGGTCCTGCCCGTCACGTACCCTGCAGGTTCTCTCTCTCTCTCTCTCTCTCTCTCTCTCTCTCTCTCTCTCTCTCTCTCTCCTTGGGACCCATAACAGAGATGAGAATCCAGCCATTAGAGGAGCTCAGAGAGACAAACCATGTGCAGATCAAGCGGCAGACGAATAGACGACAAGCCTCTCGGAGTACGCGACCGCGTCCCCGCCGCCAACTTTGCATGGGTTCGCTCCCCCCCTCCACCTGCCACCCGTCCCCCATGCAACCTCCCTCGCCGCCGCCAACCCGTTGACTAGATGGAATCGAATCATCGCAAGGAAATTACCAAATCAGGGTCCCGAATCCGACGGCTGAGAGAGGAACGATCAATCACAGACGAAGTCGGAGTAGAAGCCGATGGTCCTCCTCTGGCAGTCCTTCACCCCGAGCAGCTCCACGTCGAAGACCTCGAACTGCTTGGAGCTGAAGAAGGTGGACGGCCCGACCTGCGCCCCACGCCAAGAACAGACGCGGCCGCCATGAATGCGCCGCCATGGCTTCCTCGGACAGGCAAACAAAAAAAAAGGAGGGAGAGGGAGCTCACAGGAGGTCCGAGCTCCGGGGGGATGATGATCCTCCGCCTTCCCCCGGGCCTCATGTCGCGGATGCCCTCCTCGAACCCTAGATTCGTGCGCCGCCCGTTACTCGCAGATGATCAGGCATCCGGCGCAGAAGAAGGAAATTACCCTAAAAGGGAGAGGAAGCCTACCAGGGACCAGAACCTTCGTGCCCATCCGGATCTTCGCCGGAGCGCCCTGAGAGTAGGTGCTGTCGATGCGGCGGCCGGACTCATTGTAGCCCACGTAGTGAAACGTCACCTGCCATTTGCGATGGATCGATGAACCATGACAGGGCAGGAAAAAAAATGAATTGAATCAAGATAAAGTGGTAGCATTTTTTTTATTTGAAACCAACATGGTGTTCATGAGGAAGAGCTTTTTTTTTCTTTTTTCAGATTTTTAATGATGAGAAACTGGTGAAACTGCATCATCTTATTCTAATGGACCGATGAATTGAATGAAGTGGTAGCGTTTTTTTATTTGAGACCAACATGGTGTTCATGAGGAAGAGATTTTTTTTTCTTTTTTCAGATTTTAATGATAAAAAACAGGTGAAACTGCATCATCTTATTCTTATGGACCGATGAATTGAATGAAGATGAAGTCAAACCAACATTGTGTTCATGAGGAAGAACTTTTTTTTCTTTTTTTCAGATTGTATGATAAAAAACAGGTGAAACCGCGTCATCTTAATCTTATGAACCGATGATTCCTCACATGAACCAGAATGGGAGTCCTGCACACCAGCAGCGTTATTTTTGTAAATTGCATGATAAAAACGCGGCTGTTTTTTTACTTTTTTTCAGATTGTATGATAAAAAAAACAGGTTAAGCCGTGTCATCTTATTCTTATGACCAGTGATTCCTCACATGAACCAGAATGGGAGTGCTGCACATCTGCAGCGTTCATGTTGGAAAAAAAAAAGATGGAAAATCTGATCCGAAATCGACGAATCCCTAAAAAATAACATTTTTTTACGAAGAAAATGCAAGAAAAAACCTGTTGACCATCCTTTGGGCAATCACCTTTACCGACGTCTATGTCCAGGTATATCAACCCTGAGTCGCACCTCACGTAGTTATCAGAGGTCACTACCTTAACCTCGAACCCTGAAACAGAAAAGGGGGAGAACATTGGAACACTATCGGTTGCTAAAGTCGCAAGATTCTCATTTGCATCTCACCAGTATGATGAATCGAAACAAAAAATATTTAATGCCCAAAGTATGATGAACAAAGAAATGGAAAATATCATCTGAATGAGAAAAAGGAGCAAAATCATGAGGGGATACAATGATTTGCTTAGTACCACCCAGCAAGAGAGGATGATTAAAAAAGGAGAATACCACACGAACGAGAAAAACATTAAGATTCACAAACATTTTCTAGGAGCCCTTAATGGTAACCATAGTTAATCGCGATCCGTCTGAGCAGAAAGCCACAATGGCATGGTTCCATGTGCAGACACTAACATAACTAAGCAGCATATAACTCAGAATCGATCAACTTGGGGAAATATATAAGTTGAAGGATGCTGGAACAAGAGTTTAAGCGATTCCCAAACCAATAATGGTATCAGATAAGGTGAAATGACATTCGGAATGCTGCATATGCTACTCACTATGATTGAAAGAAGAATATAAAGAAAGAAAAATTCATGGTAATGGTCGAACAAGGTTATTCATGATTTATCCGAAGAAAAGCAAGGTGTTCTTTAACTATATAGAACAAGTATGGTGGCCTCTAACAGCCATCAGTTGGCCAGTCAGGCAGTATTATCATCATGTCACTCATCAGTAAGTGATGCGTCTGATGGAAGCAATTTTCTTTTTCTATTTTAGATGGATACCCACTAGACCACGTAAACAATGGTGTACACACATTCACCAATTCTGTCTTTCATGGGCAATAAGTCTCGAAATTCATTCCATATGACAGAATTTTTAGAGAACAACGCCAAAAGTCAGTTGCAGTTATTATTTTCAACAAAAGTCAATTGCACCTGGACAATGCAACAATGAAGCACATAGATCAGAAAGCTTGGACCAATCGTCCACTTGACAAATTAGGTGGGTGAAAAAGACAGATAGACACAATGAATAATGCCGATATTATATCTGGCTGCTCTTGAAAATGGAAGAAAATCTTCTGATGAACTAAATCTGGACTGTTCCACAATATATTGCCACTTAACACCTAGAAGCATCACGTATATCCCAAGAGAACAAATTCACAATAATCTGCATGCCAAACAGGAAACCAATCCCAGTTGATTCTACTATTAAAATGAAAAGGCCACACGAATTCTCATTCGATGAGGATTAAAGGTTTCGGTTTAACAGAAGCAGAATGGCAAGTTTGTATCATCAGCAAACAAAATAATGACTAGTGTGCATCCATAGTTCGATAGGTAATGTTAAACAGATAGTGAGAAGATTTCATTCAATGAAAAACCCTAGGACAAAAGGGTCTTGTACTTGATAATGTAGATCATGTTTATTTATCTACCGGCATGAGCACGGCAGCATGCAACGAAGCAAAAAAAAGTGCCCAGGTTGCCGATGAGTGATGAACCATGTGCTGGGTAGCTACTACAATGACACTAAGAGGTGGAGGGTTTTAGGGAACGGGAGTAAGCCTGAAATTTTCTGTATATCATCTCACAAAAAAAATCACACCCAACAAAAAATAAGACCCGCTGGGAAAATCTTGGGATTAACTTCTGCATGATTATCAGATCTGATGATAAAATGTTTACCTTCTCTAATGAAGTTTGGGAAGCCTTCAGGTGCATTATTTGCCGCTTGAATCTTTCTATTTTGCTCAAGCAAGCGTTTCTCATCATATTTGCTCTTATTCTTCCCCTTGGCCGAGGCAGGAAGAGCCACAGATATGCCAGCAGCAACCAAAGAGAACATAACGAATCCCCTTCGGCCTTGAGCTTCATCAAAATGCAGCAACCTTATGCACCCCTCATCTTCCTTCCAGTCGCTGTCAATCCAAAACACATTAAGTTAATCTCACAGGTTATTGAACACGGGAAGAGGCCAAAAGCAGCGATTACCTTGCCACTTGCTTCCTTGGAGAAATACAAGCAACAACGGGAAGCTTAAAAGACACGCCTCTGCCTGAAGAAACTCATAGGTCATTACAAAAAAGGGAAACAGTCGGTGGAATATGGCACCACACTTTCATTACGAAAAACTAGACATCAACATGTTCCATTATCCCTCCTAAAACTTGCATCAACAGAAACGGCATCAGCGACACGCAGTTTGCTCACCAAACGTTCTCAAATTCATGTTCAGGTATCTACTAGCAGCTCGTAACCACATTAGATCAACACAAGAATGGAAAAAAAATGTATAAAAACGGATGCGTCACAGAGCAGTCACCGAACGCCGGCATAAACAAGAACAATGAAAACAGAGAAATAGATACAATCGAGAGAGAAACTTACAAGGAAGTAGAGCAAGGACTGAGCCAGATCCCGCGACATTAGATCCCAACATCTGCTCCGCCTGGCGCGAGAGCTCCCCGGCTCTCTCCCCCGACCAGCAGTGGCGCGAGAGAGCTCCCCTCGCTATCCTCTCCCTTCCTCTCACACACCGCGTCAGTTTGATTACAGCGGCTAACCCCATCGTAGGGTTCATCATCAGCAGCCGTCCGATCGGTATACCCTCAACGAATTAAATTTTCCTAATTAAGCGGCTTAAACAGATACGGCCCATTAGGCCCATAAATCACCTCTGTGTTGTAGTTGGGCTTCGGCCCATTCCGGACCCGTCTGCCCTCCTTGATCTTCTTCTTCTTCACTGAGAACAGAACGCAGCTCCTTCTACGTGCCGCCGCGGCGATCGCAGGAGGGAGAGGATGCCCCGATGGGGGACGGCGGCGAGCCGCCTCTGTGTTCTCGGCCTGAAGAAGATCGCCGAGGGCCCGCCGCGAGGGGATCTTAGCCAGTTCCTCCCCCGCCGGTGCTCGTCCAAGGTTTCCGGTTCAGGAGCGCCGGATTGGGCTTCGAAGGGATCGTCGTCCGCTCCGAAGCCCGAGGTTCGTGAACTAAACATTGACTGCCTTTTCTTTTCTTTTTTCCAGTATTTGCTTGAGCGCCGGAGTCTTCTTGAGCTAAATGTTTTATTGGATCCTTTGTTTCTGGCTCTGTTTGTGCTGCGTCTGCCGTGACATTGATGTGATGTTTTCGATCAAAATGAACCTCCCTTTGAGATGAAGAAAATGCGGAAATGTGTGGGGACGAAATTTGTCGTTAGTTTTGTTTTTCGAGCTTGGCGCCTCCGGTGTTGTTGGATCGTCCAATTGGCAGACGGTGTAAACCTAATTGTTTTCAGCTCGTCATGTTTCTGCCGACGGAACTGGTCCTTCCTAGTCCAAAAATGAGATACTCGATAGGTTTATTTCAAAGCACTCAGCTGGCAAGTCCCATAGCGACAATATAACCCTGTATTCCTCGTTGGCTGGGGCTCCTGGGAAAGCCGATAATTCCTTGTAGGTGCTGATCAAACGGAGCGTTCCTGATTTTTATGATTAATGTAAGTTTTCCCTGGAAATCTGCTGAAATTTACCGCGGCTATATTTCCCAGTATCCTTGTTTGCCTCCTTCCATATTTACCTGAACTCCCACAGTTTCAGGAGGATCACCGCGGTTTCTCTTTGATTGCCTGGGCCGAAATCGCCCCACCTCTCAGTTGGCCATGCCCTCCATCTTGAAGTTACCTTTGTGAAAGAAGGACCTCAGCACCTCCTCTTAGATAGAAGAGATCCCTGTGTCAATCCTAGGAAACCCCAAATTGATGGAATCTTGCTATGACGACGATCATAATACATGTGATTCTTGCTAAATGAGAAATTATTTTGAAGCACGCATGGACTAAATTGCCATTTCAATCTGCATGAATTATTCGGCTTCAGTGATGAGAAAAGGGAATCTCAATTCTGCTTGATGGGGTTATTTAATAATACCTGTGTTTACTGAAGATGAATTTATACGCCATAAATTTTCCAGGCTAGGTTGAATACTCTGTTTTGGTCGAAGCCTTGCTCGTTGGCTTTGGCCCCTGACTCACCGCTGAGGATAGAAGAGCCCCAATACGAGGGTCTCAAGCGCATACTGCTGAAGCTCATGTTATTTTACAGTAAACAGAGCAAAGACATTAGAGGAGCAAACGTGATTTATAAACGTGTCATCTCACAGGTTGACAAGCCGGCCATTTATGATGGTATGTACATTATTTTATAATTCATCTCATTTGACACACTTCTAACCATGCATTTTCTTATCTAGGTTCTTACACTTATTCTTATGCCCTTTTCTAAATCTATTTTCTCGTCAGTGTGATGATCATATATGTCTGCGAGGACCCTCAATCAATGAATAATCAATTGAACACCATCGTGTGATTACTCAGCCTCCCTAAATTGGGTTGGGCTGATTCAAACCCAACCCTGACTATTATTATCTGGGTTGAATCAGGCCTAGTTGGTCTGGTTGCCCAATCTGATTCCAATTATCATCGTATTGGTAGAGAAAACAGAGATCATAGAGAGTTATTATCTAGAGAAGAAAAGTCATCAGAGCTCAAGAGGCCGGCCTTTGCATCCGTCTCATCATCGTCATCATCATCATCATCATCCTAAGATGTTGATTTCCTGCACTGTATGTTATCATCCATTCATGTGCAACTCGTAGTGAACTTCTACTACACCTGTGCAGTGTTCCACCTGGAGAAAACCTTTAAGACCACATTCTCTCTCCTCGTCCTCCACATGTGGCTCGTCCTGCGCCGCCTGAAGGAAGAGGGGAAGGAGGGCGTGGAGCTAGGGCAGTATCTGTATGAGTTATATAACCATGATTTGGAGCTGAGAGTCTCTAAAGCTGGCGTGAGTTCCTCCCCCCTCCTCATCACCATGTTCTCAATCCTCGGACAATGTTACTCGAGAGTCAGCCATCCTGCCGCCACCCTGCTGCAGGTTAATCTCTTGCTGACGAAGTGGATGAAGGATCTGGAGAAGATATTCTACGGCAACATTGTTGCGTATGATGCTGCGATGAGCACCGAGGCCAAGAACGATGATCTTGTGAATGTGATTTGGAGGTATGTTTGTCCTTTTAATGGAAGATTTTTCCGTAGGCATCTGGGATTCTTTGCTATGTAGGGATTCGAGATTTTTCCGTGGCCATTTCTAATTAATATGAAGGAATCTCTGAAAAACTGCCAGAAGTTGGTGTATTTTGTGGATCAGTTGATTGGATATCAGCATGTTGCGGGTATCATCCATTTTGAGTAAGGAAGGGAGGAGAAGATTGTGTGTCATTTAGGAAAAGCTCCGTGTTCTTGTTCTTCCCATCTCTCTCTCTCTCTCTCTCTCTCTCTCTCTCTCTCTCTCTCTCTCTCTCTCTCGCTTTAGGTGTTTCCTCTGATGTTTCTCACAGGAATATTTTTGCCGATGATGGTTCGCCGATGCCAAGTGACGCAGCAGCGGATGCTGTGAAGGTGAGTTTATTTCTGAGTCTTCCTCTCTCTTCTAGTCGTTCCTATTATGTGCTGTTGCCAACTTAAGCAGTAGCTCTCTCTCTCTCTCTCTCTACCTATCTCTGCCTCCCGCGAGGCCACTTAAATTATTCTTTCTGTGATGTGCTTTCTTCCAGGCCTTTTCAAGGTATGCCCGGAGGGAGTCCACGTGCATGTCACTGACAGGTCAACCCCCCCGTCTCTCTCTCTCTCTCTCTCTCTCTCTCTAAGTCTGACTGGTTCACTCACTTTGGCAGGCAAGGAGGCGATATTCTCCGGCAATTTCATGTTCACCCCGTTGGAAAACCATCTTCCCTCGTCGACGAGATGAACGCAATGACCACAAACAGTAAAAAAAAATTGCATTCTTTCTCACAGAAATTACTGCAGATTTACCGGCTGCTCTTCGTTGATTTATCCCTTGAACAGCGTATGATTTATGCCGTGAGCCAGATGATCCTCTCTCTCTCTCTCTCTCTCTCTCTCTCTCTCTCTCTCTCTCATCTCTCTCTCTCTCACTAGAGGATCTGGAGACTCATTTGGAGTGCCCGTGGGGTAGGTAAAGTTTGAAGCTGGGTCGACACCTCTTGGTTTTTTTATGCAGATAGAGAGAGAGAGAGAGAGAGAGAGCATCTGAGATGGGCACATACAGGACCTGGGGAACTCGTATGGAGTGCCCGAGGGGCAGATGAACGTTGAAGTTTGGTCAATCCCGCCCCCTCAGTGCGCCCCTTTAAACCCTTTCCCAACAGGAGCACCAGAGAGACAATCTAGAGACAGCAATGAGATAGACTGGAGCGAGAGAGCTCCAAAGACCCCCGACCAGAGAGAGAGAGAGAGAGAGAGACCGAACCCGTTGAGCTGTCCGTCCATACTCCTTCCACGCGTCCCCAAGAACGAGCACCTAGACATCAAAGCCCCTGACGCCTGGCAGCCATACCCAAAGGACGATGTTCACCGTCTTCCGCGCCGCCCGCTGCTCACCGCCACCGCCGTCCTCCTTCTTCTCCTCCTCCGCAGCCGCCGCCGCCGGCCGGACAACGGCCACCAGCCAGTCCTTCAGACCCCCTCCGACCCCTCAGAAGCCCATGGAGACCACTAAGCAAGAGGAGGAGGAGGAGGAGAAGAAGGAGAAGACCTCGTAAGTAGGCTGCAGACCCACCTGCTTAGTCAAGAGCTACCGGCTAACCTTCCCTCCTCGTCTGATTCCAGCGACGCCATGTCCGAGTCCTTCGGCCTCGCCTACTCCACTCGCTCCGACGAGGAAGGCTTCGGCGGGACCTTCGGCCGCCACCAGTCCCTCCCTCCCCAACCCCAAGACGCCGCCGCCGGTGAAGCCCTTCTCTCTCTCTCTCTCTCTCTCTCCTCTCTCTCTCTCTCATCGGCGATGGTGGGTGTGCAGGGCGCGAGGAGTTGCAGGCGAGGGAGGCGGAGGAAGGGCGGAAGAAGGAGGAGAAGGCGGGGCCGGCGCCGGCCTGAAGAGGAGGGCCTCTGGACGACGGCGGAGGTCTGTAACATCTATCAAAGTATACCTCTGCCGGTCGAGCTTGTGCAGCGCAGTAAAAAAATAAGCATGCACACAGTCTGGAGCCTGTTTTTAGTAGCTTCTCGCAGGAGATCAGCCGGAGATTATGAGGGTTGACCCATGATTTCGATCGCAAAATATAATCGTAATCGAATCCCATTTCAACCACGCATAGGAGAGCAGGTCATCACCCAATTCACATGTACAAGAAGAAGAAGGGACGTCACCATTACAGCCCCACGGCGACGCCGCTGAGGAGGCAGGGGTGGCCACCGGCCGCCCGCTCCGCCGCCAGAGAGCAGCTCTCCTTCCCAGGCGCTCCGGCGAGGTGGCGGCGGCGGCGGCGGCGGACCCAGAAGCAGGAGAGCCCGGCGAGCGCCGCCCGACCGGCGAACTGCACCCTGTAAACGAGGCTCACCTCCGCCGCCCATACCTCACGGCAGCGGCCGTCCTCCCCGTCGTAGCCGTCGAGATCCGCCGCCGAGACGATCGTGAAGGAGCTCTCATCGAAGGGGATGGCGGCGCTCCAGGAGCTCAGGCAGCCCCCCTCCATGGGTAGGAGCCTCCGGGCCGCCGCAACGGTCGGATTCAAGACTCTCCGACAGTAGAACTCCTGAACAGCCTGCCAGAATCACGGAACTCGTTCCCTTTAAAATCCCCATTAAGTCAACCTCAAGCAAAATCCTCTCCATAGCTCAAAATTTCCATGAACACAACCCACAAACGGGGCATATACATCAGAGGAGGCTCACCTGCCACTGGGACGCTGCGAGAAGAACCCTCGGCCGCCTCAATCTGACGTGGCTGTAGGCGCCGGCGGGGTCCATCTGGCGGTGCTGCACCTGCCCAAGGGAGAAAGAGAGAACATGAAGATCCCCGTCTCTCTCTCTCTCTCTCTCTCTCTCTCTCTCTCTCTCTCTCTCTCTCTCTCTTGGTTCTGAAGAGGATTAAGTAGGAGGCGTACCAGATAACAGAGGACAATGGTCGTACTGCGACCGCGGCCAGCTTTACAGTGGACGTAGGTCGTCTTCCCACAAGAGGCGTTATCTTCAGACGAGGATAAGAATCAGATTCAGACCCAGATAAATTATTTGCGAGATAAATATATGGATAACCAAATATACTGACGGGCTTCAGACATATCACTCTTTCTTGGGGGGGCGGTTCAGTGAGTCAAATGGATTCTCAGTGGCCTCTCAGCAGAGAGATCTCTTGGTTCCGAGTGCTTTATTATTACTATTATCATCATCATCATTATTATTATTATTACCCATATATCAACATTATTGTTCCTATAACGTCAATTTAAGAACAAATCAAGAAACCAGTTCGTCTCCTGGCTTCTGAACTTTTATAAATCCAGGCCAATTCGATGAGAGAAAATTATAAAAGATAAATACAATCCGTACAAAAGTGATGTAGAGAAAAGAAGGCTTTCAGATGGAAGCAGGAGCTGCATGCATCTCGGGAAATACTCACTGTGGATAAAGTCAACGGCTTTGCATATATCTCCAAAGGACGGCGCGAAGAGGTAGTCCCTTGTGGGGAGCACCAAGTTCTCGATCCCATGAGCCTACACACAAACAACAGAGTTAAAAAAAAAATCTCGTTGAAACCCAATACATTTTATTGTGCGGTAGGTCAACGCAAAAATCTATTTCCTTTGAAAGACGGTCAATCCCTATTGGCATTCTAGTCGGGCCTTTTCCGATCATCATCTGAGAGTCTTTCTGCTCTAATCAGAAGACCCAGGTGATTAAAAAAAAATCATGAGCAGAATCCTTTGCCTGTCATGGAGCCTTCCAAAGAAAAGCATATACATCGTTTATATATATGCAGAATATGGAATGCGGATCATAAGCCCTCAAGAAGAAGAGAAATATCTAAACGTATATTTTTTCAAGGAAAAAAAAAGGACTAGGAGCCGACATATTCTGACCCTGAGAAGAAAAAAAAACCTGATACACAGTCATTGGCATCAAACAGATACTTTAAGAGGAAATGTATATGTATATGTAAATGTAAATGATGCTTGCGTTGAAGAGCCATGCTCTTAATGGCTGGGATATCAAATTATATGATTACGATATGAACTTACTAGATAAAGTGACGTCGGAACAAGAGTCTCGTATGGCTCGTTCATGGTGATCACTCCGCAGACGCCCAGTTGCTTCAAACGAAGGACATCTTTGGGGAAAGGAACAGCACCTAACAGAAGGAACTGATGGGATGGGAGTCAGTGCAATGAATAGAACGTGTTCTGAAAAAAGGATTCAGAATCATATAACCCAATCCACATCTGGACATGATGATTAAACTGGCAACAGATGGAGAGAAAACTGAGCACTGAACCATTAGATCAACTATCATCAATTTTTCATCTCAATAATTAAATAAAAATGCCACTAAAGCAGATAATGTGTGTGAACAAGAACCTACCAATTATAAGAAATCATTAACATTAATGTAAACCGCACTGAGCAAAATAAGATGAATGGAAACTATCAGCGTTTCGAGCCAGACCCCATTTCCAAGCTTCGAAAAATAGTGTTTGTTTCTGAACAACAGCCCAAGGGAGGGTAACTAAAACTACATCACATCGCTGCCTGCCTAAGAAGCATAATATTTTCGGGCTAAATGCAAAAAATCCAGAGAAAAAGATAATCAAGAATAGATTCGAAGTATATTGATATAGATCACTAGAGGAATATACTGAGAATTTGAAACAGGAAATTAATATAATCGAAAAAGAAGGCCACAGTATTGAAGGGACTCACATCGTCGATCTTGTCCCACCAATGAAATTCCGACTGGATCTTGTTCCGGACGACGTTGTATAGGAGGGTGGGATAGAACAGGAATCGGGCACCCACCCCGACAACTGCCCTTTTATTACCATCCACCACGGCCCCCAACTTCCACGCCAGACCACCTAATTCCCCAATCTCCGGATCGCCATCCTCCTTCAACTCCTCAATATGCATGCCTCTTTCGATTCACCACTCGGTCCGGAAAATCCGCCTCGATCCCACACCCCTTCCGCCCCAATCCAAGCCCCCACGCCGCAAAGTAATCGAGATTCTTCACCTGCTTCTGAAAGAGAGAGGAGAAATAATTCTCTCATGTACAGAAAAAGGGGGGAAAAACCGATACCTTCTCCTAATCCGTTCGCGTCAGCCCGATCGGCCACAGGCAGATCGGAACACGAATTAACCCGAGGGTGAGGCCAAACTAGCAAGAAACCCTAAATTTTTCTGTCACGGAGAAGGGAAGAAGGATCTGGAGCAGGTACGAGAGGAGCGGGAAGGGGGGGAAGGGAACACGGAGATTCCTCCCCGCTTCCTGCGCGGCGGGGTATATCTGGACCGAGAAGCAAGGGGGCGATCCGACAAAGGTTTCCTCTTTAATTCAAGGCATATACATCTGGAAAACCCCTAGTTAATTCATTATTATGAAAAGCCTCTTATGTCTCATAATTTAGACTTATATCCTATAAAGTGAAATGAACGGGCATCAGCTTAATTGTCGCTATTTTCACGGCATATACTGAATATTTAGCGGTAAGTTTTGAAAATAAAAATATTCTAAAATTTTTATAATTTTATTTTCGTGCTTAAATAATGACCCATTTAATCAATATGATTCTCAATAAACAACAAAAAAATCCCACTTTTCACCTTCTTTTTAGCATGGATGAACCCAAAATAAATTTATAAAAAGTTAAAATTTAATTATAATGACGACATATTTATCAATGCAGAAGTCAACGTTCTTCAAACAACTGGTCGAAGTTTTTAGAAGAAATCATTGAATTTTTGGAAATATAATATTAAGTGCACACATTTTGTTTGTCATTTTTTGTAAGTTGACCGAACAAAACCATGTGGAAATTTCATTCTTAAAAGGTGGTAAGTCAACCATCATAGATGAACTCGTCTCAGAGTTTTTGTGAAGCTAATCTCATGAGAAAGTCAACTTACTACGATATGATAGAGCAACTTGATATTTTTGGCATCACTTTGGGGTCACAACGCCTATGGCCACCGATTGTATAGAAAAGGTTATTTATTGGGCATTTTAAAATTAATTTAATTTTTTCACGACAAAACATTTTATCATCGTATATATATTTTAATGTTTAAGATAAAATTTCTGAATAAAAAGTTTCGATTATTCTCTGAGGACATAAAGTTAATAAATACTCGTTGAGGCCTCGAAAGTAAACACAACATTAAAAATCTGTCGGAAGTTGCCATTACAAATGACGCCTGTCGGTTATGGGAGGGGAAAGGGGAATGGAGACGACGGCGACGGCGGCGGCGAATTCGCCGCCACAGTCACGCCTTGCTCCGGCCGCCGCCCCTCCCGGCGGAGGACCTCTTCATGTTCTCGATCCTCTGGAGCCTGATCTGCTCCCTGAACTTGGCGATGAACTCGTCGGCTTTCTTGTCCACCTCGTTCTCCTCCGGCGCCGCCGGGTCGGAGCTATCGGCGTCTGAATCGTCCGAGGCGGAGACGACGACGCCTTCGAGTACCTCGTCCTCCTCCGGCCAGTTCTCGTCGGCGGGGGAACCACCGGAGACCGGCGGCGCGAGATTAGGGTTCCGCTCCGCCGCCGCCGTCTCCGGCAATGCCTCCTTGGGTCTGAGTGTTCTTACAGAACGGCCCACCGGGTTCCTGCCATTCCAGGAGCCATTGGAGGGCCTCGCTCCGTCCTTGGAGCTCCTGAGGGATTCCTTGCCGTCGGAGGAGCAGGAAGGCCTGTAGACGAAGGAAGGAGGCGGTGGAGGAGGCGGCGGCGGCGGAGGGGGCTGGTGGAAGTTCTTCTTCTTCTGTTTCTTCTTCCATGAGTCCTCGCCGGAGACAGCCGTCGGCTCCGGCGGAGCAGGGGGGGACGGCGAGAGCGCCCTCGGGGAAGAAGATTGCGGTCGGAAGGGAGGAGCAGTCTCCATCTCCATCCTCTGCGACCTCGACCGCCATGGAATGGGGGAAGCGAGGACGGTGTCGCCGGCGGGCTCCGCCTTCTCGCCGGCGACCCCTTTTAAGCTCCGGACAGGTAGAAGCAGAAGCCTGCCGCCGCCGCCGTCCTCTGTGATCAGCACAGTCGGATCTTCCCCGTTGTACTGGGAGGTCCACATCTGGAGCTTGCTGCGGTGGGGATCGCGGCGGCGGATCTCGCCGTCGTCGTCGTTGAAGACCGGCGAAACCTGGAGGAGCTCCGACACGTACGACTGCGGAGAGTCGCCGGATTTGCAGGGGAGCTCCTTCTCTGCGGGCCCGCCGGCGTTGCGGCTGCTGAACAGGCCGTAGGAGACGGCGATGCCGACCAGGACGAGGTGAATCAGCTCCCAGCTTCTGGTCACCAGGGTCTCGCTGAAGAACTCCGGCGCCTGGGAGGGGAAAAGGGGGAGGAGGACGGCGATGGCGGCGAGGAAGGCGGCCCTGGGGAGCAGACTGGCGGCGGATTTCTCTGGAACCGGTGGCGATGGGGAAGAACCCACCTCGCGGACCAGGTTGCGGCTGGGGCTGGCTGTGTCGTCCAGTTCTGCCATGGGAGGGGGGAGGAAGACGCTCCCCCACCCTCTCCTACTTGTTCTCTTCTTCTCCCCGCTGTTGCGGCTGCGGCGGCGGCGGCGGCGGCGGCGGCGGCGGCTCTGGTTCCCTCCTTTTCTTTATTCCCCCTTCCAAAAGAAGGGGAGGCGGAAGAAGAAGAAGAAGAAGAAGACTTAGCGACGAAGGAAAAGCGAGGCCTGGTAGATGACGCCGAGCTCTGGTTTCCTTTCATCCTCTCTCCTCTTCTCCCTCTCTGGCCTTTACAGCTGGGAGAGGCAAGACATCAGATACCCCCCACCATCTCTCTCCTCTCTCTCTCCTCTCTCTCTCTCTCTCTCTCTCTCTCTCTCCTCTCTCCCAAGAATCCGGCGCCGCCGGGACCGGGGCATGCGTACGACGGCGGGAGAGGGGAGCCTTGGAAGGGGGACGAGGACGGCGCCGCCAAACGACCCATTTTCACAATTTTGTTAAATATAGCAAAAAATATAATCTTTACCACTAAAAGAGTATTAATTCCCAACCCAGATTTGGGCCCACCGGGTTTGACTTTTATAGGAGGGGCTAATGGGCCAGATAAGTATGAGTTGACCCGTCTTTCTTGGGCTTGTCCACAAAATCAGCCCGAGAACTTTAAGCGGGTTTTTAACGGGTCTGGGCGGGTCTGGTGTGCATCTCGGCGGAGGAAGGCGGCAGCTCTGCATCAGGGCGGGGGTGCCGGCTTCCCGGGGGCGATCGGAGCTTGTTGCCGGCGTCGTCTGCCGTCTCCGCCGCCGTCGGCGAGAGGGTGGGCTGAGGGGGAGCAGATGGCGGGGGCGGCGGACGTGCCGGCGGAGGCGGACAACGTTGAGGCCATCATCGCCAGGATCGAGCACAAGTCCCGCAAGATCGAGACGCTGCTGAAACAGTGCGTCGGCCATCCCTACCATCTCGTTCGTTCGCTTCTATCTGTGTTGCTCCTGGTACTCGAGGGAGACTGAGTGGCGTCGAATGCAGGGCGAAGCCGGTGGAAGCTCTGAAGATGGCCCTGGAGGGATCCCCGCCAAAAACCAAAGATGAGAGGTGCAAGGTAGTTTCCTGGTCCGTGTCTTCAATTTCGCTGAAGATTCTTTGTCCCCTCTCGCCGATCGCTGATTTTTTTGGATGCCTCTTGTTCTTATCTACCATTTCGTTTCGTGGTGTGGAACTCGTGGCAGTCGGCGAATTGGATAATAGTTCACCGGGCGATCATGGCAATCAAGGACGTGGACGGGATGTTCTCTTCTTTGGATACAGAGTACTACGACATCCTCATGAAGTGAGCACCCGAACCTGCATCGTTCTGCTTGTATTGAATTCTTCGAATTTTATTCTGATTCTTCATCAGTAAATTATGGATGATCGATTGTAATGTCTTGTATCTCAATGAGTTTCAGTTCCGCCTCATTCCTTAGTCTCGCCAGATCAAAACTGTGGTTCGTGACCAAAATTAGTTCAAATCATCTCAATTCATGGCCCCGGACGGTTTTCTACTTGGGCATTGCCCTCTGGAATCTTAAAAGGCTGGGCGTAATCAATTCTAAAGTTGAATCATTAACTTGTTATTGTCCAGTAGATGCCCTCGTCCTCTGCTTTTTTCTTAATTATTTTCCTATCGAGATCCACAGCCGTGGCTAATTTGCATCAAAGATTGTCTTCAACAAATACGTTCTTCCCTGTTGCAACCTACAAAAAAGTTCTTGATCATCAATGGATTCGGATCAATGATAGGATATTTCTGCCACATCCGACTATATGAAACGGCGTTTTACATCACGCAGCCAGATCAGTAGTCGTTGATAGGCCATGGTCTTTGATTCTATCAGATATTCTATGGTCTAAATAGCTTGGAAACTGGACTATTCTTAGTCGTAAGTCAACCGTCCTCGTTAACTTTTTCCACAATCCAGATAGTGTACCACACAGAAATATGGAAACAATTGCTATATTTAATTATTTGTCAGTTTCATGCCTGTTAGTCTTGTCCTCGGAGACCCCATTCAAATAAGAATATCCCTGTTGTTTCCTCTGACAGTCACGGTAGGAAACTCCATCAGACCCTCTGGAGCAAACCTTCGAACTGTTGCCTTGTTCAGTGAGAAACAGTGTAATATACTATCTGATTATTTAACGTTGATGCATAAGCAAAGTGAGAGCACGGTTATTCTCCATGGTTCTAATGGTCTACGTCAGTTTCAAGCTTGATGAATGTATTATCTATGCTGGACCAAAATGAGGATTCCAAAATTCATGTTATGGAATTTGGTTCTCAAGTTGTTTCTGTTGTGTAGGTATCAAAGAACAAATCATAACGGATATAATGCCCTTGGATTAATGACATGATTAAATCTACTGTTTTTGGTAGTTCTCTGTTTCCCAAGATATAATATACGATGAACCATCTTTAGCTGCAAAAATATTCCGAATAAGAATGATTACTTTTTATTTAGCTTTATTTTTTTTAAAATTTGGTTGAAGAACTCATACAACACTGTTGAGAGTTTTCCTTTGAGGATCAGTAGGCGCTAGTCAAAGTTTCTTGAATGAATCGAGTTATGTGGAATTGAAATATCAATAAGCTTGTTTTTTTGAGGTTTCCATCACCAGATGGGTGCAATCACAAGCGTATTTCATCACATTCTTAACCTACAGTATAATTTATTAATTAAGAAAATATTGGATGCTATGAGATTCCAAAACGGAAGATCTGTACTTCCTCTCTTTATTAGACGCATTAATTCATTTTCCCTAATTTCATGTTAAATTTATTTCCTTGATGATGCTGAACTCTAATCGATTTTTAATTTTTAATATATTTACCGCGGTTGATCTCTATTTTTTCCTCCTCACCCAGACTTTCACTTTGTTTTAAGCTCAATATTGGGCGACAAGAGGAAAAAAATGATAAATATAACGAAAAAATCCAACTCATTTGCACAAAGATGCATTTACTTGTCTTGAGTTATAAATAAGGGCTAGGAAAAATAGTATATGACGCATCAGGATCATATTTGACTTAAATGAGCTGTACATCTGTTGATATACTGTTACATAAACTTGTGTAAATATGTGTGCATCTTTATGACGGTGTTCTATGAATATTTTCAGATTAATTGAATGCTGTTTTTTTCACTTACATGAAATACCTGAGACTGGTTAGAAACTCTAAAATCCCCAAGATCACCATGCTGGAGTTTTTGCCACCATGATATATATATATATATTAATTATAAATACATATTTAGTATAAACAAAATTATTGATATTTATTTTCCAGGTACTTGTACCGAGGGCTGGTGACGGGGGATCGCCCCACGTGCGACCAGTGTCTAAAGATCCACGAGCGGTTGACAGAGAGAGCTGGGCTGGGGTGCATCCTCCGGTCCATTGCCGACACTGTCAACACTGTTTAGCACGTCCTTTATCTGAGGTAATATTTTTCTTTTTCAGAAAGTACATGAGAGTCTGGGGATGAGGTGAACTGCTGCTGAACCCCTCGCGTAGACCATTGCCCGTGTCAGGTTGACCGGGCTGGGTTGACTGGGTGGCTGAAAATGGTCCCATGTAGATCAGGCTTCTCTCCAGTTTGGATTGTGGGAGTGTTTTTCAATCAGGGGGTGGGCTGTAGAGTCGTGATTGATGGGCCCTTTTTTAGGAACTTGGATGGTGTTTTGTAATTTAGGGAAATTATGTATGTGGGTGAGATAGATGAATCATCTCTGAAATTGAATAAAGTGTGCGTGTGGGTGTGTGTGTGGGGGGGAGGGAGGGAGTGAGGGAGGGAGGAGAGAGAGAGAGAGAGAGAGAGAGAGAGAGAGAGGACCATAGATGAATGCAAGGCTCTCTCTCTCTCTCTCTCACACACACACACACACAGACACACTCTCTCTCTAACTCTCTCCCCTTAAGAGTACCTCATGGAGAAATAAAATTCCAATACATGAGATACAAAGACAGTGAGATGGTGGTGGGCCAACAAGGCATGCATTATAGTGAGGTATTGATTGATCTCTGAGAACTCACGTACGAGCTATTTTCTCTTTCTTGGGACAATGATTTCTTTATTTTATAAGAGTAAATGTTTACTTGCCAAAGTCTCATTGAGATGTTGCTTAGATATGGCAATTGTTGAATTATGAATTAACTCAATAATGTGTGGATAGTTTAAAGAGAAATTTAGGTAAAACCACTTAAATCTAAAATGATGAAATTGATGATATTGAATATTTATCTTGCCTAGATTTGATTTAAGGATATTGAAGTATTTAATAAGCTTAAAGAGTCTCATTGATAACTATATGTATGAAAAGTACTTTAGTAATCTCACACTTTGTAGAATAAGTTAATTCACAATCTTGATTGTTGAATATTGAGTGTCTTATTTACCGTTCAATCCTAATTGGAGGGTAATGGTTACACTTTTAGAATATAAATCTAACACATCTAATACAATATAAAATTGTCATTATCATAAGCATGTGTTTTAAAGTTTTAATATCTTGTTTCAATTGTTGTTGCCAACCTAATCATGCTAGTAATAATTGAAAAGTTCTCTAAATGAAGAATAAATTGTAACAAATCTCACAAAAAATTATCAAGTCATTAAGTTGATATTAGTTTTACAAAGTGACTAGAGCTATATTTCCATAAAGTCAAAACACTCTAAAGTTTTAACCATCTAATTGAAATATTTTTTATACGAGAGATTAAATGTAAACAGCATATAAAGAGGAACCTTAAGCTATCTAATTAAATGATTTTTATTTAAGAAAATATATCACCTATATATGTGTGACTATTTAGTGTAAATATCATTTGAAGAGGAAGTCAACATAGACAACTGCTCATCAAAGTTTAAACCACTCTAAAGGTTATGAATTTTATTGATGCTATAGATGAGTTTTTGTATTTTCCAAACATATATGCAGCACATTAAGGTCTACCTATCTTTCAAGTTGACTATTATTCTCAATAAGAACATAAAAAGGAGTTACCAATGCATTCAAATATATTTTTGTTTAGAGGTTTAAGGTCTGCATAAAAATTTAAACATTTATAAAATTCAAACTAGCACTAAGATAAAGATTAATGTGGACGTAAGAGTAGTTTGGGTCAAATTCGAAAGAAAGTCATGTAATCCAAGAAAATTATCAATTTACTTGAGTTGCTCTCTAACAATATAATTCCATAATCATCATTTTTCTAGGGCTGAGAAGAACTGAATATTATAAAGTTGAGGAGAAAATAAGATGGAATCATCTAAAGATTTAATCCCTAATTAATAACAAACTAAAAAAATTCATATTGAAAACAATACATAAACTCTCACAGATTCACGTGGAGGCTCGGCTCTTCCAAAATCTATGGCTGAAACAGATTGGGAGAAAATGGGATTCAACAAATTTGGAGTAAAAATAGTAAATAAATTCTCACATATTCACTTGGAGGCTTAGTGCTTTCAGAATCTCAGCCATACTATGGATTCTAGGTTAGAATTCCCTAAAGAAACTTTAGAAATCTAAATTGAGGGGGTTGGGGCCAAAATTTTCCTCTTGGTCAAGGAAGAAGGGGAGGGGAGCAAATCCTTTAAATGCTTCCAACATGCATCTGGTGAGGAGAGTGACCTACAACCCTTCTACCTTGGCTACACAACAAAGTGTCCTCCAAGCTGTCACCAGGGAGGAACTCCACACACTATTAGTTGTCTCACAAGCATTGGAGGAAGTTGCTGCAAGGGCAATCTTTAAGGGGGTTGACTTGGGTACTTGGGCTTAGACCTTTCTCGTTCAGTTGGGTCAGCCCATTATTTATTTGGGCCCAACTGGAAAAACTTGGGCCTACGTTGGCCCATCAACGCAAGTCTGGATTTTGGGCTCTGAATCGAGGTTCCCGTGGAGGTATCATAGAAATTTGTTTATTTGCAATAATGTGATGGTTAAATTCTGACGTCGGAAAATATTATTTTAATGAGATAAATACGGTCACGGTGAGATGGGGGTACGAAGCGAGATACATGTAATCCACACGTCCAGTTAATAATTGATCAGACACCGTTGATCCTCATATGGCGACAAGAGGAGGTCCAGATGACCTACGGCGAACGTCTGACGGGCAGGCTTTCCATGAAAATGGACGCGCACCAAATCTTGATTCCGATCTGTTCGTCTCCCCCCCAATTATTCTTTATTATGATTCCGAAGCCTGACGTATGTCAGCCAGGACGCGAGCCAGAGTGAGAGAGAGAGAGAGAGGGAAGAGAGAGAGAGAGGGAAGAGAGAGAGAGAGGGAAGAGAGAGAGGGAAGAGAGAGAGAGGGAGAGAGAGAGAGAGAGAGAGAGAGAGAGAGAGAGAGAGAGAGAGAGAGAGAGAGAGAGAGAGAAGGGGGAGAGATTGATCGAGAGATAATAGAAAGAGAGAGGACGTGGAAGGCGAGCAGAGGCTTCCTGTGGGCAATCCCACCTCCACCCTAAAGGCTGCCGGTGCTGGGGGGATCTCCTGATCGGTGGGGCTCGGTTCGATTGACGGGGCGGTTGTCTTCGGGGAGTGTGCGTAGCCTCTCCTCTGCACTGCCGGAGGGGGGAGCGGCTCCGGGGAGATGGACGGCGAGCGGGGCGGGACGGGGGGGGCTGGTGCTGCCCGCCCATGGATCTCATGCGGTCAGAGCCCATGCAGCTGGTGCAGCTGATCGTCCCCATTGAATCGGCCCACCTCACCCTCTCCTACGTCGGCGAACTCGGCCTCCTCCAGTTCAAAGACGTAAGGATCTTTCGGGAAATATCCTTCCTCCCCCTTCTCTCGAGTCTTCATCTGCGTCTGCAATCGATTGATTGGCTGTGATTTGGCTCCGTCTCCGACATTGTTCCTTGATTCTTCGTCATTGTTCTGGAATTTTGTGTTTTCCATTCGATTCGATTCATCCATCGTCAAAGGCATCGCATTTCCCCCTCACGCTCAAAAATGTTTCCCCAATTGGTCCGATTTTGAATTGATCGTCGCCGCTATACTGCATTCCTGGATAGGGCGAACCCCCGTTGAGACTGCTCTAGATTTGCCCGTTCAAGGCCAATTTCTCAGAGTACAGAAAACAAAGGGGGAAAAATCAGCTCCTGTCTCAAGACCGAACAGAGAAATTATAGCAAGGCAACGGGACATAATTGAGTAGATGGAGAAGTTCTGATCTTTCAGGTTAACAATGGGTTTTCTGAGGGGAAGGTTCCCTTGTACCACCAAAAGATTACTGCATAATGGCGGTCTTGAATTGGGTCCTGAGGGCACTCCTATAGGGAGGTCTTGGATTGTAGTGATGTTCATGGTGTTTGCAACAATCATGCTGTTTCGAATTGAATAGAAGGAGAAATTTGCCCACTTTATGGATAATTCTTTGCACAGAGAAATCTTTGAGACTGAAGATGAGAAGGATTGGAGAAAAATGCATTTATATGTATTTTCAGTGGAGGCTCGATGAGGTTCTTACTTTATTGAAGTCACAAAAGAGAATCCTGCTACCTGAAAGCGGAATTTCCCAGGCTGGCTGGGTTTCCATTACTGAACTTAATGCAGAGAAATAAGAGTTTCGTGGGTCAGATTGGCTTTTCACGTTTCCAATACCGGAGGCACATTCGGAACAAGTGCGATGTTAAAAGTAGATGCAATAAATGTTTTTAGCTGTTTCCAATTGGTTTGAATCACTGCGAGTCCTGATGTAGTTTTTAAAAATTTGACCGATTCTTTCCCCTTACCCTGTTTAGAATACTCCAGTTGAGGATGTGCCTAGAGAGATAGCTTTTATTTTTGGTAGAGGTGGGAGGGAGGATGAACTAGTTCTTTGAATCCGATGTTTTTCATCCTATTCTTCTGAATCTATTATCGGAGGAGAACACTGCCATGTAATCATACTTCTGTGAGAAAAGCATACTGAATCACGATCTAGGTGAAGCACTTGCCAGATTGTTATGTGTCAAGACTGGATATTTTGCTATGTTTCAACTCCTGACCAATGAATACGACCGTGGATAGCCTAAATTACGTTCAAGGCATCTGAAGCATAAATAATGTCTTTTGTTTTGGCTTTGGGGGATTAGGAACTCCGACGAATAAAAAGGAATTCAACAAGGTTATGACAAGATTATTTCAGAAAATGTTTGGCGATTCCATGACAGACTTTCCCTCAGGGATATTCCCTGTTTCTTCTTAAGATCATTTTGGAACTCTTCTTACACACCTCATTTTTTCAATAGCATGTTTATATTCCCCTCTTTTACTGAGTAATTGTGGATCGAATATTTTTTTCAATATTTTTTCCAATGGGTCTTCTTAGATCTTTTTTCTATTGAGTCATTGCTCATGAATAATCATTTTTACTTGGCTGTAAGATATGTAGACCTCTATTTCAGAAAAAGTAGTCGAATTTATTCATTTTTTGCCTTTTGAACGTAGTCTCATGAAGTCAGCGTGCGATGCCCAGCCTTTGGAATGTTGTGTCCTTTTGCCTTTTTCTTTTATTTTTCGTATTTCATTCTGTATTTTCGTTGTGGTATTTGGGGTGTTTTGACTCAACATATCCTCAGGTTGGTTTTCTAAAGAAGAATTGTTGTCTTTTCTTATTGAAAACAAATGATTTGCTTGGTTTTTCACAATTTATGTTATCACTAGGCTTCCAAAACATCTTGACATATAACTGGCATTTAGTCATTGTTTGGTCATTTCATTTTATGGTTAGTTTATTTTTCATTTTTTTAGCTCTTCACTTATCCATTTATCACTCAAAAGAAAGTGATACCATCTATTTTCTTTCGCTCATATCTGGGTGATTGTGGCTCATGTAAAACATTTTGTTGTTCAGTGATGATCTGAACTGATATGTGGTTCACAGAATTGTTAATCTCAGTATCTAAGGCGAAAGACATGTGATTTAAAGTTGGATGTGGTCCAATTTAGCATGAGCCTGTTGGTGGGCAGTTTGCGTGTTCTCCCCTTCATTGTACAACTTCTGCATTTTCTGATTCCCTATTGTTATTTTTTCCTCAGCTTAATGCCGATAAGAGCCCATTCCAGCGAACATATGCTTACCAGGTAAGTTTGTCCCCTTGCATCCCAGTTAGTTTTGGTATGTCCATGAGCTTAATTTACTGTTTCAGAAAAGATCCTTTGATGTCCTTTTTACAAATTACATATGGACGTATATACCAGAAAGGGTATGAAGCGGTAATATAAATAATTATGGGGGAAGCGTGCTTTGGGATGGGAATATGGTGGGTTATTCTACGCATTAGATGTCATGCCCCAAATAATGATATGAGATGCCAACCCCAGGTGGCCCTCTCTGATATGCTGAAAGGTTGAAAAATCGCTGAGAAAAAGCGGCCAAAATGTGTGATCGCAGATTTCTTGTTTTTAATGGTCTTTAAATACATGTACCATATGATTATCCTAATCTTCAATGGATTATCATTGCTTCGTCTTTGTATCTCTGTTATACCCGTGCAATTATACATACAATCTCAGCAGAACCTGAAGGATCTACCGGTTTTCTATCTTGATATCCTCCATGGTATCATATAGAAGTAAATACCTTCAGTTTTTTCCATGCTTTTTTAATTATAATTATACTTTTTTAGATTAAAAGATGCGGGGAAATGGCACGCAAACTACGATTCTTTAGGGATCAGATGTCAAAGGCTGGCATTGTCCCCTCAGTTATGCCTGTGATGGATCAAATCAATTTCGATGACTTGGAGGTATGATGCGACACATGATTCTGCAGTGCCAATTTATTATTACGATATTGTGTATAGATCTAATTTTGGCATTTATTAACATTAGTGCTAATTATGTAGGTTAAACTGGGAGAACTTGAAGCTGAGCTGATTGAATTTAATGCTAACAGTGAGAAGTTGCAGCGAACATACAATGAGCTTTTGGAATATAAGCTTGTTCTCCAGAAGGTGTGGTTGTATTTTATTTTGTCTTCTGCAACATGCTAATAATTCAGAAAATGTGGTTTAGAGTTAAAAGGATTTTGATGTCACTGAAGCATTGTTCACGTGAATACTGGAAATTAGGGTGAGGTATATCTCTCACATGAAAAGCCATCACTTTTTCAAGATTCAAAATGACTAGCTTTCTATTCATTGTATGATCATTTGGTGATTATTAGTGGTGCTGGGCCCTACCAGGCCCTGCCTGAGCCTGAGTAATTATTATACAGCCTGAGGAGTTGCTTGATAGATGGTCTCCAAACTAGACTCCTAGCCCATTTCCCTACCTGTCTGGCGGGAGCTAATGGGAGGTGGTGTCCCACATAAGGCATTGAGGTCTGTCTTACAGGTGCTCTGAGGTGCTCGTGGCCAGGGGAAAGGACAGTGGTCACATGGGGTGGGAGGTAAGACGCAAGGGAAGGAAGAATGTGGGTGGGGTGTGGCGGGGGTTTTCAATTGGATTGAAAAAATGGTGGGGGGGTAGTCCTTCTACTGAAGGAAGGGAGAGCACTGGGATTGCGTGCATCCTTATGGGAGGAAGGAATTTGCTGGGTAGAGGATGGGGTGGTTTAGAAATCTCATGTGTGCTAGTGAGAGAGAGAGAGAGAGAGAGAGAGAGAGAGCATGCCTTCTAAAACCAAAGCTTTCCAAAGGTTTCTACCCCATATTACTTCACCTCTATCTCAGTATGTTTTTTTTCATATTGTTATTTCTCATTGTGTATGTATATTTCCTTTCATATTGAATTCGGGACTACTATCTTAAGATTTTTAGTCCAATTTTCCCCAATGTAGAAGTGATTTCAAAGTCAATTCCATACAGTAGAAAGCAATACAATCACTTCCATCATAGTTAGTTACTCAGCTTTAAAACTTTGGGTTTGTGGCCCACTTTGTGATCTTGTTGGAAAGGGGTTGTATAAGCATAGGTTCGAATGTGAATTCTTCTCGTGTACTATTTGCAGGCTGGTGAGTTCTTTTACTCTGCTCAAAGTGATGCGGCTGCCCAGCAGCGGAGGTTAATTGAAGCACGCGATGTTGGTGATGAGTCCATTGATAGCCCTCTACTCCTGGAGCAAGTATGCTTGCGTGGAATCTCCAATTCAATGTTATTTGGCCCTTTTCACAGTTATTTTATCCGAAAATAACAATAAGTTGCCTTTTTTTTCAGGAAATCTCAACTGATCTATCAAAGCAAGTTAAGCTTGGGTTTGTTAGCGGGCTTGTACCAAAAGAGAAATCCATGGCTTTTGAAAGGATTCTATTCCGTGCTACTAGGGGCAACATGTTTCTGAAACAAGCATTGGTTGAAAATCCTGTCAATGATCCAGTGTCTGGGGAGAAGGTTAGTGTTGCACTCATTTAAAAGAATTTCTTTTTAGAGGATTAGCAAGGTGATTAATCAGTTAAAGAGTATGGAATATCAGTTGATACCTAGAGCTGAGATAAGTCTCATGAAAGAGTTGGTATGATTTACATTATCGTTACTCAGATGATGTCAGGGTTTGCCACTTCCACTTTTGAATCACTAGAGGCGGAGTTTCAGTCTATAATATCCATTCCAACACGGGGAAGTTTCTACTTGACTTGATATGTTTACCGTCGACAACCCCCTTCCTGCAGGGATGAACATCCTTCCCCAAGGATCAACTTCTATAATTCTTGGGTTGTTGTATAATCCTGCCCACTGATCATTTCTATTCCTAGAACGAAATGCATCAAGTTCCTATGTTTTTTTTTTCTCCCAGTAACAACCACAGTCTCTGTTTTAGCTTGATCCTCTCATGAATCCATGATAGTAACTGGCTGTCACCTTGACTGATACAGATACTGGATCTGGGACATTGTAGTGTCCTCTAGTGGGTCTAGAAATCCGCTGAACATTGTACAGAGTTCTTTTTAACCTGAAATGTGAAGGAATGTCCCTGATCACATCTTCTTTCCACTGTTTCGTCTTGTCTATGCGTCTGTGATTTTACAATGTACCTGTAACTTTTTCTCATCTGGCCCTGTGCCGGAGACTCCGTGATCCTCTGGGCTAATTATTTTTTCGCAAGAATTGAGAGGGTTGTTATACCGAATCTGGTAGAATAGTCTCTGTCTTGCACAAGTTGTTGAAGCACAGATGAGAAAGCTATCTTCTGGAAATGGAACTTGATTTTATTTTTAAGGCTGATCTACTCATATTGAAGACATCAAGCTTACTTCTTTATTTTGTATGGTTGTAGTGGGTCTCTGTTGTTCTATAGTTTAGACATGTTATAAGTTTCCACATGTGATTTCGTGTTTTCTAAGATACCTTTGGAGCTAAAGGAGGTATGATGACCACGTTTCGGCCAGACACATTTTTATAGAGATTGGCCTCTGATAGACTTTTCCCATACTCTTCTATATCTTCTAGTCCCCTGGTTGTAGTGGTTATTTTCAACGATATCTAATAAGGGAGAATGAATTCTTTTGATCCGGAGATATCTCTCCAAGGAACATTGCTGTGTTATTTTGGGGTTAGTTGTAGATAAATAATTGAGGATCCAGCACAATGGGGATGCAAAAGGACAGCTTCTGTGAAACCCATGAATATTTCCAAGTTTAACTCATGTGGCAAATGGGAGTTTTTAAACTATTATTTGGTCATAACTGGCACTTGAAGGCTTAATTTTAATTGAATCCCATAACATGTAGAGTCACTCATATGAGACTTTAAACTTGTAATCATTGATGGCATTTATGTGGAGAATGATGATTGCTTGTTATGGATATTATGCGAGGTAGAGTCCATGAACCACTTATTTAGGATATCAATCCGTACGGACATTCTTGAATGAAACTTTGACGCAGTGCAAACCTAATAATGACGGCCTGGCACAATAGAAGCAATGGGCTGCTAACTGAGACTTCAGTTGACTAGCTCCGGTCAACTAAAGAATTCTACTGCTTCTGGATTTTCTATTAAGTTAAGTTTTCGTTCTTTTTATAATTATTCATGAAGGGATGGATATTTTCATGATCTGGTGCATACCTGTATTCTTCTGGTTCCCTTTTTACCTGTATATTTCTTAGAGATGGTATTATTTGAAAACTACTCTGGAGGGTTTTTCAGTAAACCATTTCGTTACATGCTTATCTGCGTGAGAATGGCATTGACTGATCTTATACTGTCATACAACAGGGTTTAAAAAATGTATTTGTCGTATTTTATTCTGGAGAAAGAGCAAAGACCAAAATCCTTAAGATCTGTGAAGCTTTTGGAGCAAATCGCTACCCCTTCACCGAGGATATGAACAAGCAAAGACAGTTGATTGAGGAGGTTCCTATTCTTGCTATACTTATTTTGTAAACGAAATGATTTACTTTGTAGGATGGAAAGGCGAAGTCCTTGGCATCGTTTTCTATTTATGTTATTTATAAAGCGAAGTCCTTGCATTGGACACTATTTTCTGTTGAATGTGATGTCATTAGTCTAAGTTACAGCTTGATGATTTTGAAATCACATTTTATTAAATGTTGCATTTCTCCAACAATAGAAATATACGCGAATTCTTCTTCATTTTCGTTGCATATTAGTGAAGCAGACTGGACCTTAATTATTACTATTATTTTATGTTTTGGTGATTCTTTATTCATTCGTAAATATATTTTCTACATAGACTTAAAAGATTGTCTAATGTGTGATTTCATTCATGAAAAAGTAACGTAGTCACTCAAAGAAAGTGAGGATAAAGGGGTGAGATACTAGATGAGAAGGAAGCCACCAGGAGAAAATGATGTGAGAAGCACTTGGAGATCTCTCTGGAGCTTCCATCTCTCAAGAATTCTCAACCTAGAAAAAGAAAAAGTAAGGATGATAGTATGAAGGAGAAGAACAGGACGACAATAATAATAGTCCATTCGAAATTGTAAATTTTTTGTTGAGTTATTCGATATTTGTAAGATAATCCTCTGGGATTTCTTCTCCCTGACCTTCCAATATTCTATCAAGATTTGAGATGGGAATCCTTGCATAGTGGGGTTGTGTTATTGTTAGAGCGATTTGTTTTGTGGTTATGTGACAGGAGCGCTGTTGGGTGATGTATCAGGTTTTTGGCTCGTACTTGAAACTATGGTCATTTTGAACTCAATTGTGATACTACTCGCCTCGTACAGGGGAATTTGACGTCAGTTATACGTCTATTTGCTGGTATAGATTGAATGTTCTGTGAGTGTTAGGCGGTTCTAGTTTCGAATAATGTGATCTAACCTCAGCTGTTTATCTAAAGACCTTCATAATTATATCAGTTAGCCATTGAATTGGTTAAGGTTGACGCCTAGGAATAATCTACTGCCAGAAGCATTGGTACTATAATATGTTTAATAAGCTATATGTGCTTGCTAATGAAAAAACTGTACAATCAATCATATTGCTTATCAGATATTACATCCCATATTGCATGAGGATTATAAGGATGCATAAATCAGCTGAATTGTGCATCTTATTTAATCTCAAGTTGAACTGAATATTTCTTGGGCTAAAAGTTCTGACGAGCTGCTTCTTTGTTGATGCAAGAAGTCAGACTGAGTATTATCTTCCATTTATTGTCAAAAGTGGATGCCTTTCGTTTCCCATGAAGCTTTAGTATCATGAGTGCTGAGTTCTCTTTTTTTTACTCTATTAATAAGTCTTCATAACTATTAGTCACTACAAATTTTTTTAGACTTTACTGCAATAATTTTTAGTTTATTGATTTAGTCTGGAGAATGAATGTTAATCAATGCAGTTAGTACAGTTTCTTGCAAAGAGATTTTACTTTTCATGTCCTGAAGTATGTTGTATTTTTGTTGGGCCGTGCTTTCGTATTAAACTAATTTAGCATAAATGTTTCCAGGTTCGAGGAAGAATATCAGAGCTAAAAACCACAATAGATGTTGGACTTATGCACCGAGATAAGTTACTAAAGAATATTGGTTACCAATATGAGTCTTGGAATCTTTTGGTCAGTATCCTCTATTTTTTTTGGGGAGGGTTACGAAAAAAACTCCCAACTACATTATTTTAAGCCCATAATTGTTATGTCTCCCAGTCTAAAACATCTGTATAACATGTCTTTTGTCTTTTAATGATTCAGGTGAAGAAAGAGAAATCAGTCTACCACACTTTGAACATGCTTAGCCTTGATGTGACCAAAAAATGCCTTGTTGCAGAGGGCTGGAGTCCTAAATTTGCATCCGCTCAGGTATTATTTGTTATGCATGTTTAATTCGTTGTGACGCCCTTCCGCTCTGGTTTTCACATGGTAGCTGGCAACCATGGTGATTAAGATTGTTTTATGTGAAACAGATCCAGGATGCATTAGAACGAGCAGCATTGGATAGCAACTCCCAAGTTGGTTCGATCTTCCAAGTTTTGCACTCTAAAGAAATGCCACCTACATATTTTCGGACAAATAAATTTTCTTCAGCGTTTCAAGAGATTGTGGATGCATATGGGTGAGATGTGGCTACTTGATTCTTTAATTATCTCCCACAAATCCATCTGTTGCACAGATATAGGTCCCTTTCCTCGTTTTCTTTTCCAAATTGTTTTCTATCGCTTGAAAGTGTGGTTTCTAATATTAAAATGAACAATATCATTTTATTTTATCAACAATGAAGTGGTATAACAAAATAGAATGGTGAACTTGACTTCATGCAAACCGAAGAGAATTGCTGTTGTGTAGAAGTCTCTATTGTTATTTGGAAAGCGTTCTATCTTGCAAATGAAATAAATGACGTGACGGAAAAATGTTTAATTTTCAATAGACGTGGGAATATCGGAACGGCTGCTGACAAAGAGCCAACGGTGGCAATGATAGCTATTTTTAATATCTTAAAAAAGGCGTTGTGGATTGTCCTGAAGTGTGTAGATAACTTTCATCCTTATATTATGTTTGGAATGTCAGTTGAACTTGAGATGTGGTTCATGGATGATTTTACAGAACACTGTTCTGGAGCATTTGGATTGAGAATATTACTAGATAACTTCTAATCATCATGATGCTTCTGCTTTCTCTCTTTTTGTTGCTGATGTCATGTTATTCGTAATTGCAGTGTGGCCAAGTATCAAGAAGCCAATCCTGCTGTATACACTATTGTTACATTTCCGTTTCTGTTTGCTGTCATGTTTGGTGATTGGGGGCATGGCATATGCTTGTTGCTTGCTACAATGTACTTTATAATTAGAGAGAAAAAGCTCTCTAGTCAGGTAAGGAACTCCTATCTTTTTTCCGGTCATGAGGATTCTTCTTTATGACAGAATGATTATGTAGCAGACACTTTCCAGAAAAGTGAAACTGGTTCCCAAATTGTATGTTTGCCTGTTAGATCGCCTTTTACTTTTCATCCCAACACTTATATCAGTGGTTAGCATCAATTTAAGGTAGTTTGGTTCTTATTGTCGCATCTAATTGATCTTATAACGGCAGCATGATTTTTATGCCGTAGGGAAAGCTGGCATGGTTATTGTGCTGTTTTAATATTTAGCATCTTGGGGTTTTTTGTTTGGGAGATACTTATTTACCAATGAATTCAATGTATTTAAGTTTTTGAAATCGATGCCCGAATATTTCTGTTCCTTGAGAACTTGACCAGCCTGACCCTTGAAGGATGAAAAATCAAACTTTGTACCAAAGTTTTGAAAAGGGACATAGAGGATTTAGGGTTTTGTATGTACGGAAAGTGAAGAAAATATAAAATTAAGCATTCGAAATGTAACGTGCATATGACTGGAACTGATGAAAGGAACAGACCCGGATCACTGGAATTTGATGACAGCTTAGTGTTTGTTTTGTTTTTGTTGGAAAATCACAAGGGAGAAACGGCAGTAAACTGCCTCAACATTCATGGAGAAAATATAGCCAAATACGTAGAAAATAAAGGGAGGGATACGAGGAGGGAGTGAGAGAGAACCTCTGTCTGAGAGAACAGAGGGGAAGAGCGATGGAAAACTCTTCATTTTTCTCTCTCTAACTTGCTGTCCCTTAAATAGGGATGAAAACCTAACATAACATTTTCCAAATTACCCTTCTATTTTCCAACAGTTTTATTGTGTTTTGCAGATGCAGATTTTGTTTTTCCTACACTTTTACCCAGTATTTTAATTATTGCTTACATGATAGTGCCAGTAGAGTTGACGCTTAAAATGCACATATTTTTCTTCATTCATAGAAGACCTACTGTCTACATCAGTATTCCATTATGTGTTTGACTATTTTTCTTCTGCTGTTACCCTTTTGTTTTACATATTTTTTACTTTTGGAGGGTGGGGGTCATGGTTAGGTGTGTCTTCAATACTTCATTTCCGTTTTCTTCTTCGTCGGTGCAGTAGCCTAAAAAAATGCAAGTGAATCGTTCGTCATGTATTTATGCTCTGAATGATTACGTATTTTGCTCTTCAGAAGCTTCTACGACTGCTGCAAACTTATCTTTATATGTAGAATGTCATGGTTTATGTCCTTTTTCCTTTCCTTTTCCGTTTTTTGAAATTAGTAAGAATTTGTATTTTTTTTTGGTTTAACAGAAACTGGGAGACATCACCGAAATGACATTTGGTGGTCGCTATGTAATTATGATGATGGCATTATTCTCGATTTACACTGGATTAGTATACAATGAATTCTTTTCCGTTCCATTTGAGCTTTTTGGTCAATCAGCATATGCATGCCGTGACTCTTCTTGCAGGTACCACAGTACACGTTTTTTCCCATAAAAATTTATTGTCCTGTATTACACTTGTCAGTCTATTTAATGTTGATTGTCCTTCCCTAGGGATGCATCTACAAATGGCTTGATTAAGGTCAGGCGTACCTATCCCTTTGGTGTGGATCCTGTGTGGCATGGTAGCCGAAGTGAGCTACCATTCCTCAACTCTCTAAAGATGAAGATGTCGATTCTTCTAGGGGTGGCACAAATGAACCTTGGCATTTTGATGAGCTATTTCAATGGCAAGTTCTTCAGAAACAGCCTAAATATCTGGTAGGTGAAAACTTCAGATTACATTTATGCATGCATATGATAGAGATGGCAATTATGTACCTATTCTCTTCCGGCTTTTTATACACTCCTCAAAAGTTTAAAACCATTGTGTTTCCCAGAGACCTCTTTTGTATAATCTTGAAGGGGGCAGAAGTATTATCATTTATATTGGGCAACATGATGTCAATGTTTCTTTTGTTCTATATTCTAGTTGACCGTTACCGTTGTTTGGCCTAGAATGTCACCTGTACAACTGTTTGTTTTATTTATGTTCTTGTGTCCATCTCTTTTGTACCGTCTATTGGGAAATGTTTATTTAATATGAGGAAAGGTTGAATCCGCTTTTTTAGGAAACGAAAAAAAGTGTTAAGTTGATGTCTATGGTTGCCATATTTCCTTCTATAGAGGAACGGAATTAACAGTTTTTGCATCTACGTACGCCTAAGAACTTCTAGACCATAAATCCCTTGAAAAGTTATCAATGTTATGCTGCTATTAAACAGCATAGGTTCCATTGCAGAGGTTTCCTTTTTTGGTTTCTTCCATGCCAAGTGGAGGATAAAACAATTGAATAGAAAAAAGTGGGGTGTGACTTGTGATACATTGTCGACAAGTTTTTTTACCCTTTATTACGATTATGAGAGTTACGTCAGGACACTATTAAAGAACGCTCATTTAACGTTCACGCTGGCCAATTAACTTTTTTTCTTGTTGATTCCTAGTAGTTGATATTGCATTTACCGTTCTCTTTGATAATCCAACCTTTGTTTCACGGAGTTGGGTAGATATCTAAGAAGGAAACTGGCATTATAATCAGTATGTTGGCTCGTTCCAGAGACATCAATGTCAGTACAGGCCTTCATTAAACTGGATTATCACAGATAGTTTCTTGTGTATTGTAGTTTGTAGAGTATGAAAGCACTAAGCATCCCACTAGATGATGAATTATCGTTACCTAAGGTCCATGCCACATTGTAACTCTGTCCATCCATGTGAAGGATGGAAATTGGGTACCAGAGATTCCCACTTTAAAACGAGTAGGCAACATGTGGATCACTGTGTGACTGAGATGATCTTACTTTTAGTCATTAG
This sequence comes from Spirodela polyrhiza, assembly GCA_024713555.1. NCBI lineage: Eukaryota > Viridiplantae > Streptophyta > Magnoliopsida > Alismatales > Araceae > Spirodela > Spirodela polyrhiza. Next base: position 6,574,403 of record CM046531.1, on the reverse strand, counting down.
TTTTATGTGTACAGTTTTTATGTAAAACATGCTATGTAAAATTTAATATCAGTTTTTTTGTCTGCTTAGAGCCCTCGATGGGAACACAGCCATTCATGGGAGTTTTAGTTTTTAAATTTTGTTTGTATGCTTGGAGAATTGGTTTCCTCTTCCATATCTTTCTGTTGATGAAATAAGATTTAGTTTGATTGTGGATAACATTTTGTAGGTACCAGTTTATTCCACAGCTGATATTTCTGAACAGCCTCTTTGGCTATCTCTCACTTCTCATCATTGTGAAATGGTGCACTGGTTCCAAGGCTGATCTCTATCACGTTATGATCTATATGTTTCTGAGCCCTACCGACGATCTTGGGGAAAACCAGCTTTTCGTTGGCCAAAAAAACCTTCAGGTTTTTCTTTAGCCGTGCCTGACATGATCTTCTGAGAAAAATGTAACACTACTCGTCTGATAATCCTCGTCTTTGCATGTTAACAGCTTGTCTTACTTCTGCTAGCCCTCGTATCCGTACCATGGATGTTATTGCCCAAGCCCTTCCTCATGAAGAGGCAACATGAAGCGGTGCGTTGCTGCCTAGTTTATGCTTCGAATGTTCGCTCCTCTTCACTAGTCCATATCTCTATAGAACTGAAAAAATATTTTTCATTTTCAGAGGCATCAAGGTCAGTCTTATGCATTGCTTCATAGCTCTGATGTGGATTCGATTGAGATAGAGGCAGATCACGGTTCCCATGGCCACGAGGAGTTTGAGTTCAGTGAGGTTTTCGTCCACCAGCTCATACATACCATAGAGTTCGTCCTTGGAGCCGTGTCCAATACTGCCTCATATCTGCGACTGTGGGCTCTAAGGTACCCTGCAAGTCTTTACCTTTTTCTCGTTTCATGTAGTAATAACTATCCCGAAGCTGTCTCCCATCTGAATCTTCCTGCATAATGGTTTATTTTGCCTTTTAACTCATGCAAGATATTTGTTCTGATGCTCGGGCATCAGTTCCTTGAATGCTGGTATCACTCCTAAACTAAAGAATGCTACAAGCCTTTACCCCCTCTTTGTTGCATGAAGTGATGAGTATCGTCCAGCTGTTTCCATGGGAAAATTTCTGCATCGTATATGACGGAGTACTTTCTAATGTTGCCCTAATGCTCTGGGATTAGTTCTTGGAGACTAGTATTGCTTCTAGACTAAGGCACACTGTAAATCTTTTACCCTTTTGATTAATGCATGAGGTGATAGGCATCTTCAAGAGGTCTCTCTCTTATAATGGCTTGTTTTCTTCTGTCCTCAATATGTCTCTGTCTTATAATGGTTTATTTTCTTCTGTATCCTCAAGATGTATGTCTCTTATAATGGTTTATTTTCTTTTATCCTCAAGATGTCTCTCTCTCTCTTATAATGGCTTATTTTCTTTTTTAACATACAAGTAAACACTGGTCTTATGCTTTGCCCGTAGTTTTTTCAGTACACAACCATTGCTCTCGTAGACTATTTTCCACTAGATTGCCCACTCTCGTACACTCCATTTCATGACATTCAAACGAATGCCTCATCTGGAAACCTCACCCAGAGTCCCTGTTCTTGGGAGCTTCTCTGTCTGTGCCACTGAGCGTCATCAGTCATTATTTATTTATTTATTTTTAGGCTCCATCTTCTGACGATTTGATTTCTTGTTCTCCCCAGCCTTGCTCATTCAGAACTGTCGAGCGTGTTCTATGAGAAAGTTCTTCTTCTCGCCTGGGGGTGAGATCTCCCCGGATCACTGTCTCTTTAAAGTTTTTCAAGAATTGGTCTGAAATCATACTGATTGGAGTACTCATACTGACCGATAATCATCCTCGTTCTCAGGTACAACAACATCCTTATACTCATCGTCGGCGGCATTGTGTTCATCTGTGCGACGATTGGAGTGTTGCTCGTGATGGAGACATTAAGTGCTTTCCTCCATGCGCTGAGGCTTCATTGGGTGGAGTTTCAGAACAAGTTCTATGAGGGTGATGGATATAAGTTTGCCCCCTTCTCATTTGCAACGGTAGAAGAGGAAGATTGACTCCAAGACCCAGGTTTTATGTAGGAACACGATGGAAATGGGTTATAAGAACGAGTCCTATCATGGGAACGCTTGTTTTCAGTGTAGTGTAATCTTCCTCCAATGGTTGCAGGAACTGTATTTATGTTAATTCTTCTTCTACACTCCTTTTTTTCCAAAATAATAAGCCATTGTTAACTTGCTATAAAGCCTGAGATGGATTTATGATTCTTATAAATGCATTCTCAACCTAGTAAGTTTTTCTATTACCTTAACATTGTTGGATGATATGTATCATTCATTTGTCGATGCAGTCAAGCTATAGTGAATGTATTGGAACTCATCCTATTTTATTGATGGGTGATGGATGAGTACAGTATCATCTACTCAAGGTGAGTTATATTATAATTATACAGATTGTGATGAAAATTATAGAAGGTTATATACTTTCTTAATTGTAATACCACAAATTAGTCCTATATAATGAACACATCTTTAAGCTTAATGATTGTTGATCCTCATTTACTTTCCTAGTGCATTTGAGAAAGAATTCATGCGCCCAAAATGAGTGGAGGTTTAAGTCAAGAATGAGGAATAAGTTTTTTCATGTTCCACTCATGGTGGGGTTCTAGTATTTTCATCAAACCATCCTAAAAGATTACAGACATTATAAATAATGAGAAGAAAAACATAAGACCATCTAGAATTGAATCAACGTAGTTTGCATGTCTATATATTTTAATCTTCATCTTATCATCCTTTCCGAAGAGAATGCTTTATTAGGATTACCCTTCAAATAATGTAGAGCCCAATATGCACAATAGAGATGAGGCTCTTTAGGTTGTTGCATAGATTAACTAAAAAAGACCAGCGATACAAGAAATATTAGGTATGTTGTTTATCAAATATATCAATTTGTCAATTTGTATGTTGAGAATCAAAGATTCTCCTCTTTGACAAGACATAATTTATGATTAAAATCAATCAAAGTACTTGTTGATTTATATTCATATTTTCAAGCATCTTTTTGAAAATCTAACCCACTTCCATTGGGATATGAAGACATCATTTGAGTAAGCAACTTCAATTCTCATAATATACTTTAGGTGGCCCAGAGTCTTGATATCAAATTCCTTAGGAACACATTATCTAAGGTGATCTCCTTTAGTTACATCATTTCTCCTAATGGTGATATCATAGACTAATAGAATAGTAACTTCTTATGATCAAGAATGTTTAAAAAACAGTGTCATCAATATTTCTCTAATGATAATTCAATTTTCTCATGGCACCAATAAATCTCTCAAACCAAGACTGAATAGATTGTTTAAGTCTACAGACTTCCTGAACTTGCACATAATATTGGAAGAATCATTGAATTTTTAAAAATAAGATTCTAAAAAATAAAAGTATTTTTTACTTCATATTGTTGGATGTCTCAACTGAAAATAGTTGTTAATGATAAAATGATTTTAGATTGTGTTCATTTTTGCTGTTAGAGAAAATGTTTTTTGATAGCCAAGTTCATATATTTGTGCATTGACTTTAACAATTAGTTTGACCTTATATCAGTCAATTGAGCCATAAACTCTATATTTCACATAATATCTCCTCTTCCAACCAACTACCTTTCATTACTAGGCATATCTATGAGATCTCAAGTTTAGTTTCTTTTAAGAGCACTAATTTCTTCATGGACAACTTGTTTCCACTCCTTATATATAATTTTAGAGACATTAGTTAGAGTTTTAATATCATCTAAGATAGCAACAAAATGGCCTATATGTGGGAAGAAATTTTTTGAAAGAAGAGGATATGAGCCAATGGATACAAAGGGTGATTTGTGCATACACATGGAGGTTTTTTTAGGGTAACAGGAAATGAACTCGGCTATAGATGTTTGATATTGAATGAAAGAGAAAATTTAATATTATGGATATCATCTAAGGCTAACTAAGAATATTGTGTAGATACAAAATTAGGTGGTGGTCTTGTCCTATAATAGACCCAGCTAAATATGAGATGTTCAGATAGCAGATAATGGGGAGAGGGATTTTTCCCAAAGAATTAAATTGGTAAAATCATCATATTTGGCAAAGAAGATTCGTTGGAATCAACAATTTGGTGTAGGATGACAGTAATGGTAACCTTTTTGAGTGATAAAATATCTAAAAAAATACAATTGAGGGTTCTGAACAAAAAAAAAACTAAATATCTGTGAATCTAATATAGGTCTAATTTAATTAGTAAGAAAAAAATGAGGCTAGCATGTCTAAAGAATTGTGAAATTTAATGCTATGGCAGGAAGACAATTAATAAATAATTTTTTTTCTGATGACTTCGCATCAAAATTTTTTGGCACATGTTAATGAAACAATTGACATTATGTAGCTATGAGAGGTGTCAATTTTTTCTTTCTACCAGTCCATTTTGTTTAGCAATATAGACATAGGAAGACTCATGTATGATACTTCCCAAAATAAAGAAAGAGTTTAGATTGTGAATAAAGAATTATTTAGCATTCTAGATCTAAATCTCTTAATAGATGTACTAAATTATTTTTTATGTGCAAAAAAATTTCAGTATAGCTAAAACATCTAACTTATAATTGAGAATAAATACCCTTATGCATTAAGTACAACACTGATATAGGTAACAAACCATTTATTTTCTAAGAAATCAACACTGCGATGTGATCCCCAAAGTTCACTATAGAGGCATAAGAATGAGATTTTACTTTTACATTTCATTTGAAAGGATATAAAATGTATAGAAAAATCATATAAATCACATTTCATATTTCAGTGTGTCTAAGGATAATTTTGAGAAGAATGAAAGGGAAATAATTTTCAGAGTGTTGAAAGAAGGGTGGCCCAATTGTTGATGAAGGAGCCAAATGTGGGAAAGATCATTAGGATGATTTAAAGATAGATCTACTTCCACAAGATGGGTTTGGTTGAGTTCCTCTAGGAAGTAGAGTACTTCACATTTTTTAGTAATTGTAATTGTTCATTGCTAACCTTATCAAATATCACACAGATATCTTTATCAACAAATTTATAATAAGGTCAACTGTTGACTAATTTTTTAACATGAATGAGGTTGATGAAGAGTTTGGGAACATGAAGTACTTTAGTAAGGAGTCAAAAAAGGTCAAGAGTAGGTCATTAATATCATTCAAAGTAGATAGTTTTTGATTACTAGAACAAGGGTTATATATAACAAAGTGATGAGAAGAGCTCCTCATATGATCCTTAGTCTATTATCTAACATTTATTAATATCCTAAAATAAACTCAAATTTCAAAAGGGTAGTTGAACTCAATAGTCTAAATTAATGAGGCTTGTTAGTACTATGCCACCATTGACTTTAGTTTTTCTAAATAAAAAAGTAATCATAATATTTTGTCTAAGGGAGCTAGATCAATATTTTTGTAGTTGGACAATTGATTGACACTATCAAACATCTGAATAGTGGATGAGTTAGTTTATAGATGCACTTTACTCATGTAGTTCTTAGAACAAAAATTATGCAACTTATGGATTTTTCAATATATATCCCTAGTATAATAGGATTTCTTACAATATGTATGATCACAATTCAATTGTTCAAATAAAAAGGGAAAAATTTATATTTTTTATTCAAACTAAAATAATAGAAATTATCTTAAAACTTCTAGTAGTCTGGGTAGATCCTCAAGGATAGCCTTTAGCTTAAATGTCAAATTTGATCCTTAAGATTTACCTAGCTGGTCAGAACATGATCAAGTAGAAGAAATAGAAGAAAAAAAATAGAAAGAGAGAAAGGGAGTGAGAGAGAGAGAGAATTAACATGGTTCTCTCTCTCTCTCTCTATTAGTGAGAAATGTGCAATTTACTTACAATTCAGTTAATCTTAAGTAACAAATAGTTGAAGAAAAAATTGAGAGCGAGAAATGTTTAGATTAAAGGGATCATAATTGCTTGTGAAATATAAAATGTGAAGTCTTCCTTGTCTATCACACAAGGTAAAAATGAAAATAGATAGAAGACTAAATACAAAGTTTCCTAGAAAAATAAGAATGGAAATAAAATCAAATGTGCAATGTGTTTGTCACCCACATGATTTAATGAAAACTACTAAGTAAACACAATCTAAAGACAAAAAGAGAGAAGAATAAATATCGACCATTCCAATAATCAGAAATGAAGAGTTCTCGTGTCCTCTACTTGCTGCTTAGCTAGTCTTCACTTGTCACATGGAGGGAGAGAAGGTCATTGGGTTGAGAACAGTGGATTTATAGTGCTACTATCTCCATTTGGTTTGTTGTAGTCACTAGTTTCTACCCTGGCATGTCACCATCATTGTTGAGCTCACATCCACTAAAAGTTGTCTTAACTACTCTATTGCAGGCTCTTGCTACTACTCTACCACTGCTTTGCCATTGAACGTTACAACACATTGCCGACTGTCACTACTTCTCCGCCACAAGCTCTTGTTGTCACTTTGCAACTGAATGCTGCAGCATTCCACTGACTATCACTATGGCTCATGTGCCTTAGCCATCATATAGAGAGGCTGGCCAACACCCCTCCTTCACGTTGCCATGAACCAACAGAATCAAAAACGCCATTTTCCTTAGCCCTAGCCTCCATTTTTATCCTTGTAATTGGCCCCTCATAGGGCACATTGTTGGGCCCATTGCTGGTCTTTTTTGAAGATGCATGTTATTCCAAGGCCCTATAGAGGTCTATAGATAAATGAGTAGAAATTCAAGCTTGGAAAATGTATTTCTAAAAATATTTTCAGTGATTTTAAATTAAAAAAACCATTTTAGGTTCTTATGATGCTCCTAGGGTTTATATTTAAATAAAAAATATTATGATGCATTCAAAATAGTTGATTTAATATTTTCATTTATTTTACTCTTTTTTGATATTAATAAGCTAGTATTTCTTAAATATTGACTTTAACAATCATCAAAAGGTGATACATTAACAATGTGGACCAGATATTATCTTTATAATTGTGTACTCAAACCCTTGCAGTCCACCTTGGTAAAGTTGACCTTGGAGATTATGAAAGTGTTCCTTGTTGAATTTTGTTGTCATGAGGTTGACCTACATTGATTTGATTGGGTTGGGCATTGAATTGCCAATTTATCTCATCAACTATGCATAAGAATGTCAACAAAGATAATCAATACAAATTTTCTAAGTGACCAAATGTTCAATTCATGAGAGTTTGAAATATTGTTGGTGTTCATAAGACCAGAATACATACAACAAAATTGTAAAGACCTCAAACATGTGAAATGCTATATTTAGAACATCTTATGCTTGACTTTTAATTTTATTGTATCTTGATTGTAAATTTATTTTAAAGAAAACTATTGTGTCATGCAGTTCATTTAATAATTCAGTTATGAGTGAAATGGGTAACTGATTTGGAATTGTAGCTTTGTTTGCATATGATAATCCATGCAAATACACCAGTTTTCATCTTTTTTTCTTCTAGGCAAAGTTGGATTGGAATATGGGCTAGTTAAGTATTAAATAGTCTTAGTCAGTAGCATCTCATGAATAAACTTTCCAATCTCTAATCTCTTAAAATATGGGTATTGGAAGAGCTGAAGTCTAATGGGTTTATATTGAGTTTTAGTATGATTAGATGCTCCACTTCTCATGCTGGACATGGCCCAAGGGTTGAGGAGAACACTTCAGAAAAGTGGGTCTTCAGTCGCTTTTTAGTATCATTCTTCATAGCGAAATTTGGTTGGGAGAGTTTTAATAGTTCAATAAAGATTTCCCTTCATTTGACTACCCTTGACAAAGCTTTTCATGATATATCAACTCTGATTCGTGGCACATATGCTTACAAAGTAACTTATTATGATCCAAAGAACAAGGATATTATCTACAAATTGAAGTCTTATTTGATTTGCTTCAAGGTTTGCATCTATTTCATTGACCATAACTAGTAAAATTAATGAATTCTCATGTGATGAGATATTTTGAAGTTTAGTTGTGATGTCATGACATATTCTCATTCTACAATTGGAGTTTAGTTGTGATGTATATCCTAGTGATAACTTGGTATTGAGGAGTAGGTGTGATCTACAATTGCAGCTGATTGACGATGTCTTGCGAGATAAAAAGTACGCGAGGCTTTACTGTCAACCAGCACAATGATAGTTTTGTCATTTATTTTTGCTATAGAATCTGAGGATCTTGATTGTGGATTCATCAATGAACGTGGCTGGTTAGCAAAGAATATTCGGAATGCTGATGCTCTCTTTGTCCTAGAAGGCCTCACGTCAAATCAAATAACTGCGATGGATATGATGATGTAAGTCGATTATGGCTGATTCCTCGGCCATCTCGTGGAGATGAGTTGGTCAGCTCAAAATAGATTATCTTGGAACCCAATCCTCTAGTGGCATCCTTCTGGATATCAAGTATATTGCGACGAAAATCTTTTGATTATTTTTAGTACAATAACTTGTTTGTGGCATGCCTCCGATACCAGTTTGATAAAATTTCAATCTTTTTCCTGGTGTCCGCTTCCACCACGTCCGTCGACGCACCCCACGAGATCTTCGGTAGTTTCGGTTGACTTCAAAGGCTGCACTGTTTGACTCCGCCTACGGAGAACGTGAACGCCGTGCTTCACGGTCGTTTCCGACATGGGTGGAAAGCTTCTGAGAGGATTCCATCAGAGTCTGCGTAGCCTCTCCTCTGCACTGCCGGAGGAGGGAGCGGCTCCGGGGAGATGGACGCTGAGGGGAGTGAGGCGGCGGGGGGCTGGTGCTGCCCACCCATGCATCTCATGCGGTCAGAGCCCATGCAGCTGGTGCAGCTGATCGTCCCCATCGAATCAGCCCACCTCACCCTCTCCTACGTCGGCGAACTCGGCCTCCTCCAGTTCAAAGACGTAAGGATCTTTCGGAAAATACCCTTTCTCCCCCTACTTCATCTGCGGCTGCGATCGGAATAACTGGCTGTGATCTGTCTCCGGTTCCGACATTGCTCCCCGTATTTTTTTCGTTGTTCTCGAATTTTGTATTTTTCATTCGATTCGATTCACCCATCATCAACCGTACCCCATTTCCCCCTCACTCTTATAATGTTTTCCCGATTATTTCGATTCTTCTCATTGGTCTGACGTTGAATTAACTGTCGCCTTTGTACTCCATTACTACATACGGCGAACCCCCGTTGAAGGTGCTCTAGATTTACCCATTCGAGACCAATTTCTCCGAGTTTAGAAAGCACCCGCGGAGAAATCAGCTCTTCTGTCTCAAGGCCGAAAAGAAAATTACAGGAAGGCAAGAGGGCATAATTGAGTAGATGGAGAAGTTCTGATCTTTCAGGTCAGTAATGGGTTGGTTTTCGGACAAGAAGCTGCCATTGAACTACCAACAGAGTACTGCATAATGACGGCGAATCCCCCTGAAAGCACGTGGACTCGGGTCCTGAGGCCATGATACAACCCCGAAGCTATCTCCCAGACTCAACTCGCGAGGCGAGAGAATTTGTATTCTAGATTGAATTGTACTCTGAATTTCTTAACACAAGGAGGAAGAAAAAAAAACTTTGCTCAAGGAGCGCAAGTATTTCCGGATCCTCGGGCACATTTGGAGGATCACAAATAAGAGGGAAGAAAGAAAATATTACAGAAAATATTACAAATCAGAGTCTCTCTCTCTCTCTCTCTTCTGGAGGCTTCTTCCGCTTTTGCTGAAGATGATTCCCGCTTCTTTCTTCTCCCTCAGCTATCTGGTTTACCGTCCTCTCTCATTGCTTCTGGCCTTCGTGAGCCGGCTCGGCTCGGGTTTCTCTGTCTTCTGGGTGGGCCGGGCCGCGCTAGTAGTCCATCAGGGCACTCCTAGAGGGAGGTCTTAGACAGTAGTGACGTTCATGGCGTTTGTGAAGATCGTGGCATTTCGAATTGAATGGAAGAGAAAATTTGCCCACTTTATGGATAATTCTTTGCCCGGAGAATTTTTTCTGCTGAAGATGAGAAGGATTGGAGAAAAGGGCATTTATATGTATTTTTCAGTGGAGGCTCGATGAGGTTCTTACTTCATTAGAGTCACAGAAAAGAATCCTGCTACCTGAAAGCGCCATTTCCCAGGCTGGCTAGGTTTCCCTTACTCAACTTAATACAGCAAGATAAGAGAATCATGGGTCAGATTGGCTTTTCATGTTTCCAATACCGGAGGCACATTCGGAACAAGTGCGATGTTAAAAGTGGATGCAATCCATGTTTTTATCTGTTTCCAATTGGTTTGAATCACTATGAGTCATGATGTAGTTTTTTAAAATTTTACTGATTCTTTCCTCTTAGCCTGTTTAGAATACTCCAGTTGAGGATGTGCCTAGCGATAGCTTTTATTTTTGGTAGAGGTGGGAGGGAGGATGAACTAGTTCTTTGAATCCGATGTTTGTCATTCTATTGGTCTGAATATATTATCGGAGGAGAACACTGCCATGCAGTCATACTTCTGTGAGAGAAACGTACTGAATCACTATCTAGGTGAAGCACTTGCCAGATTGTTAGGTGTCAAGACTGGATTTTTTTGTTATGTTTCAATTCCTGGTCGACGAATACGACTGTGGACAGCCTAAATTGCGTTAAAGGCATCTGAAGCCTAAATAATGTCTATTCTCTTTATTCATGTCTGGGCGACTGCGGCTCATGTAAAATATTTTGCTGTTCAGGGGTGATATGAACTGATATGTGGGTCACAGAATTGGTAATCTCAGTATCTAAGGCTAAAGAAATGTCATTTAAGTTGGCTGTGGTCCAATTTAGCATGAGCCTGTTGATGGGCTTGTTGCGAGTTCTCCCCTTCATTGTACAACTTCCGCATTTTCTGATTCCCTATTGTTATTTGTTTTCTCAGCTTAATGCCGACAAGAGCCCATTCCAGCGAATATATGCTCACCAGGTAAGTTTGTCATCCCTGTTAGTTCTGTATTTCCATGAGCTTAATTTACTGTTTCAGAAAAGATATTTTGATGCCGTTTGTACAAATTACATATGAAGCGGTAATATAAATAATTATGGGGGAAGCATGCTTTGGGACAGGAATATGGTGAGTTATTCTACGCATTAGGTGTCATGCCCCAAATAATGATATGAGATGCCAAACCCAGCCGGCCCTCTCTGGTATGCTGAAAGGTTGGAAAATCGCTGAGCAAAAGCGGCCAAAATGTTTGATTGCAGATTTCTTGTTTTTAATGGTCTTGAAATACATGTAACATGTGATTATCCTAATCTTCAATGGATAGATTATCATGGCTTCGTCTTTGTATCTCTGTTATACCCGTGCAATTATACATGCAATCTCAGCAGAACCCGAAGGATCTACCGGTTTTCTGTCTTGATATCCTCCATGGGTACCATATAGAAGTAAATACCTTCATTTTTTTCCATGCTTTTTTAATTATAATTATACTTTTTTAGGTTAAAAGATGCGGCGAAATGGCACGCAAACTACGATTCTTTAGGGATCAGATGTCAAAGGCTGGCATTGTCCCCTCAGTTATGCCTGTGATGGATCAAATCAATTTCGATGACTTGGAGGTATGATGCGACAAATGATTCTGCAGTGCCAATTTATTATTACGATATTGTGTATAGATCTAATTTTGGCATTTATTAACATTAGTGCTAATTATGTAGGTTAATCTGGGAGAACTTGAAGCTGAGCTGATTGAACTTAATGCTAATGGTGAGAAGTTGCAGCGAACATACAATGAGCTTTTGGAATATAAGCTTGTTCTCCAGAAGGTGTGGTTGTATTTTATTTTGTCTTCTGCAACATGCAAATAATTCAGAACATGTGGTTTAGAGTTAAAAGGATTTTGATGTCACTGAAGCATTGTTCACGTGAATACTGGAAATTAGGGTGAGGTATATCTCTCACATGAAAAGCCATCACTTTTTCAAGATTCAAAATGACTAGCTCTCTATTCATTGTATGATCATTGGGTGATTATTCATGCAAATAATTCAGAAAATGTGGTTTAGAGTTCAAGGATTTCGGTGTCACTGAAGCATTGCTCATGTGAATAATTTGTGATGTTATTGGAAAGATTGTGTAAGCATAGGTTCTAATATGAATTCTTCTCGTGTACCGTTTTCAGGTTGGTGAGTTCTTTTACTCTGCTCAAAGCGATGCAGCTGCCCAGCAGATGGAAACTGAAGCACCCAGTGTTGGTGATGAATCCATTGATAGCCCTCTACTCCTGGAGCAAGTATGCTTGCGTGGAATCTCATATTCACTGCTAATTGGCCCTTTTCACAATTATTTTATCCGAAAATAACAATAAGTTGCATTTTTTTTCCAGGAAATCTCAACTGATCTATCGAAGCAAATTAAGCTTGGGTTTGTCAGCGGGCTTGTACCAAAAGAGAAATACCTGGCTTTTGAAAGGATTCTATTCCGTGCTACCAGGGGCAACATGTTTCTGAAACAAGCGTTGGTTGAAGATCCTGTCACTGATCCAGTGTCTGGGGAGAAGGTTAGTGTTGCACTCATTTTAATAATTTCCTTCTAGAGGACTAGTAAGGTGATTTAGTAAATTTCAAAGGTATGGAACATCAGTTGGTACCTAGAGCTGAGATAAGTCTCATCAAAGAGTTGGTATGATTCACAATAGCATTAATCAGAGGATGTCAGGATTTTCCACTTCCACATTTGAATCACTAGAGGCGGAGTTTCAGTCCATAATATCCATTGCAACGCAGGGAAGTTTTCACTAGACTTGATATGTTTATTGTGGACAGCCCCCTTTTCCTGCAGGGACGACCATCCTTCCCCAAGGATCAACTTCTCCTATAATTCCTTCCGCTGATCACTTCTATTCCTAGAAGGAAATGCATCAACTTCCTAGGTTTTTTTTCTCCCAGTAACTACCACGTTCTCTGTTTTAGCTTGATCCTCTCATGAATCCATGATAATAACTGAATCCTATGGATGTGCGTAGGCAGAATAGTCTCAGTCTTGCACACGTTGCTGATGCTTGGACAGATGAGAAAGTTATCTTTTGGAAGAGGAACTTGAGTTTATTTTTAAGGCTGATCTACTTATATTGAAAAAATCAAGATTACTTCTTTATTTTTTATGGTTGCAGTGGATTTCAGTTGTTCTATAGTTTAGACATGTTCATACGTTCCACTTGTGACATCGTGTGCAAGATTAAGATAACTTTATGGCTATGGGAAGTATGGGAACCAGGTTTTGGCCAGACATTTTGCAAAGATTGGCTTATAATAGACTTATCTCATGCTCTACTATATCTTCTACTGCCCTGGTTGTATTGGTTATTTTCAACAATGTCCAATGAGGGGGAATAGATTCCTTTGTTCTGGAGATATCCCTCCAAGGGATATTTCTGTCTGTTATTTTGAGGTTATTTGTCGATGACGAAGGTGGAAAACTTAGTTCTTCGACTAATGGCGGCGGTCTAGGTTTTATATCCTAACCTTATAGGCAGCGTAATGGGCCATGATATGTCTGACCCATTACCACTAGATGACGGTCCACCAGATGGGCCGTGACATAGGAAAGCCCAATGGAATAACTCAGCAGATTTAACAGTAGAGAATTAATTGATGATTCATCAAAATGGGGACGGAAAAGAACAGATTCTATTATAGCCATGAATAATTGAATCCCATAACTTGTTGTATCACTCATATGAGACATGAAACTTGTAAAGATCGATGCCATATATGTGGGGAATGATGATTGCTTGTTATAGATACAATGGCGGGGTAGAGTTCATGGACCATTTCTTTGTAGTATATCAATACTTACAGGCAGCCTTGAATGAAACGTTGACTCTTTGGCAGCTCTGGTCAACTAAATAATTTTACTGCGTCTAGATTTTCTACTAAGGTGAATTTCGTTCCATTTATCACTTCAATGAAGGGATGCATATTTCCATGATCTGTTGCATATATGTGTATTCTTTTGGTTCCCTTTTTACATGAATATTTCTTAGAGATGGTATTATTTGAAAACTACTCTAGAGGGTTTTTTAGTTAACCGTTTCTTTACAAGGTTACCTGTATGAGAATGACATTGACTTATCTTATATTGTCATTCAACAGGGTTTAAAAAATGTATTTGTCATATTTTACTCTGGGGAAAGAGCAAAGACCAAAATCCTTAAGATCTGTGAAGCTTTTGGAGCAAATCGCTATCCATTCACAGAGGATGTGAGCAAGCAAAGACATATGATGGAGGAGGTTCTATTCTTCTTATACTTCTTTGTAAAACTAAATGATTTACTTTGTAGCATGGAAAAGCGAAGTCCTTGCATTTGATAACAGAGTTCCTTGGTATCTTTTTTCATTTATGTTAGTTATAAGTAGATCGCTGTTATTTTCTGTTGAATGTGATGCCATTGGACTAAGTTACAGCTTGATAATTTTGAAATCAAATTTGTTTAAAATTTTTTTCCAAAAATATAAAATATATGATAATGCTTCTTCATTTTCGTTGCATATTAGTGGAACAGACTGGAGTTTAATTATCACTGTTATTTTACGTTTTATAATTCTTTATTCGTTCCTAAATATTTTTTATACAGAGACTTGAAAGACTGCCTGATGTGTGATTTCATTCATGAAAAAGTTTAGATTTTCCCAAATTCATTAAACTTCCTCAAAGTTCTGAAACAAAAACTTGATGGAAGGTTTGTATGCATTGTTCCTTGGAAGAAAGAAAACAAAGTTTGCAGCATTTTCCTTGGAGGACTATTCATTACTTAGGTTTGTAATAATGCTTATTTTCCGCGGGGTTGATAAAATCATCTGGGGCTTCCTTTACGATCAGGTGACTGAGGTCTCTGCACTGCTAAGTTGTGTCATCACTTCAGATCTCTTAGACATATCCATCTCTCTCTCTCTCTCGCTAGGGTTCCAAGAAAGAAAACCAAGGACGAGTCCAAAGACATGAGGGAGGAAAAGTTATTGCAATAAGGAAGAGAGAGGATTAGGAAACCAAAAGGATGATGATGGTGATGGAGGGAAAGAAGCACAAGAACAAAAAAAAGACAGAAGGAAAGTAAAACGAAATCACACAAAGAAAGTGAGGATAAAGAGTGAGCAACTTGGTGAAAAGGAAGCCACCAGGAAGAGAAGATGATGTGAAAGGCACATGGAGATCTCTCTAGAGCTTTCATCTCTCAAGAATTATCATCGTAGAGAAAAAGGAAGGAAGATAGCATGAAGGAGAAGAACAAGATGACAAGGATAATTGGGCATTCAAAATTGTAAATTTTTTGTTGATTTATCTGATAATTCTTAGATAATCCTCTGAGATTTCTTCTACCGGACCTTCCAATATTCTATCAAGATTCGAGATAGGAATCCTTGCATAATGGGGCTCTGCTATGTAACATGAGGGCAACGGGGCAATGCATCAGGTTTTTGGCTAGAAATTGCAATAATGGTTCATTTTGAACTCAATTGTGAAATTGCTCATTTCGTAGAGGGGCATTTGATGTCAGTTATACGTCTATTTGCTGGCATAGAGTGAATGATCTTTGAGTGTTAGGCGGTTCTAGTTGCTAATAATATGATCTAACCTCAGCTGTACATCTAAAGAACTTCATAATTATATCAATTAGCCATTGGCTTGGTTGATGTTGATGCCTAGGAAAAGTCTACTTCTGCCAGAAACATTGGTACGTATTAAATGTTTAATAAACTGTGTGTGTTTTCTGATGAAAAAACTGTACAATCAATCATGTTGGTTCGATCAGATATTACACCTCATATTTTGCGAGGATTATAAGAATGCATAGGTCAGCTGAATTGTGCATGTGATTTAATCACAAGTTGAACTGAATATTTATTGGGCTAAAAGTTCTGGCGACCTGCTCCTTTGTTGATGCAAGAAGTCAAACTGGGTAGTATCTCTCCTTTATTGCCAAAAGTGGATGCCTTTTGTTTCCCATGAAGCTTTAGCATCATGAGTGCTGAGTTCTTATTTTCTTTACTCCTCTTTCAATAAGTTTTCATAACTAGCAGTCACTAAAATGATTTTTTAGACTTTACTGCAATATTTTTTGGCTTATTGATTTAGTGATGGATAATAAATGTTATTCAATGCAGTTAGCACAGTTTCTTGCGAAGAGATTTTATTTTTCATGTTTTGATGTTGTATTTTTTTGGGGCCATGTTTTCATACTAAATTAATATGCCATAAATGATTTCCAGCTTCGAGGAGGAATATCAGAGCTGAAGACCACAATAGATATTGGACTTATGCACCGAGATAAGTTACTAAAGAATATTGGTTACCAATATGAGTCTTGGAGCCGTTTGGTCAGTATCCACTATTTTTTTTTGTGGAGGGTTACGAATTTTTTTTCAAATACATCATTTATACCCCATAATTGTGAAATTTCCCAGGCTAAAATATCTGTAGTAACATGTATTTTGTCTACTAATGTTTCAGGTAAAGAAAGAGACATCAATCTACCACACTTTGAACATGCTTAGTCTTGATGTGACCAAAAAATGTCTTGTTGCAGAGGGCTGGAGTCCTAAATTTGCAGCCAATCGGGTATTATTTGTTATACTTGTTTAATTCGTGATGAAGCCTTTCCGCTCTGGTTTTCACCTGGTAGCTGCCAACCGTGGTGATTAAGATTGTTGTACGTGTAACAGATCCAGGATGCATTAAAACGAGCAGCATTGGATAGCAACTCCCAAGTTGGTTCGATCTTCCAAGTTTTGCATTCTAAAGGACAGCCACCTACATATTTTCGGACAAATAAATTTTCTTCAGCGTTTCAAGAGATTGTGGATGCATATGGGTGAGATGTGGCTACTTGATTCTTTAATTATCTCCCACAAATCCATCTGTTGCAGAAATATAGGTCCCCTTCCTCGTTTTCTTTTCCAAATTGTTTTCTATCGCTTGGAAGTGTGGTTTCTAATATTAAAATGAATAATATCATTTTTTTATAAAAAATGAAGTGGTCAAACAAAATGGGACGGTGAACATTCCATTTTGTTTAATATTTGATGGACTTGGGAATATCGGAACAACTGCTGACAAAGAGCCAACAGTGGCAATAATAGCTGTTTTTAATATCTTCGAAAAGGTGTTGTGGATTGTCCTGAAGTGTGTAGATGATTTTTTTCCTTACATTCTGTATGGAATGCCAGTTGAACTTGGGATGTGGTTAATGCATGTTTTTCCACAACACTGTGTTGGAGCATTTGGACAGAGAATATTATTTGAGAATTTCTAATCGTCTTGATGCCTCTTCTTTCTCTCTTTTTGTAGTTGACGTCATGTTATTCATAATTGCAGGGTGGCCAAGTATCAAGAAGCAAATCCCGCTGTATACACTATTGTTACATTTCCGTTTCTGTTTGCTGTCATGTTTGGTGATTGGGGGCATGGCATATGCCTATTGCTTGCCACAATGTACTTTATAATTAGAGAGAAAAAACTCTCTAGTCAGGTAAGGAACTCCTATCCTTTTTTCTGCTCATGAGCAAAATTCTTTGTGACCAATTGATTATCTGCGTATGTTGTAGACAACTTTTACAGAAAAGTGAAACTAACTGCCAAATTTTAGGTTTGTCTGTTAGATCCCGTTTTGATTTTCATTCCAACACTTAGATCAGTAGTTGTCATCAACTTAAGGTAGTTAGGTCCTTATTGTCACATCTAGTTGTTCTTCTAATGATAGCGTGGCAAAGCTGATCTGGTAGTTGTGCTATTCTAACTTTTAGCGTTTTGGGGTTTTCGTTTGGGAGATAATCGTTTAACAATGTACTCAATGTAATCAAGTTTCTGAAATCGATTCCAGAATATTTCTGTTCCTTGCGACCTCGACCAACCTGACTCTTGAAGGGTGAAAAATTAAAACTTTATAGCAGAGTTTTGAAGAGGGACGTGGAGGATTGAGGATTTTGTCTGTACAGATACTGAAGAAAATATAAAATTAAGTATGGGAAATACAATGTGCATATGACTAGAACCGAGAAGTAGAACAAACCCGGATCACTGGATTTTGATGACGGTTTTGTTGCACAAATTCTGTTTTTCCGAGCAGTAGAGCAGCCGATGCAGATTCTGTTTTTCCGACACTTTAACCCATATTCTGGTAGTGCCAGAGTTGACTCTTAAAATGCAAATCTTTTCTTCATTCATAGAAGACCTACAGTCTACATCAGTATGCCATTATGTGTTTGACTATTTTTTTTCTGCTCTTACCCTTTTGTTTCAAATATATTTTGCTTTGGGAGGCTGGGGTTTTGGGGCAACGTCTTGAATCTTTCCTTTCTGTTTTCTTTCTTACATGTGTAGTAGTTTAAAAGCAATTCAAGCGACTCATTTGTCACGTATTTAGGCCCTGGAATGTGTAAATGTTTTGCCAGTCAGAAGCTTCTACGACTGTTGCAACATTAACTTCATATGCTGAATTTCATTTTTCATTCCCTTTTTCCTTTCCTTTTCCGTTTCTTGAAATTAGTAAGAATTTGTATTCGTTTTTTTTGTTTAACAGAAACTGGGAGACATTACAGAAATGGCATTTGGTGGTCGCTATGTAATTATGATGATGGCATTATTCTCAATTTACACAGGATTGGTGTACAATGAATTCTTTTCCGTTCCATTTGAGCTTTTTGGTCAATCAGCATATGCATGCCGTGATTCTTCTTGCAGGTACCACAGTACACGTTTTTTCCCATAAAAATGTATTGTGCTGTACTACACTTGTCAGTCTATTTAATGTTGATTGTCCTTCCCTAGGGATGCATCTACAAATGGCTTGATTAAGGTCAGGCGTACCTATCCATTTGGTGTGGATCCTATGTGGCATGGTAGCCGAAGTGAACTACCATTCCTCAACTCTTTAAAGATGAAGATGTCAATTCTCCTGGGGGTGGCACAGATGAACCTTGGCATTTTGATGAGCTATTTCAATGGAAAATTCTTCAGAAACAGCCTAAATATATGGTACGTTAAAATTTCAGATTACATTTATGCATGCATGGGATAGAGATGACAATTATTGAACTATATACTCTTCATACTTTTGATACACTCAAAAGTTTAAAACCAGTGTGTTTTCCTGAGACCTCTTTTGTATAATCTTGAGGGGAGCAGAAGTATTATCATTTATATCGGGAAACATGACGTTAATGTTTCTTTTGTTCTATATTCTAGTTGACCGTTACTGTTGTCTGGCCTAGAATGTCACTTGTACAACTATTTGTTGTATTTATGTTCTTGTGTCCATCTCTTTTGTACTGTCTATTGGGAAATGTTTATTTAATATGAGGAAAGGTGGAATATGCTTTTTTAAGAAACGAAAAAAATGTAAAGTTGATGTCTATGGTTGCCATATTTCCTTCTATAGAGGAACGGAATTAACAGGTTTTGCACCTACGTGCGCCTAAGAATTGCTAGACCATAAATCCCTTGAAAAGTTATCAATGTTACCCTGATATTAAAAAGCATAAGTCCCATTCCTGAGGTTTCCTTTTTTGATTTCTTCTGTGCCAAGTGGAGGATAAAAAATTGAATAGAAAGAAGTGGGGGGATACATTGTCGACAAGTTTTTTTACCCTTTATTACGATTATGAGAGTTATGTAAAAAAATTATTAAATAAGGCTCAGTTTACGTTCATGCTTCTGCATGAAATTCTTTTCTTGTTGATTCCAATTAATTGATATTGCATTTACAGTTCTCTTTGATGATCCAACCTTTGTTTCATGCAGTTGAGTAGATATCTAATAAGGGAACTGCCTTATAGTCAGTATGTTGGTTCAGTCCAGAGACATCAATGTCTGTACAGGCCTTCATTAAATTGACTTGGTTCTAATGGAATGGCTGGCCATGCAGATTATCACAGATAGTTTCTTGTGTATAATAGTTTTTAGAGTATGAAATCATTAAGCATCCCGCCGGATGATAAATTATCGTTACCTAAGGTTCATGCCTTCATTATAACTCTTTCCATGCATGGGAAGGATGGAATTTGGGTGCCAGAGATTCTCACTTTGAAATGAGTAGGCAACCGTGGATCACTGTGTGACTGAGATGAGCTTACTCTTAGTCATTTGTTTTTTGTGGAAAAGTGTCCACTTTTTATGCAAAGTATAGTGCGTACAATTTAATATCAGTTTTTTGTCTGCCAAGAGCCCTCGATGGTAATAGTGCCATTCGTGGGAGTTTTTAGTTTTAAAATTTTATTTCTATGCTCAGCAAATTGGTCTCCTCTTCCTTTTATTTTTGTTGATTAAGTAAGACTGATCCTGGATTACAATTCTGTAGGTACCAGTTTATTCCACAGCTGATATTTCTGAACAGCCTCTTTGGCTATCTCTCAATTCTCATCATTGTGAAATGGTGCACTGGTTCCAAGGCTGATCTCTATCACGTTATGATATATATGTTTCTGAGCCCTACTGACGATCTTGGGGAAAACCAGCTTATCGTTGGCCAGAAAACCCTTCAGGTTTTTTTTTTGTTCATGCCTGACATGGTCCTATCATAAAATGTAACACTATTCATATGATAATCCTTGTCTTTGCATGTTAACAGCTTGCCTTACTTCTACTGGCCCTCATATCCGTGCCATGGATGCTATTGCCTAAGCCCTTCCTCATGAAGAGGCAACATGAAGCGGTGCGTTGCTGCCTAGTTTATGCTTCAAATATTCTCTCCTCGTCACTAGTCCGTCTCTCTATATAACTGAAAAAATATTTTTCATTTTCAGAGGCATCAAGGTCAGTCTTATGCATTGCTTCATAGCTCTGATGTGGATTCTATTGAGATAGAGGCAGATCACGGTTCCCATGGTCACGAGGAGTTTGAGTTCAGTGAGGTTTTCGTCCACCAGCTCATACATACCATAGAGTTCGTCCTTGAATCCGTGTCCAATACTGCCTCATATCTGCGACTGTGGGCTCTAAGGTACCCTGTACATTTTTACCCTTTTCTTGTTTCATGCAATGATAATTATTCTGAAGCTGTCTCCCTTGTAAAGCTTCCTGCATAATGGTTTATTTCTTCTTCTAAACCATGCAAGATATTTGTTCTAATGCTCGGGCATCAGTTCCTTGTATGCTGGTATCACTCATAAACTAAAGAATGCTACAAGCCTTTACCCCCTCTTTGTTGCATGAAGTGATTAGTATCCATGTAAGACATTTTTTTCCATGGGAAAATTGCTGCATTCTTTATTGACAGGAAACTTTCTAATGTCCTGTCACCTCTTTTAACTCATGCATAAGCGTTGCTCTAATGGCCTGGCATTGGTTCTTGACTCCTGGACCATGTCACACTGTAAATCTTTTGCCCTTTATTTGTCGCATGAGGCGATGGGTATCCTCAAGCTGTCTCCCTTGTAGTTTTCCCTTATAATGTTTTATTTTCTCTTTAGCATATACGTAAACATTGGTCTTACGCTTTGCCCATAGTTGAGTACAGCCATTTCCCGTATACTATTTTCCACTGCCTTGTCTATCTTATTCATTTCCCCACATTCAAATGAAAGTCTCATCTGTGACCTCACCAGAGTGCTGTTCTTGGGAGCTTCTCTATCTGTGCTCTGAATGCCCAAAGTCAGTACTTTTTTGAGGCTTTCTCTGCTGACAATTGATTTTGTGCTCTCCCCAGCCTTGCTCATTCAGAACTATCAAGCGTGTTCTACGAGAAAGTTCTTCTTTTTGCCTGGGGGTGAGATCTCCCCGTTTCACAGTCTCTTTAAAGTTTTCAAGAATTGATGTGAACTCACTGAAGTATCCATACTGATCAACAATCATACTCGCTTTTAGGTACAACAACATCATTATACTTGTTATTGGCGGCATTGTGTTCATCTGTGCAACGACTGGAGTGTTGCTCGTGATGGAGACATTAAGTGCTTTCCTCCATGCGCTGAGGCTTCATTGGGTGGAGTTTCAGAACAAGTTCTATGATGGTGATGGATATAAGTTTGCCCCCTTCTCATTTGAAACAGTAGAAGAGGAAGATTGACTCTAAGACCCAGGTTGATGTAGGAACACAATGGAAATGGGTTATAAGAACGAGTCCTATCATGGGAACGCTTGTTGTCAGTGTAGTGTAATCTTCCTCCAATGGTGGCAGGAACTGTATTTATGTTAATTCTTCTTCTACACTCTTTTTTTTCCAAAAAAATAAGCCGTCGTTAACTTTCTATGAAGTTCTAGATGGATTTATGATGCTTATAAATGCATTCTCAACCTATTAAATTTTCTGTTACTCTAACCTTGTTGGATGATATGTATCATTCATTTGTCGTGTATTGTAGAGTAAAGCTACAGTGAATGCATTGGAGCTCACCTTCTATTTTTGATGGGTGATGGATGAGTGCACTATAATCTAGTCAAGGTGAGTTCTATCGTAATTGTTCAGACCAGGATGAAACTTGTAGAAGCTTATATCCCCTCTTTGTTGTAATACCACAAACTAGTCTTGTTTAATGAACTTATATTTAAACTAAACAACGTAAAAATACCTTTTTAGTACCTAAGCTTATTGATCTCATCTTAATTTTTATGTGTTAGCATCAAAACTGATTTGAAGGTTCAGAACTTAATAGAACCAAATCTCTTTTTCATGTGACATTAGTGGTACCCTTGTAAATAAGGCTAAGGTCAATAGTTTTACTAAATTTGCTTGCTCATCTTTTATTGCAACTAATTATATCCATGTGCCATATGAAGTGTAGTATCTTTTGAAAACCTATCAAATAGGATTTGTTGTGGTTTCTCTCTAGCTATGTTTGTGTATACGGTCTTTTTTTCAAGATGGCTCAAAGTTCGCCATTGTTATATTACCACTATATCATCCACTAAGGTCAAATCATCAGAGATGAAGACTCTTTTTATGACAAAAATAAGTATTACTATTTATGATAATAAACTCTGTAAAATTGTCACAATGAAATCTTTCAAGATGAATTTTTTTCTAAAGAAAATGGGGTTATGTTGATAGGCTGGAATGAAGCTATAGCCCATTAATCTATGCTTGGAATGTAGAAAAAAATAATTTGATGGGTCTTGTAAAGAATTATATTAATATAGATTTTCAAGAGATAGTTATGTATGAAGATGCTACAAATGATATGAAAGAACTTATAAAGTATAAGAATGGTAAACAAAGTCAATTATGTCATTTTTCTCAATTGTCTATAAGGCATAATCAATATTATTTGACGTTCATAAGGAAAGTCTTGAATTAAAGAAATTAGAGTATAGTTCAAGGTCTATGAAATTATTATAACTTGTGTATGAAGAGGACGTTCATGCTCATGTTCAATATTAAACTATAGCTACTACCACAAACAAAGGTGAAAAGGATAAGTTTTCAATTTCAAGACATTGAAATCATTATAAAATGGACACATCTAGTAGATTTTTTTTTCAGATCTTTATTTTTAAAAAAATCCATGGGAAAAACTGACAAAAGTATGAATGTAGTGTCATGATGTTATGATGCAGCCAACTGGTAGTTCTTCATCTTCATCTATTACATGTGTTTTTTCTACTTCCAAATCTTTTGTATTATTATCCCCTTGCATTGTATGCTTTAGAGGGTCATCCTATTTTAATAGTTCATTGTCTTCCCCTTGGCTTGATTGAATCAAAAGTTATTGATCATGTGACCAATATTTCTAGTCACCTTGTCACTTGTTCATGATGTAATGGTTAAGAAAAAATTACTAAAACTGATGACAATACCACTATTGTTAGGTGTACCGATTGATTCTAATGGTCAACTTGTATCCACCATTTTTCTCCCTTTCATGATCACTCAATGTCTTATCTCTTTATCTTTTGTATCCAATAATTATTGAATTATGCAAGTAGAAAATATCTCAATTTGAAAAATATTGTAGTGTAATATTTATGAAATATATAATAAAGAGTTGTATTCCTTTCGAACATGGACATTCTATCTCAATGGTTTATTTGGAAAATCATTAACATTTTATTGGTTTTCTCATTGAATTTTTCTCACTATTTTTAGATTCATCTCACAAAATATAAGAAAAGGTTCTTAAAATTATTTAAATATATTCTCAAAAGGTTGGAACTTAATTTGAGAAGAGAGCTGTGTTGAAATATGAGCTCAAGTGGAACTTAATTTGAGAAGATAGTCGTGTTCAAATATGAGCTCAGGTGGAACTTAATAAGAGTTTAGTTCAAAAAAAATTCCAACACCTTAATGGATGATAAAGGGTATTATTTATGAATCCACCTGAGCTCACACTTTCTAATATGAAGTTATGGAAGGAAAACTCAGCGCTTGAAACCTTCCTTTTGTAAACTATATGGTTGAAGCTCATTTGATGGCTTATATCATGTCAAATAAGATGGATTCACAAATATTTAATAATCATGCTCCCATTCATTCACATATTGTTGATAGATCATCCCACTTTCATATCACTTTATATGTTTATATACTTGTATTTTATCTTATTGTATTGACTCTTGTATTTACCAAAGTTGGCCCTTACTATACTTGCAATACATTCTTAAGCTATTCACTTAAAAGAGATACATATATAACTAGGTGCTAGAACAAGATAGAAATATGCCATCAAAGAAGTGAGAATTTTTTAAGTTGAGTCAATATCCCCTCTTTTTAGAGTGAGCTCTTCCTCCACCTCACACATTCTCATATACAATCATATTGGTTATGTTGCAATGATATTTGACTTTGAGATGCATGCTACTATTAAGGTTTGTATAGCTTGCAATTGTTGGTGCCTTCATTATATGCTATCAAATGCATATTTCTTGAAGAAAGGAACAACCTATGTATAATTAATCATCTTTACTACTTGTTGAAGTTAAAAGTACTTCTGTTGATATTTCATTCAAAACACATGTAAACTAGTGGAACCTACTGTAGTACATTAAGTTGGTGGTCTAAATTTTATTATATACTACTAAACCTTTTTTAAAAGCCTTTTTACAATGAGACCATGCTGCAGTAGTTTCAAAAGGGTAGGTGTAGACCCATGGCACTAGCTACTTAAAAATTTGTATTTATGTTGTTAAACTTGGATCTAATTAGTTGGTACTATCTAGACTTGTCATTGTTTTGGGTTCTTTCATCTAAAAATTTACACAATATTTTTCTTATTAGTAACCTTAAATAAGGGATCACCATGCATCCACCTTCAAGACAATGCAACTAAGAGAGTTGGCAAATTACATAAAGCCATTTTATGAAATTTTAAGAAAATTTCACAAGCTTGGTTTGATAGGTACAATAATATTTTTGGTATAATGACCCAATGTAAATATTCACTTAGAGCACCATGTATGAGAATTATGGATTGTGTAAATGAGGAACATTAAGTTTGGATGCAAAATTATTGGTTCTCATGATGATAGGAGATCAACGATGAGTTATTACGCATGCTAAGTTGGAAATTTAGTAACATAGTGATGTAAAGAGTAAATAGCCTACCCAATATCTAATGCAAAAGTTAGACATACAGTTTTGACACAAGGGGATGTGCATTGGCTATTATGATAATATTAATATTATAAATAATTAAATCTTCCTTGATCAAATGAAGTATATATAAGTTAACCTTTTGTTTCATATTAGAGAAGGGAGACTCAAAGGAAATGCATTTACCTTTTTTTCTAGTTAAAAATTAAGTTGTGGGGGTGTTCACCAAGAGGTTGTCTATAGAAAATTCTCTTCCATTTGTAGCTAGCTCAACAAATAGTGGATATGTTACATCACAATACTATTTTTGCATGTAGCCTTAATCTCCTCTTATCTCTAAATATAATCTATAAGGGTGTGAAGTTCGGTAAAAGATGTACTTCATAAGAAGGAAGTCTCTTTTGTTCCTTTGGGTTAACTATAAAATTAGTATTTGTTAAAAAAATAATTTCTTTTCATTGATATACCATGCTTTATTGTAATTATATTTATGTCTTTTATTTTAAATATATTTTATCCAATTCGACTTAAAACCCAACTAAATCTAATTTGATTATTAGAGTGATGTATAAATACTTGTTATTCAACTATGATTAATATGACTTGGTTCATTTTTTCCAAACCTCTCTCTCTCTTTCTTGAGCATGATGTCATTCTTTGAAGACTTTATTCCATATTCAAGAATTTCATGGCTACATTATTTCTCTTGATGAACAATTGTAGTTTTTTGTACTTACCTCATATGAGTTTTCGTGGTATTTATCCTATGCAATTGTGGTGTATAACCATAACAATGAAAAGTAGTGTTACCAACCCAACTTACCTTTCCTCCTAACATTAGAAGGCGATAGAGCATGAAGATTTTTGCTGGTTTGCCCTCTATAGTACCTCATTTTATTTCGTTGGTATGAACACACTTGAAGTTGTATTTAATAGAGAATAGATTGATGTTAAAAAGTTGTTGAGAGGATTCATATTCATCAATGTTATTGAAACTATATTTAGAGCTGCCTAGTGTATTTAGTGATTTAAATTAGATGAGAGAAATAGAGGGTCTATTGAGGTCATCTTTAGATGAAGACAAAATTCCATCATTTATTAAAACCAATGTTTGAACTAACATGGTGTAAATTTAAAACATAGAAGGAAGAAGATGTATTATAAAAATGTGATTGTGGAGTACTAACTTGAGAGACTAATGTAAATTATTTGTTTCTTCCAACATTAAAGGGTATTTGAAAAAAGTCAGTGGATTTTATTTTAAACAACTATCATGAAATAATAATTTATTGATTAATGTAAATTTCTAGTGAGTTGAAATCTCTATGATGAGAAATTGATAGGTACATACTAATCAAGATAGCTAATCTAGATGATGAAATTACCTTCCATAAATACAAAAATAAATATAGGATTTATAAATTTATAGATAGTCTCAATATGTAATATGACTAAATGATATAGTAAAATTGAATCTTAGGAATAAAGAGAATATAAAACCTGAAAAAAGTCATTGAAATAGTAAGGAATAAAGTGAACATGAGAAGTCATACCTTAGAACCACAAAATAGTGACAACTCAATGTTTGTGGCTAAATGTAAAGATAATAAATGGCCACCACCACAGTTTGGTCAACAAACGAAAAATGTTGACCCATGAACACTTATGGGAAGCCTCAAATAGGTGAGAAAACTCTCATTACAACTATGTAGCCACCTAAGGTAGCCATAACACTGAAACTAAATAGACAAGACAAGACGAAGAATGTCAAAACTTAGATGGAAAAGCTAAAATTGGCTATGGCTCAAACTCATTGAGCCATTTTGATGACGTTCCTTCTTTCTTGCTATTACAAGCCCCATGCAACTCTTTTTCAATTGTTTAGATTCTAAATTTAGGTGTCATAGATCATACAATATATACATCACAAATTTTCTTAACATATAACCAATGTATAAGGATTAGGAAAGTAGCCACAATCAAAAACATAAGCAATTACTATAGCTGGCATAGAAAATGTGAAAATTGAATTTCTAACAACACTTTAAAATATTGTACACATTTTTAGACTCTTTAAAGGTCTTATATTTATTAAAAAATTAATAGATAGCTTAAATTGTAAGGTTGTCTTCCATAGTAACGTTTGTACTTTTTATGATAAGATAATGAACAAGATGATTGCACTTGTTGAGTAGAGTGAATTGTATAATTAAGAACATTAAGTCAAACTTACATTTCAAGTTAGGTATTCCATCAACATCTCTGTCATCTTCCTCAATTTTGAAAAATTATGGGTGTATCACCATTATTTCAACCATCCCTCCTTCAAAACAATCAAAATCATATTTATTTTCTTATTTCATAAATTGAATATTGAAAACTTTACATTTGATGTTTGTGAACTTATGAATCCAAATGTGTTTCATTCTTAGATTATAGTGATAGAAGTATAATTTCTTTCCATTAGGTCCATAGTGATGATTTGGGACTTTCATCTATCCCTAGTATTTTAAATTTAAACTTTTTATAACATTTATTGAAAATCACAAATTGTGTTAATTGATTAAGAGCCAATTTGAGACCACTATTACAAATTTAGATTAGACAATATGAAAGGTCACTTTAATCAACTATTAATCTCATGTTTTCAAAATGAGTTGATAGTTAATGACTATTCTTGTGTCAATACTTCACAGCAAAATAGAGTACACAATAGAAAAATACCTAGATTGTTTAAGTGTATATCTTATATCCATAATTAAGATCCAACTAAATGAATGTTTGATCTAAGGACATTCAAATATATTTTCATTTAATAGTCCAACACTAAGATTATAAACACGATCGTCCTCTATTAAATAAATTGTCTGAATTGATGATACTTTTAATGAACACAAATCTTACTTTGATACAACCCATTTTAAAAGGGAAAATTAGGCTAATGATAATGATGAAGAATATGAATGTAAATGGTTACTACGCTTGATTTCATCCCTAGTGCCTTCTACATCTTTAAGTGTGATTTTAGATGAATAGATATTTCAAAAAGTGTATTCTTAAAAAATAGAAAATTCTTCAATCCAAAAAGAGAATTAATTTCAAATTACAACAATCACAAAGATTTATCTTCTCTTATAAATGAAACGGAAATACACACTTGGCATAATTGTAATAAATTACATATTGCCTATAAGAAGGGAATTAAGGAGTGCCCTAGAATACCATTTTATCTCCTCTCACTATTCTTATCATATAAATGTATTTTATCATCATATATTTTTTTTCATGCCCCTTATATATAGAATACCATTATGCTATCAATCGTATCTGAGATATGATCTCAAGATAAATGAAAACAAGTCATGAATGAAAACATGAGAATATTATAACATAATTCAATTGAATATCAAAAAAATAGTTAGCTGCAATTAAATGTATACTTCAAATTATAATGATAATGTAAATATACAAGTCTAAGCTAGTAGCTTAAGGATTCATTCAAACCTACGGAGTGGAATATTTATAGACATTTATTCTAGTTGTAAAGATGAACACAATTAAAATTTAATTATCACTAGCAACATACTGTGGTAGGGACCTACAATAATTTGGCATTAAAAATGTATTCATTCATAGATATTTAATTAGATAAAGAGAGTATATAGATGTTCTATAATCATATGAAAAAAACTTAAATGCAAGTATGATATGCAATTGAAGAAGTCATTTTATGGAGTCAAACAATCACCTAGGGCCTAACTTTTTAGATTTACAAAGTTATGTGCAATTAGGATATAAACTAAATGTTGATATGACACTATTTTTTAGGGGGAGTTACTGCACTTCTAATATATTGAATGACATAATAGTGACAGAAAATGATAATAGTGGAAAATAATAGTTGAGTAATTGACTCTTTAAGGAGCTTTATATTAAGGTGTTTAGGAATCTGTAACATGTGATTGAAATAACATACTCAAAATATTGTATCCCCATATCACAACAAAAAAACCTCATGTTTCTACCTAGTATTACATGAAAATTAAGATGTAAATTGATAACGACTCCTATTTAACCAAATCATAAACTTGGTGTTATAAAGGAAAACAATCACTTTGGCAAACAAATGTATCAACATGTCAGAGGTAAATTAATTTTATCTTCCATATATTAAATCGGATATTTCATATTCAATGGGAGTTCTCAAACAATTCAGATAGTATTCAAAATAATTTCATCTTTAAACCGTCAATAATATATTATAATACTTGAAAGAGATACTTAGAAGATATATTCTATTTAAGAAAAATAGAAGTATGAATCTTGAAGTTTATATTAATACAGATTATATGAGATCAATGATCAATTGAAGATCAACCTCAAGCTATTTTAACCTTTTTAGTGGCAATATTATTACTTGAGATAGCAAAAAACAACAAGTGATAGCAATGTCTAGTGCAGGATATAAGTTCCACAAATGATGTAAGATAGGTAAATTATTATGATTAAATGAAATCCTAGAATATCTAAATTTAATTATATTATTAAATTATACTTCACTGATAAATTGACTTTAAGCATAGAGGTAAATCTAATACAACATGATCATACTGAATAGATAGAGGTAAATCAACACTTGATCAAGGAGAAACTAAAAAGTAGCCTCGTTTGTACTCCGTATATTTCAACTCATGATCAACTAACAGATATACTTACTAAGAGATTAAGTAATTCTACATTTCAAATAGTCATATCTAAAATGAAATTGGATGAATTTTATTCACTAGTTTGAGATAAAATGTTAGATATAGAACTTCTTTTTATACAAATATCTTGCTTAATTTTAATTATATTTCAATCCATATTTTTATCTGTTGGCTTAAATTCAATTCAAGCAAGAACCATCCAATTTAATTAAGTCTAATTATTTCAGTCATCTATAATTACTTGTAACCACCTAGAGTAAGTATGATTTGGTTCATTTTTTTGAATCTCTCTCTCTCTCTCTCTCAAACACACACACACACAAGGAGTCCTTTAAATACCTAAAGCTTCTTTGAGAAATATTATATATCTCTATATAGTCACAAAGTTAATCAAAACTATATTTTAAATGAATTGAAGGGCTTTCATTGATTTAAGAGTCTTGTTTACAATTTGGGGGTGAAAAACCATTGTGTTCTTATAGTTTGGGAGGATAAATAGATACTAATTGTATCGTGCAACTCTATCCTTTTCCCTTCCAAGAATTGATTTCTACTATGATAGCAATATATTGTAAAATACTCATAACACTACTATGATATATGTGGTGAATGAAAATTTATTTAATATTTTTCATTTTCATACAAAATCTATTTGATTTCATCCTTTCTTGAGGGATAATCTCAAAACCCATTAAGCTTCATACAACAAAGACTAATATTGCAACACATCACTAATCGATGAACATTTTTTTTGGCTAATCTCGATGCTGACCTAAATACCTTCAAAGATAACTAGAAAACAAAAACGCATATTTTTTTCATTATATACAAGTGACCATCACATAAGTTTTTTTTCATTTTCATAACTAGTTTTTTTAGAGTAGAGCAGTACAAAGATGAGGCTAAGGGTGAGCTATCTGCATGACAAAGGAAATGTACATCAGACTTCAAGAGCTGGACGCCACCAAAGTCTGGCCAATTTCCCCCAAGGTCAGGTTAAGCCAATTTCCCTTTCATACTTAAATTCGGATAGAAATGGATGTGACCGCAAGATTCATGAAATGCTTTTGAGCACATAGTATCTACCAATACTTTCATGGAAATCTTGTCAGAAAAAAAATCGTTAGAAATAGTGAATTATAGCATTTTCTCTGGTGCATCAGGTAAAAAATTCGCATGAGAACCACCACACGTTTAGTAATATTTCCAAAATCAATATTTTTGTCTTACCTGTTAATGAGATCTCTCGTGCATCAGGATCCAACAGAGAATTGCCTACATTATAAAACATCCACACGGAAACCACCATGCGTTTAATAATATTTCCAAGATCTACTATATTTTCGTCTTACCTGATTTCTGGCAAGCCCGACTTAATACCACTGCTGGGGAGCTAAATTATTTCTCTTTGGGGGGGGGGGGGGGGTCCAAGAAGAAAAAGTCACACTCAGACATGCAAGTCGCACAGCTGGGAAGAAACATCTAAAGTGCAAATAAAGAAGTTCTGATACTTGCCGAGTTTAACTGCAGGCGCATGAATACAACCAAACTAGGATCGCTTACAGTGATTACATGATGTTTCCAAACAAAGTACGTACAGGCATATAGTCTTATTTTTGTTTTCAATCAGGTATTATGGTCTCCTAAATACACGATCTGCAGTAAAACGTCACACTTTATGTACAGAGATGAAGGAAGTTGGATTAGTTTCCAGTGCGGAGGGCAGACACAGTGGAGACCATTGAGTCGACCCCACAAACATTACGACCTCTGCAGATCTTGTAGTAGCCCTTCTCGCCCCAGCTTTCGCCCCATGAGTTCTTGATGATCCAGTATGGTTTCTCCTTCAGACGAATTGGTGCATACCCAGCGGAGCCATACCCCACAAGAAGCACGCCATGGTCAAGGTGTCTTCCACAGATGTACGGGCATGAAACTCCCCCAATATATGTCTGCATATAGACTGCATTGATACCAACTGCACGCAGATAGTATAAAAAAATTATATTTCAGTTATTTCATTGCCAAATCGTTGCATTTTATGATTAATAATTAGCGAGTACCACAGCACAGCAGGAACATCTTGTAAAGTAATTTAATGCATCCATAGGAAGATGCTAAATGAGTTGGCTAGAAGAAGGATCAGATTACCCAGGAGGGAAAACATAAAAACACGCAAATCAGAGATTTGACCACCTACTTGCAAGAGGACCATTCTTAACGAGGTTGGCAGCGATCTGATCTTCATTAACAGAGACAACAGTGAAGTTAGATACTGATGCTGCAATCTTGCTCTTGTCAAATTTACAAGTGCTTCGGTCTGTCCCTGTGTAAGGATAATCTTCCTCACGCTCAAGGCCACCCGATTTGATTAAGTAATCAAATGCAGTGGTCATCAGTCCACCGTTGCATCCCGCATCACAGGCTCCAGGATCAGACGCATCACACTGCAAAATAATTGCATGGTTCATACAGCTAGAAAAGAAAAAATCACACTTTTTTGACAAACCTATAAATAATATAAGACCTGCTCCCTGAAGAAGCTGGAATAAATTCAGGAAAAACTGAGGGGATATGGCAGAACAGGAATCCATAGATATCCATGGATTGTTGATTCCTCATAAAAGACTCAGACATGTGAATGTCACTCATCAAACGTATTATCACAACTTTCATGGATAGATTCGAAGAAGTCTACTTGAGAGATATAGGCACATGAATACGTAGGTATTATGCACGTATCATGTCCTAAACATATGACGCAAATGATCCAAAAAAATCCGATGTGGTAGTTGTAACCAACCTCAGCAACCGTGCGGGCCAGAAGTCCCAAAAGCGGTAGATGGGACGCGTTGTTCAGAGGAAAACACACAAAAGGCCTAGTCTTCTGGGATAGAAAGACATACCTCGTGATCACAATCTACAAGCTGCTGCTCGCTGAGGCTCACTAGATTTCCCGTCGCCAGAAAGTGGGCCCCTTCCAGAGCCCCCGCTGCGCTGAAAGACCAGCAAGATCCACAAGAGCCCTACAATCCGGACGCCAAAGTAATGACCCATAGACACGCAAGAGATAACTAGATACGATGCATAGAGATCGCCCTCTACCGACCTGATTCTTGACAGGGGTAACGGCACCGTGATCTCTCCAATCGAAGTTCTGGGGCAGGTCGCTGGTGGGGAGGAGCGGCGCCTCGTGCGCACCACCGTTTCCCACCTTCGAGAACATGGTGGGCTTCCTGCGGTGGAGGCCGAGGTAGTTCCGCTCGAACTCCTCCGGTGTGAGATCGGAAAACTGGGTAATCCCATGTACGGCAGACGGATCCATCAGCTGGTGCCTCCGCGCCCGGCGGAGATTGGCCTTGAACACGGAGAACCGGTAGCTGTGCTCCGCCGGAGTGGCGTACGACTTCCCATACGTCTTCAGGAAGCTGGCGAAGTGCCCCTCCGCCCCCAGAACCGCCTCATCCTTCTCCGATGCGACGTCGGCGTCAGACACCACCTGCCGGATCAGGAGCTCGTCGTCGGCATCACTCCGGGGGATCGAGTAGCCATCTGCAATCAGCGATGCGGAGAAGAGGATGATCAAGCAGATCGAGGACATGAGGCGATCCATGGATGGCCGACCGACGGGCAGAGAGGATTGGGGAGAGAGAGAAAAGGGCGATCCAATCCTTCTCTCTCCTCCTGCCCCCCTCTCTCGACCATCCACCAGTCTTATCGTATAAATAAGAGCGGGGGACCAGCGATGTAACAGCCACTTGAGAATTGCCACGTGTCAACCTGCACAAAAAATCTTACTCCCCTTTCACGGGACTCTAAGCGTATCGCACGTAGGTACGTGTCGCATAAACGAAGTGCCACGATCCAATCGAGGGCATTTCCGTCTACGAAGGTTAGACGGCGTGATCCCTGCCGTCACGGCACTAGTCGGGATTCCGTTATCTCTTTCCTTTAATGACGCCAAGCAACGTTGCTTCGTCGCGAGTGACGGACTGGATTACGCAATCATCTCTCTCTCTCTCTCTCTTTCTTTCTCTCTCTTCGCGGGCCCACCGCACCGGCCGCATGGGATGAGGCGTGATGGATCCTCAGCGGTCCGATCGCTTCTAAGAAGATTGCTTGCGTCTATGCGGGGAAGACTATGGCCTGACGTCTGTCGACAGCGCCCCCCATAAAGTTTTGGCCTTTGCATCATACCCAAAATGTGACAATATTTGAGAACAGTCGCCCATTCGCGGGCCGTATGGGACCCACACCCCCACGCAGGGCTCGTCTTCGTGGTCAAACTTTCGGGTATGACCTTCTGGGATAAGTCGTGCCTATAATGACGTCAGCAAGGCGACAATAATAGCCGACAGGGACAACATTTATTGATTAAAACGATGGAACACGCAAGCTTGTTGAACATAAATTAAGAGAGAGAGAGAGAGAGAGAGAGAGAGAGTTTTTCTATTCAATAAGTGGGTTATCAACATAATTAAAAAATAAGCAATGATTAGATCAGTGTATTAAACTAAATATCTGAGTTTTTTACGTTTCCTTTTTTAGCATTGTGTGTATGTATATATATATGTACATATATATTTATCTATATATATATATATATATATATATATAGAGAGAGAGAGAGAGAGAGAGAGAGAGAGAGAGAGAGAGAGAGTTTTGGGATCCTAAATGGGTTTTGGGCCAAGTGGGCTCGTTGGCTTTGGACCAACTTTTGGTTCAACACCACTTGCCAATTCATGTACACATGAGAGAGAGAGAGAGAGAGATATGGGCTTTACGGGTCGGGCCCGGCCCTCTATGGACTATGTTTGGGTTTTTATGCGGTCTGAGCCGGCCCATTAACAGACTATAATTGTAGTCAGACCGGTCGGAAAGGACGAATTGCGAAACCCGGGTGGGGGAGGGGCTATATATAGTAGGGTTTAACGTTGAATAAGGAGCGGGGGGTTTTAGCCCGTCGAATTCAGAGAGGCAGGGAGGCCTGTCGAGGAGCAGACCCCATCGCCACGAGAATGCGACTGTGAAGCCTGGTTGCCCGTCGAATTCAGGGAGGCGGGTAGAAGGTCTGTGGAGGATCAGACCCCATCGCCGCGTCTTTCGGAGTGAATTTAGGACAGAAGATGGTTTTCCAAATGGAGTATGGATCGTCTTACGTTTTTTTTTCTTCGTTTTATTCCCCTTTTTTTCGTGGTGTCAGTGGTTTAAAATGCTGTATCTGTGTTGTTCTGCATTGTTAATTTTTTTCTGGCATGGTGATCGCTGCCAGCGGGATTATTGCGCCGGAGTTGGGGAACGGGGCGGAGGTTACATTGAAATCTCTAGCCGCCCCCGTCAAGTCCCAAGTCGATAAATTCCAGCTTCTGCCCGCCTTCTTGAAGGTCTGCCGGCGACCCTTCCCCTTATTATTATTATTAGTTCCTTGGAATAAAAGTGACATTTCACTTGTTTTTGTTCCGTGTTGACTGTCTGATGATGGCCTTGTCCGCTGTTTGCAGGTGAGGGGCTTGGTCAAGCAGCACATAGATTCTTTCAATTACTTTGTCAACTCCGACATCAAGAAGATACTGAAAGCCAATGATCTTATCGTGTGTCCTTATGAACCCAGCTTGTATCTGAGGCAATGTTTCAATGCTCCCCACAGAATAAAAATCAAAACGTTTTAAAAAAATTTCCTTATTGGTTTTTCTTCATTTTTACAGATATACCAATATTTATATCGACGAGCCCTCTGTGGAAGTTGACTTTGTGAGGGAGAAACTCACACCCCATCAGTGCCGCCTCTCAGATCGCACGTAAGCCTAAAAATTATAATTTGACTGTCGATTTGTGCGATTATAATAGCGTCATGCCTTTTATGCTCACTCACTTTCGCTGTTGGCCCACATTAATAATATGATGTTTGTCAGTGTCTCGACTGTGCAAATAGTTTACTCCCAAAAAACAGTGATGTGATCCAAGTTGGCTATAACTACTGATCTCTATACTTTTTCAGATCTAATCATGAAACCTTTCCTTGTATGTCTGGCCAATTTCAGTACGACCAGATGGCTAAGGAAAAAAGAAGACCAATCTGAGGATGTAAATTCCTTATTTGGAAAGCCAGTATCCGCCCCGCAGGCTGTTTATGTTGTTTTAAAGGTCATCAAACCACATTCTTTATGCGATCTGCCTATTTCGGGGAATATTCCCGTTTGTGACTCGGCATGTTAGGAAGGACTGCAGATAGGATTCCAAAGGACAACGCAGATTATCTCTTGTCAAAAATCGTCGTATTTCTAGGAATCATTAGGTATTCCTAACCGGTGGTAACCTGTGCAGCTGTTCATACCATAAAAAGACTGCATATTGTTGTCTATAACGCAAGCTGAACTGTGGGTATCAGACAATTGTGCACTCATCAACTGGCCAATAAGGATGGATCTAAATTTACCTCACTGTTAGGATTTATTAGTCTGCGCAAATTGCAACCTCCTGATTCGGATTTTGATTGTTGATGTGCTTTTCTGTAGATATTCTGCTCCAATTAAAGTTGATGTTGAGTATACCATGGGCAATCAAGTTTCAAAGACGCTTGTACAAAAGGTTTCTTGAATGATGAGTAGAAAACCTATTTAATTATCTTAAAAAATTTATTTCTTATTTTTCTGTTTTCTCATTGCAGAAAGATGTTGTGATCGGGAGAATGCCAATCATGCTTCGGAGTTCATGCTGTGTGTTAAATGGGAAGGATGAAGCTGAACTTGCAAGACTTGGTTCGTTGTTGTTTGATATCTTTTTAAAGTCCTATATCATCATTCTTGTTTCCTTTTCAGTTTTCTGAGAAGGCTCAAACTTGTATTCTTTTATTGATCCCTATGAAAGAGCAGATTTAAGAGCAGACTTGGAGCATGCTCTACTGCGAGGTTTTAATAGTGTGGGCTTAGCTGACTCAAGACTGTAGCTTTATGATTTAAAAAGTTAAAGAACAATTAATGTTAAAAATATTAATCGAAATTTATAGATATTTATTTTCAAAAGACAACATTTTTCATAGAAAAAATGATGCGTATTTGGTGCTTAATTTTGAGACGATATATGCTGCCTATTTTTTTGTTATTGTTGACAATGATCAACACCTTGATCATCTTCAGCACATTTAAATTACTTATTTAGAACTTCAGTGTCTTATCGTTTCTGTTGTGCTGTTTACAGATGGTTCTTCCACATACTGTCAAATTCATGCGTGATAGCTTTGCAAATAAGTTTTTGCTTTTGGGCATACACTTGCGAAAGTAATACACTGAGAAGCAAGCCTGGTTTCTGCTGAAGGAATCAATTGTTTTCAAAGTTTTCTCTCTTTGGATATAATATAGACATATTATGAGTTGATGAAAACTGTGAACTTGGCCATGCCGGTAACTTTTTATTCCCCAGGAGCTTGGGGAAGAGATTGTGTGACAACTGGACAGTAGTCCTAGGATCAACCGTTCAACGCTTTGTTGGCTACTTCCTGATACTGATCTGTCTTAAAAAGCTTTCTAGAAACGTTAAGGTTTTTCTTGAGCTTTTCAAAGGACCTATAAATTATGATCCCGTCGTTTTGTATCTGTACGACGTATGCATTGTCTGAAATGACTCTTTGGGGGAAGGGTTGCTACAATATGCTACAGTTGTCACACGCATGATTGTGAGAAAACATAGAGCTTATGAAAAATTTCTCACGGGAAATATAGATGTGTCTTCTCATGTTACTAATATGCAAATATGAATGCCTTTTAAATCAATCCTAAAATTTCCCTTTGACTTCATAAATCTTGCAACTTGTGATTTTCTCATCTGATTCTGTGAGCAACTTTGACTCTAGGAGTTTTTCTTTTTTTTAATTCCGTTGTGGACATGTTACTTTTCTTCTTGTTGTTTTATTGATATCTCTGCTGTTACGTAGAAGTCAGATGCAGTTTATGTAGAATATCATATAGGAGTTAAACTAATTTCTTGGTCTGTGATTTATAGGCGAGTGCCCTCTTGATCCTGGAGGCTACTTTATTGTGAAAGGAACTGAAAAGGTAACTTTACACGTTTCCTATTAGAAATCGTAATTCCATTTATGCCAGTGTATTTTCTTTTTGCTATTTGTATTCTATGAATTTGATTTTTGTTACTGGTACACTGACAATTCTTTTTGCTGCTGGTACACTATAAGAGCTGTACTTAAATCTCTATCCTCCAAATGTTAAATAAGAATTTCTTACCTATCAATTTTTGGAGTTCCACAATAACTGGCATATCTTTATGAATACAAAAGTTCATATGTTGAGTGTGTGACGTGTTTGGAATATCAGATTGGTAACTTACTGCAGCGTGATTAAGGTCTATGAAAATTGGTTTTTCAAACTTAAAGCATGGGGAGAGGGGAAACGTAAATAAAGAAAGCAAGACAATGGAGGAAACATGTCATGGTGACAATCTAGTCAGCAGGATGACTTATTATTTTGGTGGGACAGACATGGAACATATGATGTTGTGGTTTTTCCTTCATGGAAACTTTTGGGCAATGAAGAGTAAAAGAAATATATATATCTTACTATCTTCAGAAAAGAAGCTTTGCCAATAGATGTGCGTTTGACGCAGCTATTGAATGGGTGAGACTGTCATGTAATAATGAAAGATTGCAAATGTTATTTTGGCTGTTTGAAATTATTAAAATGGCCTGCCCTATATTGGTTCAGTGCGAAAACTGATGCAAGAGGAGTACATTCTTCTCCTTTCTTTCATTAGCTGTATGTAAAAAATGTTCAAAATGAATAAGGGAGGATAAAAAAAAATGTGCCACATTGACCTTAAGTTGAAAAAAATGATTTCTGATCCATAGCTATAACTATCAACATCCTTGGTACATTTACACATATTGTCGAATGCTGATTAATAGGGACGCGTGCTAGTACTTATTTGACCTGGAACCGAAAATGGCCTGCCCTATATTAATAGGGAACTCTTTGGTTGCCTAACAGCTTGATAATTTAGGAGAGTACAAGATGGTGAATGATTTTGAAGATGGTATTTCTGATCCATATCTATCAATATCCATTGTACATTTACACATATATTGCCAAATTCTGATTAATAGGAACCTGCTATAGTCCATATTTGACCTGTAACCGAAAATGGTCTCAGAGGTTTTGGTAACTTTTGGATGCCTAATGGCTTGATAAGTTAAGAGAACACAAGATGGTGAATGATTTTGAAGAAAATTTAAAAGATATTGTGACATCTAGATAGAGATCGGAGTATGAACTTCTAACGTTCGGTGAAGCATCAAATTACGAAAGTCCATGAGCCATTGTTTCAATCTATCAAGTGTAATGTTTTGTCTTGAGATTATCCCGAAAGCAAAAGTAACCATCGAGAGCTAACCATCATAACCTCTTAAAATTAACCTTCTGTGGGATGAATTTTCTGTTGGTTGTGGTGTTATTTATCTTGGTTATTCACCTGCATAAGTTGTTTTATTTGTTCGGGTAAGAGTTCATAATGTTCTTATGTTTCCTAGATTTTTCATTTAAGCCTTCAAAGGTGAGTTGCGCTATGATCATTTTTTTTAATTTGCTTTCTGTAGGTGATTCTGATACAGGAACAACTCTCAAAGAACCGTATAATTATTGACACTGACAATAAGGGACGGTATGAACTCCATAAATGAATCTAG
Organism: Spirodela polyrhiza; assembly: GCA_024713555.1. Lineage (NCBI taxonomy): Eukaryota > Viridiplantae > Streptophyta > Magnoliopsida > Alismatales > Araceae > Spirodela > Spirodela polyrhiza. The sequence continues at coordinate 6,534,510 of CM046531.1, read as the reverse complement.
CTTTATATTTATTCTGTATATGTTTATTTATTCTGTAAATATCGTAGGTGATACAAACCGAGGTTTCCCTCTAAGAGCCTTGATTTGTGTCAGCAACCAACTGACAGCCGCTTCAAAAAAATTTCATTTCCAGTTTTCAGCTTCTTATTTCTTTTCGGTTTGAGTTTCCACCCCTTTAACCACCCAAAGTTGCTTCCTCTATTGGATAAAACGTATTTAAATTGCCAAAATGCATGTGTCGGTCATATTTGTACCATAAATTCTAGTCATAGATCTTGATATATATTGTGCTGTAGAAAAATCCCCAGTTAAAAAAGAAGGAAAAACTGATGAAATAACCAAAGGAGGAAATAAAAATTGACACCTGGGTTGAAAAGCAATGGGTAAAGTCTTGTATCTCTGGTGCCACTTCAGATTCCTCAGTATTTTAGAAATTAGATGTTTGAGTGGCTTATTGGACCTTTCATGCTCAACAAATTCACTGATACTTCTAATATATGCATTTTCTTTTTTCTGGTCTTGGTCACATCCAAAAAAAAAATTTCAACAGTGGTAATTCTTATGTCCTTTTGTGAGTTCTTATATTGGACAGAACTAAAAGGGTATAAGAACCAAATAGAGATGGTGTTGTCACAATATGCTTAATATTAGGTTGTCCCCGTGCATATCATGATCTGGAGAAGAAGAGATATCATGTGGACAAGACATAATAAAGGTGTTACCCCATACATAGAAAAGGTGTTCAAAACATACGTCACATATAACTACAATTATTGAGCACCACACCAATGCACATCTTCACGGTCGAGTTCTTTTACAAAGATTTTTTGAAATTTATGGTGATACCTTTTGACATCTAGTTCTAAACTGCTATACATTTCCTGTGATTAGTGTAACAGCGTCTGTAACAAGCAGCACTCATGAAACAAAAAGCAAGACAGTGTTCTTCATGGAGAAAGAGAAGATATACCTTCAGCTCAATCAGTTTAATAAGCCGGTATTTACCAAAATCATATTATTGTCTCTTTAGTTATTTTATTTTTGGGGTAAGATAGAGGAGAAAGGATAGATGGAGTATGCATAAATAAGCAACTTTTCATTATTGGTATTATGCTGCTGATTTTCTTCCATCGCTTCCTCATCTCAAATTTATGAACTTTTTCTTTGTAATGTAATCACTGTACTGCAATGTTTATTTCTGTAACTGAGAATTTCCCCAGATATCTAGTGGGCACCATCTCTGCTTCATCTGACTGTACATTAGTGTTGTACTTAATGAGAATTTGTTCGTAATCTCTTATCATTGTAGCATTGATAGGTTGATCTCTATCGATTACAATAATATTTTAATGTTTTTTTGTTTGGTACTGAAACCCAGTGAGACCAATCAGTGATCTCTGATCTTAATGAGAATAGCCATATTTCCAAAATGCAGTTGGTCATATTTCTTTGGCATGTTTGTCAGGTGATTATATGCCACATGTTCATCTTTGAGATTCTTTGCATGTACAGTAAAGAATGAACGTAGTACACTTATGAAAAACGAGAAAATTAATCTTCTTAGATTTGTGTTTGTCCTTTACGGCTCAGCGATGAGCATCAAGTACAAAATAACACAGGTTTCTTGACATAAGTGAAAAAGATGTTCAATTCTTTCTTAGATATGATATACGTAAAATATAATAAAGCAAATATCATCCATGCATGAATGATAAAATCATCTTTAAATAAGCAGAACATATGATCTTAATTTATGTTGAATTGAGCTGCCATGGTTACCAATCGTTGATTACCTTTTATCTACTTTTACTGTCTATGTTTCTCTTCTCCTTTTCTTCTGCCTAAAACCACTGAAAGTTACTCTTTTGTGTTTATGTGCATCTACTAGGGTTGGTTCCTCCTGTTTAGTACATTTGTTATTCCTAAGATCACTTTTATACATAGACAAGGAAAGCATTTACAACATTGTACAGATGTCTTGCACGTATAAATTTTATTTTTTGTTTTCGCGTCATTTTTCTCCATGTTTTCACATCACTTTGTTGTAGATTCCTGTCATGGTTGTTATGAAGGCTATGGGAATGGAGAGTGATCAAGAAATTGTACAAATGGTTGGTAGAGATCCACGATATAGCTCACTGCTCCTTCCATCCTTGCAGGTAACTGCACCATTTATGATTGTCTTGAATCTCGTTGTTCTATGTTACTTATGAGATGAGTTTTCATTTGTTAACCTTTTCTATTGGTCAATACATTTATAAATTTGTAGTATTGTTTCTATATATCACATTCTGATTTTTAACATTTAGTTTGGATTAAACTAATAATTTTAGTGTTGATATTTCCATTTTTTTGGTAATAAATGGGATTTGATTATGTTCTTGATCCGGGATGAAAGAGAGACACCTGTCGATATCTCTGTTTGTGTAAGATCTGGAGGTCTGACATCTGTGTTTATGTCTCAATCGACCACACCACTTATGAATATCTGTATTGTTGTTTTGGGCAACCAGGTTAGTTGTTTTATGCACATCTCTCTTCCCAGACAGTTGTTTCCATTTTCAAGAACCAGGTTCCCCTGTTGCATTGAAATTGTGCAATTACCTCCTTTTACTGGTATGATGCTCGGGTTACAATTTGGTTGCATGTGGACAGTTTGGTTTGAGTAGTTGTAATTTCATTGAGACTTTGGGCTGGAATGAGAGTAGTGATAATCTGTTTAAGGAAAAGGGGCCAATGTATGGCTAAACTCCATACGAACTTGGTTCATTATTTTCAATCAGGCTCCGAAATTGTCAGATAGGAATTGAGTGGTTAAAGCCCTTTTTCCAGGGTGATAATATCAATGGTTATGTTCTAATTTTATGATGTTCTCACCTTTCCTCTAGTTACTACCAACTCAGTAATTTTCATGTCTGAACGAAAAAATTTTGTGGTTAATCCTTGTTTTGAATTATGTACGAGAAATTGCTGATTTACTGACTGGTGATGCCTTAATTATGCAAACTAACAATGATTGATTGAGACTCTCCCGACCACTAAATGATATACTTATCATGCTGGCCCACAATCTGCTCATGAAAGTGGTTGCCTAATCACCTAATCCCTATTTTACATACTTTCTATTATAGTGATAATCTTCATTCTTATTTCTGAGCCACTCGTTCTGCAAATTAAGGAATGTGCTGGTGCAAGGATATACACCCAGAGGCAGGCCTTGGATTTTCTGGAGGCGAAGGTATTGCCATCCTTTTTCTCAATTTTTTATTTCCAGGAATTTATAATGAAAATTCTAAGAGATTCGCATCCTAATGTTAAATCGAAGCTAGCCAACTTTGGCACTTGATAATTCAATATGGCATAGTCGTTTCTTTTTTAATTCATATTGATTTAACATCATGTTACTTGAAACAGAGGCGCTTAGCTAAGTTTACCGTGTATTGGTGGTTGCATGCTTTTTGTTGTCAAACATTGTGCTTCGATGGCTTATAATTTCATTGATCACTGTGTTTATGTGTTCGATTTTTAATTTTTTGCCAGAGAGCGATTCAAATGAGGGAGAAAATTTTCTGTATCTGACAGAGAAGATCAGTCATTTATTTCTCATCATCAGACTCATCTCTACCTCAGGATCAATAAGGGTCTGACAAATCGTGGTAAATATGGGGAGAAAAAAATGGTAGTTGAACAAAGAGCGGAAGGTTGGGACTGATAATTCTTTTCTGGTTTTTCATATAGCCTGTTGGTCACAAAGATACATTGTGATATCCGTCCGCAGAGTCATAATCCAGCAACTTAGTGGAGGCATGAGGACATACAGACCGAACAGTAGTGGAAAACATGCAAATTTGCTTCGGTTGTCTGGGTGGAAGCCCAAACTTGAGAGTGTCATTCAAGTCCTCACATTTGTCACTGTTTGGGATGGGATTTGGAAACTTTAAAGTTGAAATTATTATGGATTTTATATTGCTGGGCCACTAGTGGTAGAAACATTGAAACTCTAATTACTCTGTGGTCTTCATTATTGAATGGGGGCAAGGATTCATGACTTCCAAAGATAGTGCATTAAGCTGCTGAACATTTGGCTGGTGACTTGTCTAATTGACTAATTCCTCGTCAACGAAGTGAGCCCTGGTCCTAGAGTGGTGATAGCTTTTTATGGATTCAAGAAGGTGAAAATCGGCTCGTTATATATACGAACCCAAATTCCTATCTCTTGGGAATTCTCTAAAGTACTAAAAATCAACTCTATTTATTCAGCAAGTTACAGATTTTCAAATCACTTCTTCAAAGCCTCGTGTTATCTTCTATGAAATGTTCAAAATCATCACTTACAAGTTGGGAATTTTTGCACATCTGAAGCTCATACTATTTAACTTACTGTTAATAATTTTTGCAAGTCATACGAAACTCTTGAATTTTGCATCCTCATAGCAATGACCATTGGTTTTCAAGGGCATGCATTCCAAAGCTAGATTACTTAGTTTTAATACTGGTTCTTGATTTTTTTATTCAGGTGGGCAATCCTAACGCACAAAATGCTATGAAGAAGAAGGTTGCTTTCTTCACCCTTTCCATTCTATATGTTTGCATTTATGACGAAAAAAGTATTGCCATTCCTATGATCTCATTGTACTACTGTTTTCTTTTTAATATAGGGAGACAGGGCAAAAAGTATACTTTTTGATGTATTTCTTGCTCATGTGCCGGTAATTCTTTTCTTTAAACTTGTGAACATTCTTTTGAGATATTTTCTATTATTAACAATGCTTCACTTCAATGTAGATCACGAAGGACAATTTTCGCCCAAAATGTATATATACTGCTGTAATGTTGAGGCGAATGATGGATGCAATCCTGAACGCAGACACATTCGATGACAGGGTAGATTTAGCTTCCCTATTTTCCATCGTCTTCTTGCTATTATAGTTACTTTCTTGTTCTTATCTTCATCGGGATAAATATAGTTTAGCAATGATATTTCTGAAGATTGCGTTGATCTCCACTCTGTATTCTTTCTGAAGTGATTTATATCATGAAGTTCCTCTCGTATGTCTTGAATGGCTGGAGTTCATTAGGTGTCAATACTTACTGTCTCACTTAAGGGTCTTGCATTTCATTTATTTATTCTTTTTCGGTTTGCCAATTGCCATGTTGGAGTGATTAGTTTTTAGCTGAAATTGTTAGAGAAACATATTTCATAACTGGGAATGAATAGCTTTGGAGTGTCTCCAATTTCAGAAGGAATCGTCTAAATAACAAAACGCCTGGTAGTATCTGCTGATGTTCAGATGTGTATTGAAATTTGGGTGGATACTTGCATGGAAATGTTCTTACTAGAAAATTTATTCTACTTAATGCACATCGGGATAAGAATAAAAACGTTGAAGAAATTTAGAGGAAACAGGATAAAAACTGATTGGGATCTACATTTTTAAAAGGAGTCCTTCTGATAGTGGAATTGTTGAACATGTTAAGCCCTTCTAAATGTTTCGGGGCACTAAAGTAAAAATATCAAGAAGATATCAGAAAATCGAGATTGAATTCAGAATGGTCTTCAAAATTTCTTCTTGTGTAGAAACTTAAAATTTTGGTGGATGTACAGCTAGGTGATTCAAGACATTTCAACAGGCCTAATTTCCAAAGCAAGTGAATTTCTTCCCAGAGGGTGAGAGAGGTTGTCTGTGCTAAATGCTTTTGAAAATTTTTGACGGGGTTAGGGTTCAGCACGCTAGCTAGTTGGGTTGTATTGAATTCCAACTTGGGTGAAGCTGTCTTCACCTCGTGCGTTGCACTTACCAGGATGGAAACTCATATCTGGAATTGCACTTCGCTAGAATGTATCTATTAGGTCTTGATTGAGTTGTCACATTCACGTGCTCCATTTGCTGTTTTATTGCCAGTACATGTTTGTGTTATGGTCAGTAAATGAAGTTGTGAAGTTAAGAATGGAGACGTGGATCTGTTGGTTTGAGAAAAGGTAAATCAAGGACATTAGGAAAGGTGGGATGATCTGATGGCCCTTCTTCATAGGGCCATCCTATCAGAAATCGTTTCGCTGTCTCATCTTTCACTTGTGAGGAAGCAAGTTCGCTAATGATGTCACATAACTTGTGAGGATGGTGATGGCACAGTTGGTGCATTGGGAATTGGCTAGGACATCAAAGATGGACGTTCCAATGGTTGCTTCTTAATGTAAGCATGTAGTGCCAATTATCTGACATCCTGAGACAATTTTTGGCCATCTCTTCCATGACTCATACCGAGGACGGATCTCTTAGTGTCAACGAGGGAATGGTCCACCCATAAATGTAAAATAAGATCATGTGAGCGGTTCGCATCTCTGATTAAGGGCTTGAAGGAGCAGATCCATTTTGAGAGGTCCTAACTGGCAGGAAAAATGGTGACGATGGAAAAAAATTGTGAGGGAAACGCATTAGTCATTGAATTACAAGCTTTGATGTGTGACTTACGCCAAAGATTGGGGCAGTAGTCACTCTGAAGGTTGACTAGGGTGTAAACTCTCCTATCTCAATGCTTAGCTGTGTTGTGTTTCGCTTTCTTTGAGATATATTTGGGAGGAATATGTTTTCTTTTCTCTCTTTTTTTTTCTGGGCTTCCAGAACATTACCCTTGTTAACTTTCCCTTTTCTTTTTAAAATGAATAATACAGATGTAAAACAGTTTTATTATGCTCTGTGACAGAATTACTTCTAGAAGAGAGACTGAAACTGAAACAAAAGTGAGACCATAGTATCTGCTGATCTCGACCTTTATTTAGAGGATCTGCTAAAAAAATGTGTCTCAGATTTTTAATGAGCTGTAATGCACATCAGTTGATATAATTCTTCTCATTGCTTAAATTCTCCTATTCCAGCACATTTAATATAGAAAGAGGATTTTGGAATATTCAGCTACAGAAGATCATGAGCATTTTTGTCATTGGCAGAAATTTTGAGCACGACTCATTGCTTTGTTGCAAATTTAATAAATCAAGTGTTAGAAAGACGCTTTTTCTTTAACTATCATAATTTATTTTTATTTCATCTTTTAAATAAACTGTATGGTCTTAGGGCATATATTTTACTTGAGATAGTAAAAGATATGTCATAATAATGCTGATGTCCCTTGAGATGATTTTACTGTCAGGATTATGTGGGTAACAAACGTCTGGAGTTGTCAGGGCAGTTAGTGTCATTGCTTTTCGAGGTAATAGTTCATACATGCATTTCTTTCTACTATCTGAGTTATCTCAAAGTAAGAATAATTTAAACTTTTCTTTCAGGACTTATTTAAGTCGACAAATTATGCTGCTGTGGAGTCTATGAACAAAGTCTATAACAAGACATCTCGTTCAAGTCCATTGGATTTTTTGCGTGTAAGTAGTATACTAATATGTTTTCCTTGATATTTTCAAGTTCACCTCAGAGACTAATCATTATAAATCGTAGGATTTTACTATTAAATATACTGGATTGACTGAAATAAATGACATTAATAGAGTCAAGAATCTGATACAATCTTATATACACCAGTGCAATTATCTGGTGAACATTTGAATTTTTTTTCATTTTTTATCTTGCTATTGGTGTTATTCTAGCGCAGTTTCTCTATGATTATTATGGGTGATCTCTCTATAATGAGCCAAAAATAAGACAAGGGGACCATGTACCACAAAACACACTGATAAGAGATTGCAGTCCAAACTCGTGTAGAATAATTGTATTTTTCCAGTGAATTGAGACTACTGCATTTAATTTGCTTGGTGATTTCCCTAAAAACATTTCCAAAATGGAATCAGTGCGGCTTTGCCTTCAGCCTGTTGAGGGATGTTGTATAGTCGCTATTCCAGTTCTCTCATCCAAGTATGGGAACCACATATTTGTTAATTTAATGTCATTTTTTGATTTACTGTACTTCAGCACTCTGGTCTTATATCTTTTACTTCCTTTCTAGTTAACTTTTCTAGTGTGGGAAAAACGTATGTTTGTTTCCTTCTGTAGAATCTTGAATCAAGTTCTGTGTGATGTATTGTAAACCCACGCACAGAGAAAGAAGGAAGAGTTTTCTCGTACAAATTCACTCATACAAAGAGAGAGGGGGTCTGGTATTTATCTCAGCCTCCTAAGAAGGTTCTAGAGACACACACATGTAGTTATAAAGGAAGACACGTGAGGTACATAAGGAAGGATACGTGATGTGTACTAGACACATCTCGACAACACTCCCCCTTTTATAACTTTCGTCATGGTAAGCATATGGAATCTGTTGTAAGACTTAAGAACCAGATAATTTGGTATCTGGGTCCACTGACTGATCTGAAATTCATTCATGGAGGTAGATTTTTCATGAGGATCTTAGATTGTGTAGCGAATTGATTTATGCTATAATCCGGCATTTCTATCGAATTCCAAGTAGTAGCCTTATTTTAACAGATCTTGTGGGCGGTACAAGCCTGATGAAACAAAAAAATCTCGACTGGCTCCATGCAAGAGAGAGTTTCTAGTCTGAAATGGTCCGTCTTCGAGGAACTGGACGGTGCAAAGATTTCTCTCTTTCACCCATCTCCTTTTTCGAAATTCTTCATAGGTAATGCTATTCTATGATATGACTACGCTACCTTGAGAGCTGTGTTATCAAGGCAACAAAATGGTTAATTATTTCTATTTTCATACACATTATCTGCAAGGAATTTTCTTCCCTGTCTTTAGCATTTATCTCTACTGATTTTCTTCCCCGTTCTTCGTCAATTATTTTTAAACCAGCCATGTTTCTCTTCCTTGTAAAGCTGAAGTTTTATTTTTTGTGGGCTTTCATAGTTTATTAGAAACGATTTGATAACAAACGGGCTAGAGAAAGCCATATCTACTGGTAACTGGGATTTGAAACGTTTCAAGATGCACAGGAAAGGAGTTTCACAGGTTGTAGTTTTTTGTCTTTTTTCTATTTCGCTTTATGTTATTTAGTTGAAAATAGAAAATTCCTGTAAAAGTGTTGTCTCATCCAGGTTCTTTCCCGACTTTCATATATTGCTGCTTTGGGCCACATGACAAGGATCTCGCCACAGTTTGAAAAAACTAGAAAGGTCAGTGGACCAAGGGCATTGCAACCAAGCCAGGTGATTTCACTTGACCATTAGCGTTATTTTTGTCTTTGTTTTCTCTAAATTTGAAGCATTTGAATTTTTTCGGGTCTGAAACTTGGTTTCTCTTTTCCCCTCTTTCTTTAAACAGTGGGGAATGCTTTGCCCATGTGACACTCCTGAAGGTGAAGCTTGTGGATTAACCAAGAATCTCGCATTGATGACCCATGTCACAACTGACGAAGAAGAGGGCCCATTAATTTCTCTGGTTTGTTTCTTGCTCATAAATATGCGTTTCTGTCTATCTATCAGAGTTCAACGTTGTCCATCTCAAAGAATGCGTTCTCTTTGCGTCATGGTAGCATGTAATGATTTGATGTATCTTTCAACATGCCAATTTTTTTTCATGCGAATCAAAAAACATATTTCTTTTACTATTGTCACACATTAGGATAGTCTGTGTCGAATGCCGCATGCGATTTGATTTAAACTGATGTTTTATTTCCTTACTGGGTTTTCTTTGATTTATGTTATTCTAAATATGTCTCAAATATTGACGTTGAAGTAGGTGTATAAATAGATCACTTAGATAATAGTCAGAAGGTACACCTTAAGAGAAGGAAAGGGCAAGGATCATGCAAGAAAAAAATGAGATGTGTTGTTTACTTGAAGATCATTTTGAAGAACACAAATGCCCATGCATGAAGCTAAGAAATATAGATCTTACGTGATGGAATCTGAACGGGTTCCTCTTCAGTCACATTCTTCTTTCTTTTCCGTCCGTTCATGGTTCATCTTTCTATCTATATATATTGTAACTTTCCTTCATATCGGAAAAAATGTGTTCGCTGATGGTTCCTCGCAGCTGTAAAGTTTGACTGCCATCAGAGATAAAATCTCCCCTTCACTACATGTAAATTTCCATGCTTTTTTGTTTTTCACATATCTTGTCTCTTTGATGTTCATAATCTTATCACCTTACGTACGACAACAGTAATGATGAATAATTATTTTCCCATTTCTGTTTATGTCAACCTTTTGATCCAGGAAGCTAAGGGAAAAACATTTATCCGGAAATTATATTTTGCGTTTTTGCGGTTAAATTTTTTCAGGGTTCTATATGTGAATAATCCAATTGGATTCCTGCAATAAATTATTATGTAAGCAGACTATAACATGTTACGACAACTGGGTTGATGCCTTTTATTATGGAGGAAATTGGACAAAGGAGAGCACACATGGGATTAACCTGAGTCATAGACTAGTGAAGCATAGAGAAATGGGGATGACATCCTAATATGCCCTTGTTCATGGCATTTTTCACATCAATCAACCCATATATTATTGGTAGTGTGCGCTCTTTTTGGGGACATAGAACGCATGGCATTCCTGGTTGGGGCTTTCTGATAGTTGTGCTTATGCATAAACGCATGCATATTTCGAATGATGGCCAAAGAGTAACAAGAGTTGGGCGCAGAAAAAATATCACAAATTTGTAATTTTCTCTTATGCCACCCTCTGGGGTATTTCAAAGAGAGAAGCATGAGTATTTTTAAAAGAGAGTTCCTCACCCTATGCACTGTTTATTTGGGTATGTTACAGGATGAAAATGCGTTGAACTTTTTTACTTACAATAACGAAGGTGATGAATATGTTAGTTCAGTTTATTGGTTTTCTAGTATGCCTTATTCCAGCTTGGTGTAGCGGATGTGTTATTTACGTGTGGTTTTTTTGTTCCTTTCAAACTCATTCTCTGTTTTTATCATTTCATGATATCTGGGTAAAAGTTTTTTTATAAAAATATTATCGATTCTCTTCTCTTCATTGATTCTGCTTATTTGACATTGTTGGTGTCATTCTTTGTTGATATCTTGTGTAGTGCTATAGTCTTGGAGTGGAGGACTTAGCCTTGTTGTCAGGAGAAGAGCTGCATGCATCTAACTCATTTTTGGTTATTTTTAATGGGCTGATTCTTGGAAAGCACAGGCTGCCACAGGTGTGCATTTTTCTCTCAGAAAAACTTTACTGGGCTGACCTATTGGCACTTTTTTTTTTCTTTGCTTCATTAGCTTCTACTTTTCAGCGTTTTGCTAATGCCATGCGAAAGCTAAGGAGATCTGGGAAAATTGGAGAATTCGTCAGTATCTTTGTGAATGAAAAGCAGGTGAGATCAATTCATAGATTTTGAAATTGATTTTCGCTGCTAAAGTTCTGGTAGTGCAGTCCGAGAACTATTTTCTGTACTCATTCATCATTTCATCCATGTTCTTTTATCTCATGTTATTTTGGTAATTCATGTCTCTTTCATTTGGAGGCATGCGATGATGCTATAATCGGCCCTCTGAAGGGAGGAAGTTGTATCCTTGATTCAAATGATATATCACGTATGGATTACCAGGTGCAGTTTCATTGGAAATCTCGGCAAGTCATCTATAGTTGACCCCCAGTCCCCAACCATCTACTAGTGGGGAATCATTGGATTTTGGGTTACGTCAGTGTGAAAAATTCTCTCCAACACTAGATTGTGGTTTGATGTTTAGATGTTTTTGATTTTTGAGAATCCTATACTTCTATGCTTCTAGCAATGAGATGATGTCTATTTTATGTATTTACAAATGTTCAACTAGATCAGAATCGGGCCTCTAGACTCATCCTTGTCTCTGCCGTATCATTAAGAATATTTAGGTTTCTTAGTGGCCCATTAAACCACGTTTCCTATACTCTCTTCTGATTGCATAATTGCACCTTATATTTGCATAAACTTATTACTTAAAAGTATCAAGCATCTTAAGGGACAGATGTCAAAAACTTATCTAATGCATGTACCAATGTCCAACTAGAGCTACACCGAAAAAGCCAATGTACAACACCGTGATCATACGGGTGAGCATGATGTGTGGTAACCTCCGTGGAAGGAGAGAAGAGAGGGAAGTAGAAGGCTGAGGGATGGTGGATCAATCAGGAATTAGAGTACAAAAGAGCAAGGTGGAATGAGAGAGAACTGAAGAACAAGTAGGACAGCCTATAAATGGCCCCACTATCCTCAAATCTATTTTCTACATTGCCTCTTTTATTACAGCATTCACAGGTAAACTGGATGATCAGTAGCTTGTTCTGGTTATGTTATACATCTTTACGAGATAATAACCCAAGAACTCAGCCGGTTAGTTTAAATGCTTTCAGAGATATTTCGCTAATAGTGTTGCACTACATCATTGGCTGAATATATCATTTCATTCTGGGGCATTGCCTTTGTTGTATTACGTACGGCAAGATACACTCGCATCATTTATGATAAAAACTTTTTGTAAGCTGACATTAGGTATTCAGTACCATTAGAACTTTATGAGCTAGCACTTCATAACTTTTCAATGGCTTCCTTCCTTATTTGGTCATCTTTGTGCTAATTTTTTGGAGCATTTGGCAGCGTTGTGTTTATGTTGCTTCTGATGGTGGTCGAGTGTGCCGACCACTTGTGATTGCTGATAAAGGGGTCCCAAGGGTGAAGGAACACCACATGAAAGAGTTGCAGGTTTGTATGTTATAAAATATTAACAATCGTTTTGTAAAATGAAGTCTGTTTTGCTTTAATGAGGTTCCTAATATCAGGATGGAGTGCGAACTTTTGATGATTTCTTGCACGAGGGACTAATTGAATATTTGGATGTCAATGAGGAAAACAATGCGTTGGTTAGTTGATGTACACATCTGCTTTTCTTACTTCTTATATAAGCATCTTGACGTTTTCTTCTGGTTTTTCACAAATTAGGTTTATTTTGCGTTTTTTGTTAATAGATTGCTTTGTACGAGGGGGATGCTGAACCTGAAACGACACACATTGAGATAGAGCCTTTTACAATTTTAGGTGTATGCGCTGGATTAATTCCTTATCCGCATCATAATCAGTCACCGCGAAATACATATCAGGTTTTGCCATCTTTGACCGAATGAAACTTGTCATTATTATTAGCAGTATTTTTTATCTTTTAATCTTTTCTATTTTTTGTAGTGTGCTATGGGGAAACAGGCAATGGGCAATATTGCCTATAATCAGGCAAGTGCTCTTCTGGGTTTAGTCAGCTCTCTATCTTACGTGAAACAATTAGTTGAAGCGATGAAAACCTGATTGTTTCATTTCTGAAGTTTTTGGTAATTTCTTTTTATATAGTTTTTCAGATGCATTATGTGGCTAGCCTCAGTAGAGTGTGGTTCTTATTGCATTATATAGATACCCAGGCTTCTGTTCCAGACTGTAGATTGGCAAACAGAACAAAGATTGGTTACCCTTCTCATCCCCATGATGTGGAGATGGGGAGAATGTCAGGCAGAACTGCTGGACCCTCCTCTGATACCAAAATGGTAAAACCCTCCTCTGCTGGCTGCAATCATGAATGAGAACCAACAAAGCTAGGATACAGAAGTAGATATTAAGGGATACCAACAGTACCCGAGGTTCAATAGAAGCCTAATACACAAGGGAAGAAGTTCGAGAGGCTTCCTGACCTCTCCACAGACACCCCCGCAGAGCCCTAATCCTCTCCTGCAAAAAGTCTCCTCTTCCCTAACACTGAGGGCGTTTAAATGCCTGACCCCAAAATGACTGTTCGGTCCTCACTAATCTGTCCTCCACTTTGCCCCCGACTCCTGCCCTTTTCCGTCTGCGATGGTAAGTTTTTAAGGGGGTTTTATTGGAAACTCAGGCCAGAAATGTGACCCCAAAGTCCTAACTCCAAGCCTACAGGTCCTCGAATATCATCCTAGAGAGAGAAAGTAAATAGCATAATAAATTTAGATGAACCTCTCCGTCCCTTATATGAAAGAGAGGAGACAACTATACCAGGGCACAGCAATAGGCCTACTTGCCCCATTGGCACCAAAAGCTTTTTCAAACGGGATGTTTTCACAATTCTGTAAAGTAAGATCTTTTTTAGTAAATTATATTCAATGAATCTTCAGTGAGGATTGCATATTCATCCATATTCATTGAATACAAGCCCTTTGCAAAGTATTCAATGACGATTTTTTTTAATGAAATCATTTACTAATGCCCTGACACCTGATCCCTCAGTCTCATTCACATTTCTTTTGGGAGGGGGGGGACATGCAGAGCAGGTCAGTAATAGGTTGGCTGCAGCTGCAGCGGTGAACTGCCTGATTTTCCTGTGTCTATTTTTCTTCGTTTTACAAGAGTCAGTCCTTCATAAACAGTCAGCCCAACCATTTGTCCTATGGGACTAGATCATATCACATTGGTTCTCTTGCTGCTATAGTATATCTGGGCCATTTGAGGGCTCATTAGAAGAAAAAAGGTCTAGGGTGGCATTAGAGTCCCTGCTTCTGGACCCTCTCTTGTTTATTGGTGGGAAGCCATCACTCATTTTTTGAGATAGAATAAGGCGTGGGTGAAGAGTTTTTGTGGTTTGGAGGAAGAACACTATTTGAGTTTGGGAAGATTTGCACTACTCGTTATCTCAGTGTATATTAATAATTGGTCTATAAAAGGATTTTGCAGTTGATAGGAACTCTGTATTTACATTTTCTTCTGAGTTATAGTTTAATGAAAGCTCATTTTGAAAAAAGATGCATTGCAACACATTATTGAGTGATGTATCCGTAGTTATGCATGGCCAACAGTTAGTATTTTTTAGTTCGGGATGCCATGCTTTTTTTATAAGACAAACAGCCGGTAGACTTTCGTGCACTGGCTTCACTTGAAATCGGATTGGTTTTGGCATCTAAATTGTCCTGTCGCGGACATCTAGTCTCTTTTTTTTACTTGGGTTTTGGTTTGTCTTGTTTTTCTTGTCAGCGAAGATCTCTAGTTTCAGAATGCTTTAACTTTTGTTGCAGATAGAACTCATAGTTGTTGTTTTTTGGCAGTGGAAACGAATGGATACATTGCTTTACCTGCTTGTATATCCTCAGCGTCCTCTTCTGACTACCAAGTCAATTGAACTGGTTTGTAATCGTAATTTTGTTCTATGGGCTTCGACTCACTGTCACCAGAATTGAGATTTTTCTGGTGCAATTCAGGTTGGCTTTGATAAGCTTGGTGCTGGACAGAATGCAACTGTTGCTGTGATGAGCTACAGTGGCTATGATATTGAGGATGCAATCGTAATGAATAAATCATCTCTGGATCGTGGATTTGGCCGTTGTATAGTACTGAAGAAGTAATACATCTAACTTTGACTGTTCTTATTGTCATATGGTTTTGGTACATCGTAGCAACATCTATTTTGTATACATTCTACATTTGTTGTTTTATAAAATGTTATCATGTTTTTTATTTTTGTGGAACAGGTATTCTGTTGTTATGGAACCATATGACACAATAGTCAAGCCTCAAATTGTTTCTTCTAAAAGTGGATATGTCGTTGACTCAAAAATGCAGGTATCAAGGGTTTTGTGGCTTGTATTGACCTTTTTATTTACGGTTTCAGTGTGGGAAAATAATCACATTCCTTCGCTTGTTAAAATCCAGATCGTATGTAGTCAATATTATTGTGCAAATTTAACGTGTTTCTCTACAATACAGTACAGCAAAAAGGGGTAATTTAGTTCTGTACGCTTGTCACTCATGTCTGCGCCTTATTTTTTTTCCTGGTTTTTATATTTTTCTCATCTCCTCCTGTCTAGCCTACCTTGTTATTATTTTCATCCTTTTGTAATTTGACCATACATTACTTTTATTATTATCTAGTTTGTTTTCCAGTTCTGATCTACTCAGTCCACTTTATGGAAC
This sequence comes from Spirodela polyrhiza, assembly GCA_024713555.1. Taxonomy (NCBI): domain Eukaryota; kingdom Viridiplantae; phylum Streptophyta; class Magnoliopsida; order Alismatales; family Araceae; genus Spirodela; species Spirodela polyrhiza. The sequence continues at coordinate 6,518,683 of CM046531.1, read as the reverse complement.
ATTTTTGTGTTCCTACTCTCCACTTGTTTATCAGCTGGTGACTTCTACTAAGGAATCTTGGCACGTTTTGTTTTTCCTGGAAGCCATAGGCTTGTCTATTCTGTTTTTACTTGCTGATATCCAGTGGGAAGGAAGTGCTCTGTGTCTCGGGTAATACTTAGATAAAAGAATAGCCTCATAATTGGTTTTCCTCCGTTGTGTAAATCTAGACGTTGGTCTACTAACTTATCCCTTAACACATTTTTTCAACACGAATTTCGTTGTTGTTATCTGGCAAAGGAATCTATTTAGCATAAGTCACTTTCTATTTCTTGCAGCATTGAATTTTTGGGGTGCAGTGTTGGAAGCTATATTTTTCTATTGTTAGCCCTAACAATTCTGTATATTTATTTTTGTTCAGATATTGGATGCGGATGGAATTGCAGCCCCTGGTGAAATAATTCGGAATCATGACATTTTTGTCAATAAACATAGCCCTAAAATTATCAGGGACCAAACTAAGCCTGGAGATTTACGGGCAACGTATGTTTCTAACATTTTTTCTTTGTTGTAAATATGCCCAGAACCCAATCTTGTAACAAGTCACTTTTTTATAATTTATAGTGATTATAAGCCAACACCTGTGACATACAAAGGTCCGGAGGGTGAAACAACTGTTGTTGATCGTGTGGTACTTACAACAGATGTGAATAACAAACTATGCATTAAGTTTCTTGTTCGCCATACTCGCAGACCTGAGGCAAGTATTGTGTTTTTGTAACCTCAATCATATCTTAGCATTTGAGTTGTATATGTGTTTCATATTTCCTCATGTATGTAGGTCGGAGACAAATTTAGCAGCAGACATGGGCAGAAGGGGGTCTGTGGTACTATAGTTCAGCAGGAGGATTTCCCGTTTTCTGAACGTGGAATATGCCCTGATTTAATAATGAATCCTCATGGATATCCAAGGTAAATTACAACGACGTGCTATTCCTCGTTGAGTATGATAGCATTGTAGGTATAAGGTTAAGTTGAATGTAGTTATGTGCATTACATGAAGCTTTCTTCCACACATTCTGGGTAGCAAATTTATGGGAAATGCTTTAATTAAGAAGCGATTTTCAAGTTGTCATCCGTCTACTTTGGAGTTCTTGTTACTTGCTTTCTTTCCTCTCCCAAGGGCTGCGGTCTCCATAGTTTTGTAACCCATGAGCAGACTGTTCCAATTCCTCTGAAATTTTCATCTCTTTTTCGAGGGTAGAAGGAAAGGCTTTTCAATCAAACGGAAACAACAGACACGTTGTAGCAGATACACAAATGTGGAAACAGCATACACCGTAATGTTGTTACCCTAATAGCCAAATAATATCAGACATGTAGCTCAGGCGAAGATCCTTTCTGCATGCACGCTTGATCATCTGTTTATGTAGTCTTTTGTCACATAAGTTTGCTTGTTGTGCTCATAGGACAGGTGTTTCATTTTTTATTTCATTTTTTTAAAACTTAAATATCGCAAGAATTTTTTGTTATTTTTGCGCCATATACGTTTTTTTGTGTATTTACGACAATTGTAACCAGTCTTTTAAGCTGTGCTGAGCTAATGCAGCCATTATCCATTATTAGTTGAGTTGACCATGAACTGATGCTCCTTTTTTTATTTTTAATTAAAAGTCGAATGACGATAGGAAAGATGATTGAGCTTCTTGGTGGGAAAGCGGGGGTATCAAATGGAAAATTCCATTATGGTAGTGCGTTTGGGGAGCCAAGTGGCCATGCCGATCGAGTTGAAGCCATAAGGTAATTACGTGTTTGCGATTTTTCATTGCCAGCATCTTGGGCTTACCCTTTCTTGGTATGTGACAGTGAAACTCTTGTGAAGCATGGATTTAGTTACAGCGGGAAGGATTTCATTTATTCAGGTATTCTAGAGGATTTTAATATAATAAGATCAAGTTATGTTTTCTTTGAAGTGGATAGTAATCCATATTCATTTGATACCAAATAAGATATGTTCAGGTGTGATCTGCGTGCTCTTAAGATCCCTTTCTATATCATTTCTCTCCTACATTAACACAGTTCCAACAATCCCAAACCCAACAGAAATCTGGATTTATATGATGTCGCTTTGATCTTCCTGTTTCTGAGGTCTTACCAGTGGAAGGTTTGGTATCTTGTGCTTGACTTATCACATCATATGATATGGCAGAAAATTCTATGAAGTGAAGATACGTGAGAATTGACTTACAAGAATATGTTCATCAAATGGATACTTTATGTGAAAATATCGTACATCATCAAGAGAATATTTCAGCATTGATTTCAATCGAGAATTATAAGGAAGAGCTCATTTTTACCTTTTCTTGGGGAGGGGGGAGGGAGGGGGGGTTAGGGGAGAGAGGTTAGGGTTCAGATGCTGTTCTGCATGACTGTGGTCAAAATGACTCCCTTATCCGCTTTTAGTGACGACCACACCCAAAACAATCTGACTCAACCTGCATTGATTCCTACCACAACACGAATGGCTAGCGATTGGGCTGATTCTGCAAATCAACCACATCGCCTGCTGGAAACTTTCTATCGGATTTTGCTTAACCGTCTGTGTTTAGAGATTTTCGTTGGATCAAGCCTCTGTGAAACTCTGTTTTATTTTGTATGAATCACGTTTGTTGGCTTTTTCATTTCTGATGATGGAAGTGTTGTGCCATGCCCATTATCAACTTCATTTTTTCTGTTATTTGATTTGCAGGCATAACTGGATATCCTCTCCAAGCATATATTTTTATGGGACCAATCTACTATCAAAAGTTGAAACACATGGTAATGTTTTTGTTGGTACTGAAAGTGAAGAAATTTACATGAAAATAATAAATATTCCTTGTATCATTATGAGATGACCTCAATGGATTTTGATTGTATACTCTGTTTTTGATAATGTGGACAGTTGGACATGCTGAAAACTTAGAAAGCCGTGCAGAATTTAAATTTTTTTATGATTGTCTACAAAACCAGTTTATTGAGCTGTTTTGATTTGACCGTTTTCATATTGATAGATTGCGAAATTTTTTTGAGGGGTATGTCAAAATGTCAAATTTTCACTTATTATTTTACGGGAGGATATTTGTTGTCCACAAGAAAATCACATCTTTAGCATCAGTTTCTGACTTGTTATTTCATTTGTGTACATGTTTTCCGTAGTAGTTTGGGGAACATTACAAAATTTTAAATTACATAAGTAAAATAAAAATATCCCTACTAGAATAATGTGCATAATGGGCTGCAAAGTTGAAAGTTGCTTTTGCCTTCTATTTGTAGGTAACCAACTTATAATCATATGGCAGGATGATCGTATGCTTCAAAAGGCTTGGATTATGTGAAGTATCAGTTTAATTTACTTACAAAGACAGAAATGTATATAATGCATTTAGAAACTAAGGTCTAGTAGTAATGTAATGTGATTCAATTATTCCTAAGTATATCAATCTTGTGCTCACTGATTCTATTGTTACTATAGTTCTTCACATTGGAAACCAGATTTCCCGTGGCAGATTGTATTTTTAATCGTTTTCTGTATTGCCCATTTTCCTTCTCACTCTGTGTCTCAAAGCACACTGGAGTGATCTGTACGATAAAGAATGGCGTAAGCTAAATGGTTCAGTATCTTTGCACTGATGGCACCATCCATTGTGTCACAAGTTTAGTGATTCAGTATCAAGTATTATTTTCAAGTAGTAGTGACCGGTTATATATTATATCTATATATATATATATATATATATATATATATATATATATTCGGCTTACTGTGGAAGTGATGCGAATTACTGTGGAAGAATTCAGTCGTAGACAGTTTTTATCTGAGCATTCTCAATGTGTATTGTCCTTACATTATTAGCCATGACTTTACCATTATATTCTCATAAACATGTAATTAGAAATGTACTAGTTAACATTCTGTTTTATGCTTCTCTTGTTAGAACAATAACATAATAGCCAGCCTACTAATTGCTTAAAGGAGAAAACTCATCTCTAACATCATTTTGACATCTATTTGCCTGATGACATTATTTATTCCATCTCATTAGGTGTTGGATAAGATGCATGCTCGAGCTAGAGGGCCGCGTGTAACATTAACAAGACAACCAACTGAAGGAAGAAGTCGTGATGGGGGTACAATGAATTTAGTTTTCCTCCCCTGAGAGTTTCGTTTTTAACATATTGAGTGTCAAGTTTTTCCATCTTACAAAGGGTTAAAGGATTCGTATTTATTTTCCCGTTATTAGGACTACGACTTGGAGAAATGGAACGAGACTGTTTGATTGCTTATGGGGCTAGTATGCTGATTTATGAGCGGTTAATGTTGTCTAGTGATCCATATCAAGTTCAGGTATGATATTGTTTCTATGTGATCCCTCATAATCATTACTATTGACGATGTATTTTACCAAATTTTAGAGACAAATCAATCATCTCGTATATTCTTCTTTATTTTTTGTGTAATAGTTTTTGTGAACAGAATGTATTTAAAGACATAATAGTCTGCTTATTCTCTCCAGTAGATGTTCAGTTCGAAATAATATATTTATAGGAGGTCAGGTAGTTTCGCTCTCAGTAGGATTCTCTATGCTACCCATTGTTATCCATAATGGCGACTTTACAATGGTGAAGATTATACGGGTAAATTTTTGTTTGTGTTCTATTGTTGATGAATTGCATTGGGGAAACAGGTTGTTATCTACATGTTTTAATTTTATCCTATTTTGAGAGAGTAAAAAGCCAACCTCTTTGCAAAGTTGCTTGATTGGGCAGACTCACTGACTCCGTGACTCCAAAAACTTTTCTTCGCGTTTCATTGAGCACTTGATGCAGCAGCTGTGTCAATCCTGTATGGAATGGAACCCTTGTAGCGAAACACATTGCTCACTGATGCCGCAGGTGCAATGAATAGGATAGAATATTAGTTGCAACATCTGAAGGTGGCTGCACTAAGTCAAGAGGGGACGGGGGGGTTGAATCGTCTTTTCTTCACGTTCTTGGTTTCTAGTCTTCTAGGGATTCTGCCAAATGCTTGGACACCACGCCTTTGGGTTCCACTTATCACCTAGTGTTGTACACACTGATTTACAGGCTCAGCCACCTACTGGAGTGGTTCAATCACTTACATGCTGCCAGGCTTATTGGGCCGGAGGCGATTCTTTCACAGCAGGCAAATAGAGAGGACATGGCATAGCGGACAGATCCGTCTGCCCATTTAATCCCCCTCTTTAAACTGGATCTTGATGTTATATCCTTGCTGTCTACCGGACATCTCCATCTATCTGTTTACCCGTATGACTCCATTTATCCTGATGTTACTGGATTCGTGGCATAACTCCTTTGTTGATACAATGGATACTCCGCTTGCAGTCAAGCTCATGATCTGATCCATTCGGCTTGATCCACAAACCATTTAATTTGTTCTGGTTTCCTTTGATACCTGGGTTAAGATGGTTCCAGCATAAAGGTAGACCCTTATTATAAATAGTTCAAGCCATGATAACCTGATTAAGCGCGGTCATATATACAGTGGACCAATGCTCGGATCTAACTCTCTTTTACTCACGCCCAACGTTTGATCTGATAGTTCTGTTTATATCCATTTGAATCAGACCCGCTAGTGTCTATGTCTCTATTAATGTTCTCAAGTCAAATGTGCAAATTAATCCACAGCATATGAGTCTTAAACTCCAGATTATTTTGGTAACCATCAAAATCGATGAGGCTCCAGGACCCAACATTGTTAGTATGGTGAAATTCCACTGCATTTGTTTTATCTCACCAGAAAATCTATCTTTTGGCGAATACATTTTTAAAAGTACAGCCTGGAGTTTTTCTGCTGATACAGCCATAACCTATAAGGGTACAAGGAGGAATAATACTACTTTCCTTGCTGATTTTTCGGTATGATTACGGGAAAAATACCTTTCATGTTGTACTTGACCAAAATGTGATGGCCCTGGTACCTCTGTTCACTGTACACCAATTCAACCCAAGTCTGTTGAGCTGCATAACCTTCACTTTCTGAGCTAAGTACAATGGCCAGTGGAGGCAAAGGATCCAAGTGTTGCGTTGATTGCCAGAAAGAAGGATGGAGAAGTTGCTTTATTGTGGCACAGAACCTTCTAATTTCGTTGGCTACATGATGGGAACTTCGTCCAGTTTCTGATAAGTCAACGTCTTCATGAAGATCAAAGTTTCCAAGTCGGATTCTGCATGAATTGGTTTGGCTTGATGCTGAATAGGCTCATCTTGCATGCAACTAATGTTGACTCATGTGAATCGCTATTATCTAACCAGTTGTCTTGGTTAAATGCATTAATGCAATTAGAAGAAGATAATTTTATGCCAAAAGATACACATATGAATATACCTTTCTTATAAATAAACTTGGGTTTTTCTCTATATTTATTCTTATAAATATTTGCATTGTTTTCGTTGTGCAGGTCAGCAACATTTCATATTCCCGGATTAAAGTCTGATAATTTTCTGATCTCACAGGTTTGCAGGACATGTGGGCTTCTGGGCTACTACAACCATAAGCTCAAGACCGCTGTCTGTTCAATGTGCAAGAACGGAGACAGTATTTCTACTCTCAAGTTACCATATGCTTGCAAATTGCTATTTCAGGTTAGTATATGCCCAAATAAGTGGTGCATTTCCTCCTCGGGTCATTCAAAGTCCCATGCCGGTATACAAACTCAGACAGCTATTTTTTAATATTATTTATATTCCGTAGTCATCCCAACATCTTGAATTTCAGAAGGTCGATTAAACTAGGGACTCTGAATTAAAATATATAAGTAAAATTTTAATGAAGACTCATGTATGTCACATAATATCAGTAGTTTTTCTTATTGGGTGTATAAACACAATCGTGAGTTCGGACTCACCAAAAAAAATTATCTTAAAAGGCATCCCCTTCATTTTGCTGGTCTTCTATCTTCTTCTTGTATGAAATTATTTTGGGGTTGGAGATCTTTATTTGGGTCTTTTTTCATAGTTATTCCACAGTATTTCACAAAAAAATAAACCTCCAAACCGTGTCCGCTGCATGTCTATCTGCCTCCCAGGCTTTTTTTCCTGTTTAATTCAGCAGTTACATTGAGTGATACCTCTCAGTGGAAGCGTTGGACTTTTCCATATATAGTGATCCAAGATTGCAAAGTTTATTTACTCTCCCTCATGTTCTTGACCCGTTCCCCCTCCCCCTCCAGGAGCTGCAATCAATGAATGTTGTTCCTCGCCTGAAGTTGACCGAAGCATAATCGGAAATGTGAAGACCTTCAGCATGATCATGTATGGTTTTACATGCTGCATATATAGAAGATTGCAAAGAGGCCATTTATTGTATTCCGTATTTTTTTTTATATATTATATAGAAGGATGCATTGCCCAGGACTGGATAATTTTTGTATTGAAATTTTTCTTCATGGAGAGGGTGAAATAAATAGGTGATATCTTTTCTTCATCTGAATCCCATGTCACTAAAAGGATTTTTCAGATTTCTCCTAGAACAGTTTGGAAGAGAAATACAAGGGGATCCATATAATTGCCTCTTCATGGATATTGTCTCGGTTGCTTATCTATGGCTTATTCATGCTATTTTTTGCTCATTTTTCTTGGTTTAATCTATTTTTTTTCGCCTCGACCCATGTGATAGTTGCAGGTTATTCTTTGTTTTCTTGTGGGAATAATTCTGATTTTGATGGCTTCATCTGGATGACGTCACCACATTCTCTGGCTATTATGAGCCTGCCTCTCTCTCTCTCTCTCTCTCTCTCTATATATATATATATATATATATATATATATATATATAGATGAAATCTTGGGTCTATAAAACAAAAGTTGCACGAATAATAATTCACTAGAATAGAATTGATGGAATTCTTGATCCATTTTATCAAGCCAAGGGGCCCATAAAAAAGCCCAATTTGGTATATGTCCAAGAATGCCCATTGGAGAGGAATCAGTCTAGACGTAGAGATGGCCCAGAGGGAGGCCTAGTCTCAAGGGGTAAGATCGAGCTAAGGTGTGCTTAATCAACCACCTTCTCTCCCAAGACAATCTTTGGATACACCTTTTGACCAACTATATATAACTATCCAAGTATCTTTTGGGAGTTCTACTGAGGAGCCATGAGATGCATATTAGGCCCTTGACCAAGGGCCAAAGGAGGGAAAAGGATTAAATGATGTAAATCTAATTAACCTTGAAAAAGTCAAACAAACTTAGGAAGTCAACTGTGAGGCATCAAACACCTTACATGATATTGTAGAAGTTGATGAATTAAAGTTTATTGAAGTTTATATTCAATAATCTTTCATTTTAGTTATGAGGTTTTGAGTGTCAACGTTCTTTAGAGAGATAGGGTGAGGGTCAATTGTCCAATTTAGGGAGGCCATGAGGGTCAACCACTACTTCTAATCCATTCATTCTACTATTTTTGTCCCAGGACATCATAATTCACCACGTTTTAGAGGCATTGAAGTCAACTTCATAATACATGTTGACTTATAAAAATGTGTAGACTTACAATGTACACGTTGACATAACCCAACCAAGCATGGATTCCTTCACCCCCATATAAGATACATGTTGAGTTATTTTTATCTAATGATTTATGATCTTAACTCAAAAAATTTCTTACTCAATTGCCTAAAGTAACCATTGGGTAATGTTATTTCATTAATTTGGTAGTCTAAAACCATGATTAATACTTGATTCAACTCATTTCAGCCTAGTAAGCCTTTAGATCAAAAGATGATGACGATCCACTAGTCTCAAGATGTGAGATTTCAACTGTGCCCTAGATATCTCTTTGAAATTCATTATAGTCTTTGAAAATTAAATCAATTATATTTCCATTTAAATTAATTAAATCTCAATTTAGATTTTCAATGTGTCCTACATCGAGAATAGATTTAAGTATGTAATCAACACTAATTACCTATTCAATTTTTCTAGACGGAGTGTTTGTAGAGAGAGAGAGAGAGAGAGGTTGGGCTAGCAGTTTTTGCTGGGTACATACATTAACGCCATTAATTTTTCATTTTTTTAGTTGGAAATGAGAGGGAAAACATGTTGTCTGCTTGAACCGGTAGGGTTCGAACCGGACCCGGCCGGACTGTCCCACCGGCTCACTCGTCCGGAGGAGTAACCCGGTCCGTCTCGCCCCCGACTAGTCTTCTCCCCCACCCCCTTCTGCAGAGTTGAAGTTGATTGTGGGAAGGATTCAAGGGCAGGCTGCGCCGTGCCCGGGAAGAAGGCGGGATGAGGAAGCGGGACCTGGGGATTCTCCTCCTGTGCGCGTTCGCCATCTTCTTCTCTCTCCAGGTATGCCCATGTTTCCTTCGTGGGTTGGGTTCTTTCTTGCGGTTCTGCTGCACCGGAATCCTCGTCTAGTATTCGGCGAGTTATCTGAAGTGAAGTCCGTTTTTCGCCGAGATATTTGGTGCCTTCAGAATTCCCTTCGTTAGGTTTTTTTTTTTGTTAGCCCTGAACTTGTGGAGGTTTCCGATCGGTGAATTTCTGACAGTACTTTTTTCGGGTGGAATTTCTCATTCCGTGTGCTCGGTGATATCAGTCACAGTGTTCACCTCATTTTGTGTGTCCAGTTGTTTTTTTTATTCATAATTATGACTGTAGCGTGCCGTTTAATAATAGCTTGAAATTTCTTCTCTGATTATGGCATCTTCAAAAGGAGAAGTCGATTCCATGCAAGTTCCCCGTGTCATTTTCTGACCTCTGTGATCTTGATGTCTGTTTTCTCGCATATCAGACTCGAAACTTCTCTTTACGAGTCGACTGCTTGTTTAATGGTGTGAGATTCTGTATTTCTAAGCGGATTGGTCCAATGACTCTATGTGAGCATGAATTTTCTTTCTCTTTTTCCCCTCCCAGCATGAAGGTGATTTTTCCTTTAAAGAGGCTTGGTTCCACCTCTCTGATGAGTACCCAATCCAATATGAAGCGGATCGTCTTCCTCCACCTATCATAGCTGATTTAAATGGCGATGGGAAGAGTGAAGTTCTGGTTGCAACTCATGACGCTAAAATTCAGGTATTATTTTGGAAGTAAAGATGGTCCGCCTGGTCTAGTTTGCTTGGAGGGACTGCATCTTGCATAAAAAATCAATTACAGTAGATATCGTTGTCTTTTATTACCGTGATTCTTTTGAGGTAAATTTATTGCTTTTCAACTTAAAGTTCACTGGCAAGTTTCCCATTAGATTTCCATGGATATCCTTCTATAAGTTCCTTGTTTTTTCCCTAATGTTACTGACACATCAAAGTTTGTAAGAAAACGGAAAGCTGATGCGGCCATAGTGGACTACTATTTGAGAAGTTGCACTTCCGCTTTTGTACAAGAGTAGAAGTTTTTCTGATATTTGATTACATTTATCCATGCTATTGTCAAGTTGATGTCTATTCAAGCTCTCTTGTTCTTGGATAAATTTTATAGGTTTTGGAACCTCACAGCCGACGTGTTGATGAAGGCTTTAATGAAGCACGTGTGTTGGGAGAGGTGTCTCTGCTGCCTGACAAAGTTCGCGTTTCATTTGGGAGGCGTCCTGTCGCAATGAGTGTGGGTGTGGTTGATCGTACTTATAAAGATGGTGAAATAAAAAAACAGGTCTTGGTTGTTGTTACATCAGGCTGGTCAGTTATGTGTTTCGATCATAATCTTAAAAAGCTCTGGGAACATGATTTGCAGGTATTCTCAGATTTTTATGCCATTTATTAATGATCAAATATGCTGCCCTCTTTATTCTGTGGTAGAAGGGGTCGCTTTGCTTAAAATATGCTCTGATCCTGCTTCAATTGAGCTATTCTTGTATTTTGAATTTTAATAGTTCTCTTGAATGCACCTGTCTTGATCCTTTGCAGGAGGATTTTCCTCATGGTACACACCATAGAGAGATAGCAATTTCAATTAGCAACTATACACTAAAGCACGGAGATGCTGGTTTGGTTATCATTGGGGGAAGAATGGAAGTGCTGCAACATCATGTATGTAATTTTGTTGTCTAAAGTGACCCGTTACTGTTTTATGTTATCTCATTTGGCTGTCATTGTGCGACGTTAATGGTATTTGCCTGTGGACGTTGAACGTGTGTACAGATAGCTAGTCTTACCATTTCGGACGTACATATAAAGGAAGTTTAACTATCTTTTAATACAGAACATAATGTTTTGTCTTGTCAGTGATCGTAAAGTCAAGCCATTGCTCAAATGGTTGGGTCCCTGATGCACCTACAAGTCTAATTACCATACATTACATTTATATTAGCCATGGTTCACTTTACGTTCGCTTTCACCTATTATATCTTCTTTCTCCTTTCTTAGGACCTTTATACACATATAATTATTTATTAAACCTTTTTTTGTAGTTTTTATTTACTCGCACTAAAACCATCTTAAAAACGGTTTTCATGGATTTTACATCCTATCTAATTTCATAATTGGAGTAGGGAAAGATAGAAGTAATTCCATTTGTTCCCTACGTAAACTATATTCCCAGATCTTTTATTTTCTTACCATGAAGTTCGTTTCTAGAGGTTCTGAAATTTTCTTTTCTTAGGGGATTGTATAGCACTCGCCTCTTTTTGTTTGAAGTTTTCTGTATACTAAGGGTTATTAATTTGCTGAATTTTTTTAGATGTCTGCTGACTCATTCGAGGAAACACTCATGGGCGGAGCAAACAAAGATGCTGAGCATCACCGACGAAGTGCGAGTGAAAAAGAGGTGAATATTTGTATTTCATTTTTTCTTGTTCATATCATTGGTGAAAGTATTCTGAGCCAGTTGAATCTGCTGGGTTCTAGTTGCATCATCAACTCCATATAATTATGTTGTCTGTTAAATTTACTGGGAATTTTTCCTCTGGATTTTCCTAAAGCCAAAAGTGTACCATATATCATTGCTCTCGGTTTCAGTGGTTATTTCTATTATCTTATTTTTCTATGTGATCTTCGCATTTACAGTTTCTAGCTGTCATATTCAATTGCCATCTTACAATCTTTTTCCTTTCGTTGCATTGTTTAATTAATGTTACATAAGTGCAGACTCGATTGAGATACAGTTTCTCTGTTATGCGCCATTTGACTTGTTTTGTTTGCAATCTGGATTAGCAATCCTATCTGATATCAAAAAGAAATCTGATCTCCCTTGAAATTGGGAAAAAAAATGAAAAAGAACAAATGTTAACCAAGAGCTTGCTGTAGTAATAAGGAATCAAAAGAAAAAGAGGCTAATTCTTCTTCAAAACTAGCTATCATATATCAGAATCTCGCATGTGATCTGATTTCAGGATGTAAATCTGACTTCCCTCGAAAATGACAGTTGAAAGAAGAAAAGAGGAAAGAAAAAGGAAAAGAACAAGCTATTAATTGACTCTTTTTTTTGTTCCATGTGGTATTAAACATTTAGCTGCTGTTGGAGGAAAAGAAGAAAAAACAACTCCGGTACCTCCTGCGAGGAAGCGAGAAACAGTAATGAAAGAAACATTTGTCTGCATATCCCGTAGACACATCATGCCACCATCCCCAACCATGCGTTTGTTATAATCGTTTATATTTTTATTGAAAATATTTATAAACCTTCACAGAGGAAAAATAATGCTGAATGTAGTTTTTATAATATACTCTTCTTCCATTTTTCTTAATGTCGACAAGGTCGACTTGTCAATGGCTGATTTCTACGTGTGATTCCATTTTTAAAAGATTCAGCAAGAACGGATTGCCTTTGAAGAACATTTTTTGATGGTTAAATGTAGCCTTGTATTACAGTATCATAATTTTGTAGAGTTTTGAATGAGAAAAGGAAGATGAACTATACTTGGCGGTAGGTGGTGAGGAAAGTTTTTATATAAATCTTGCATAATATTTGCCTGAATCCTGGAATATAATCAACGTCCCTCACCCTAAGAAGTTAGCATTGTGCGCGATAAGATTGAAGGCACAAGGAAATCAAATAAGCATTGTGGGTTTTTTTGGTTGTGGTGTTCGTAATGATTGTATAAAATCCAATTGGTCAAAAACGGTGCGGTTCCGCAGAAGAGAAAAATGGAAATTAGCCATAGGTACGACATTGATGATTATGTGTTATCCTTTTTTGCATGTCCATTTTGACCTTTCGTCAGAATTTTGCGATTATTTCAAACATGGAAGTGTGATACTCTCATATGACTCATTAGAGTTATGCTCATATACCATACTTTTCACCTTCATCAATGTTCTCTGAAGTAAGCTGTAAAAATTAAGGTTGCTTCATCAATGCTGGAAGTAAAAACTTATCATAGATGTCTTTTCCTCTAAAATGTTGTCCGGTTAAAGCAGTCTTCTAATTTGATACACAATATTAGTCCAAAGCTATATTTTTCTGAGGCTTGAAATATGATTCACCTGTAAGCTTCACAAGAGTACCATCTAACTGGAATTGAGGTATTTATCCCTACCTGCCAACTGATATTTATCCAGAATGGGCACGGGGATGGTTGCCCGTTGTTATGAAATCTTCTTAGTTTACTTGATCAATTGGATCGTTAAATATGGCTCTAGATTGATAATTGATGAGTTTGTCTTCTAATATTATCAAATGTTCATTTTCTTTAGTTTATTGACCCTAATATTTGATCAAGTTTTTTCTTTTCTGAATGAAACTTTTTTCTTTAAAAAAAGTAATTTCTCTCCAGTACTTCGATAATGACCTAACAGCCCCCATGATGATGCTTAAGGTGACTAATGATATGAGTAAACTATTTGAAAGCATGTTCTGGCCACATTATATGCAAATATCTGCTTGTCATCAAGGGATTTCGGAAAACAGTTTTATCTTCAACCCGACTTGTACAATTGGATTTCCTTGAACACTATGTATCCCCATCATTTAAGCCAGTAAATTTTGGGTAGTAATCGTGTATCCCATGGTTTTTCTTCCTGAATGTCTTGGTGGGCTAGTAAAAAAAGTCAAGATGGGTAAAAATCTTATCCCTGCAATACCAGAAAGAAGTTTCTGTTACTCAAGTTAGTTTGTCTATTACGTGAGGCCCTTTTGGAAGACAGCTTCCCTTTGACTGGTCACACACATGAATCATCTAAAAAGCCCCATCAAAAAATATGCTAGATATTGTATTACATTTTATCTAGTATTTCCCTTTTCTTTCCATATATTTCACTCAATAAATTATTAAACTCCAATGCGTACAGGCAAATGGAAGTTCTGATGTTCTCGACCAACGCCATTTTTCATTGTATGCTTTTGCTGGTCGAAGCGGTACTCTACGCTGGAGTAGAAAAAATGAGGTACCCTGCCATTATTGTTCATTTTGATGGAGGTTATATTGTGTTTGATGGATTTTGGGATAATGATAACTTTTCCAAATTAAAAGCACGGTATCAGGGATTCAGATAATTTTTCAGCCAATTTTTTTGCTTTGCTTTCCTATGTGTGAACATGATCAGGCACACCCATTTTTTGATAAGAAAATTTTCCCAATTTCAATGAGGTCTAGGTAGAACTCACAAAACGAACTACCCAAGTTGGAAAGTTCAGAAGAAGACTCGACAAATATGCTTACCTATGTACCTAATCAATGTCAGAACCGTGCTAATGGAGCGCAAACCAATGAATTTTAATATTGGTTCAAATTAGCCATTCATTAGTCAATGCACCAGGCGATATTCTTTGGTTTGGTTTACAATGTGTAGGGTACAGGTTTATTTTAATTTGTTTAACTTACCACATTCTCATTGCTGCTAATAATTGGAATTTCATTATTGATGAATTTAAATTCGTGTATGTACAATGTGAGATTCATCGACTATTAGTATTTATTAAAAAAAGTACGTAGCTGAAAAAGAAGATGTCAGCAACTAGTATGATTGAATGAAACGTCATTTCAAAGACAATTCTTTTTTCACTAGTTTAAATATTTGGTTTTGCACAACCGAAATTGTCTGTTGACGAATCATTTGATTTTACTTATTTGGGTAAAATTACAGAATATTCACACTCAGCAATCAGATCCGTCACTGTTGATTCCCCAGCATAACTATAAGCTTGATGCTCAGGCATTAAATACTAGGCATCCTGGGGAGGTATGTAGCTATTTTTTTTTAATATATAAGTTTTGTGTGCTTACATTTCTAGTCATCATTATGCTTATATGATTTGGTTTGAATGTTTTTGCTGGATATAGTTTTAATTTAGGACGAGATAGGGTACGAAAAGCATTTAGCAGGGTACCCTGTGGTTTGGAAGAACGCCAGCCATGAGATGATATCATTTGTCATGAATGCTCTAACTGTATGTGGGTCAAAGCACAACTTTCCCTGTCAGGCAGCCCTATGTTATATGGATATTTGTTTTCATGATATAGTTAGTGCATCCAAAACAGTCAAGATGAAAGAAACTTCTCGAAAGATGCTAAAAACGGATGCACCTATAGATGTCGCAAAAAGCTGCAAACGTCAGAATATACTTTTTTACTTTGAACAAATGATGGGAAAAGTTATAGATAGAGCATTTGAAAGGAGGCTCCACTAAAGGCCGCAGCTGACACCTCCCAAAGTCCGACTTTGATTATAATATTCCTTAAGGGGGTGTCTTTTATGCATTCAAACCCCGTTATTAATCAGGGAATTATGTCCTTCCTGATTTCGCAAGCTTGCACTCGACTATCTTCTTCAATAGCATTTAATTATGACTTCCATCTTCTCTGAACAATTTTGTTTCCATAAATTCGATTATTCATTCCATTCCAAATAATCCAAAGAGACTCATAAATGACAAGCTTCCAAAATTTATGGGTCCCATTCTAGTATCCACTGTTGACTCTAAACTGTCCCCAAAGCCGTCATCCCAGGGGATGTTATGTTTTCTCGTTTTACTTGTATCTACTAGATCTGCTATAAAAATTCACGAAACAATTGATCTGTTCCTTAGTCTCCTCCCCACATGCGTTACAAGAGACCATCATTTGTGGATTTCAATTGATTGCAAGCTTATGTAGGGAGGAGAATGAGTGAAATTCTTCACATCAAAGTTTCCACCTTGAAACAAAATTCCAAGCTTTATTCGTGCTAGGTCATGTCCTGTTCTATCTCTCGCAATCCTGCTATCCTCTGGTAGAACCCTTTTTTAATTACTTATGGCCATAGGTTAGATAGCTAGGTACCCAGTTTCCATTATCCATTCAACAAATAGTGTTACCTCGGCGTCCTTGAAATTGATGGTATCAAGTCTTCTTCGTTCTCTTTTTTGTCTACAAAGTCCTCCCCTGGTAATGTCGTGTCATGTCCTATGATTCTGTCAACCAAAAATCTACAATAATGTGGTAACCACTGCCTCCAATCGCTTATCCAGTATCTCTGGGATACTTCCCAAAGAATGTAGTATACGTGCTTGCTTACTTTAAGCGTCAGAAATAAACCTATTTTCTCGCCATTCTGGGGAAGAACCATATGTACTTTTGTCATTTTCAACATTTTCTTTTCCTGACGCGGTTATAAGGATTACAGTAATGATGATTCAGTTTTCTAATATGTATTTACTTCAAATTTTCTGTACTACAGTTTGAGTGTCGAGAATTCAGGGAATCAATCCTTGGTGTCATGCCACACCAGTGGGTGAGTACATATTTCCTGTGCTTGAGGCATTCTGTAAACAACTTTTTAGTACTAAAGCAGTTGCTTCTGTTCAGGATAGGAGGGAGGACACCTCTCTACAACTGGCCCACTTTAGAAGACACAAGAGAAAATTACAGAAGAAGAACCTTGGGAGAACTACAATTAATCATCTGCATGCACCCGTGGAAAAACATGCTCCAGGAAAGGATTCAACAAATAAAATTGCTAATGTAATTGGAAAAGCGGCAAAGTATGCTAACTCTGCAAAAGCTAAAAAGGTGAACGTTATGCAATCTTTTATGTATTTACCTGAATATCATCAGCTCAGATGTTCCTTCATTGCTGATGCATTTTAACTAATGAACAGTCGATTGATATTGCCAATACAGTACTTGTCTTATTCTTACTACATGGATTCCTCATTTTTCATATAGATGCATGGAACAAACGTATGAAGAATTGCATTGACTTTGTTCTTCTCATTCTTCTCCTAAATGCCCCATCAGCATCTCTTTGTTTACGGTGAGAGCTAGCCTGCTAGAAATAGAGTTACACAAGAAAGAAAGATTGCAAACTTTATCGAAAGATTGTTCAGGAGAGAGAATCAACAGTAGATCTATGGGGTTTTCAAAATTTGTTAATCTCAGGAAGTTTTGGGAGCTAAAAGTAGGTTATGAAGAGCTTCTTACAGAAATTCGGTTGGGAACTTTAAAAATGTGATTAAAGAATAATAGAAGACTGAGAAAGTGTGATGGATCAGAGAGCTTTTGATTGGGCTTTTGCGCCTGTTCTCTCCTCATTCAAGACGTTATGGAAAGGTTAAATCCGTACTGATGTACCAGTCTGCTTTCTTGAAACATGGAGCAAAATTATCCACCAAGAAAGCACAGCTGGAATAAGTTTCGTGTTCTTTAGGTGCCATTACGTTGAACAGGTCGATCGGACAATTTCAGCCCGGAGAGAACATTCTACCAAAAGTGCTGGAAGGGAAACAGAATCAAAGGGGATTAGTCGTATCCTGTGATGGAATTTTTTTTTTCTGCGGGGTTCTGTTTTGATATTAGATAGGATTTAGAGGTTCTTTTTGTTCGTAAGTCCTATTAGGATTTAAACTGTTGGCCATTTAAATCCTCTGGTGCTCTTCAAGCAGTCTATGCACATTCTTTTTTATCAATTTTAGTTCGAATTATTAACCTTCTCTAGTCATGGACTTATAAGGGTTTCTTGGAGGATCCCAAGAACACCCTAGTGCAGGTGCTCTGGACTTCTACAATTTTCTTTCCCACCTATTACAGAGCGTGAAGGAAAGATGGAAGCACTTGGAACATCGCTGAAAATAGGAGAGGATAGTAGTGTGTTACGAAGCCAACTATCGTCTACACAAGACGACCTAGACCCCCTCGTGGAGGAGAGACCACAATAGAATAATGTACTGGGGCCTATAAATACAGTAGAGGCCAAAATAAGAAGGGGGGAGAGAAATCAGAGAGTAGAGAGGGAGATCTGTCCCTGGAGAGGTCCGATTCGGGCTCTCCTGTCACCTGAAGATCGATCCGACCTCAGGGATTTGTCCTACCATCTGTGAACCTCTTTTGTCTTCTATTTCTTACTTTTAGTTGTTTCATCTGATTCTTCTATACAACAAGAGTTGAATTCCCTGTTGAACCTCGTATAAGGTAAGGTTAGGGCAAGAATCACTCAAATCTCAGGAGGTTCGTAACATAGTGTCTCTGGAGGAACTGCCGTGGACATGGTATCCACATGTAAGATTAGAAGAGAAGATACTTTGGAATAGGAAGATCATTGTGAATTTGTCTGAGATTCTGTCCACTACGCCTCAAGTTTGAGTAAATCACCGGGAGATGCGATTCAAATATCAGGTCTGCTCCTATAAAGCAAGGGAAAATTTGGAGGCACCATTATTTTGGCGGCTCCGAGATTGGAGTCTCTTTCATGGAAAATCAAGAGTTACGAAATTTATTGGGACAAGTGATGGTTTACAGAATGGGTTTGAAAATGAGAACACCAGATAGATCTACTGTGACGGTAAACAGGGAAATTGCAGCTTTTTCAGAGCGTCATAGTGATGAATAGTCAAGACCTTAGAAATAACATGGAAAATGAAAATGTTGCCCCGTTCCTGGTAACCAATGTTAAAGTTTATTTTATTTTAACCTCAGAATATCTCAGGGACTGCCAACTAGTTCTTACTGTCGCCATAGTTGGCTTCTCCATTGTCAATCACGAGTGATGTCTTTCTATCACTTTATTTTTTTCACTATTAGTCTGTTAATCCAGTCACAGGGTCCTTTTTTCTCCCTTTCCCCACTGAAGGTTATCGAAACCATCTGCAGCTTAGTTAATATTCTTTTGTAACTAAAGGCAAGCCTATAGTGGAGATATCTAGCCCTTTGATGACTAGCGAGTGAGCTAATGCCATGTTGCTAGTGACATTCTTTTTAACTATCCAAATTATGTTGGTTCGTATGGAGTTTTTTCTTTTTCATTAGTTTGGTTACAGCTGCTATGCCTAAATCATTGACGCTGATTAGTTTTCTCTAATTTTCTTATTCATGATTGTAGAAGCTGTCATATTTTCCTACGATAACAAATCATACTCAGCTTTGGTGGTTACCAAATGTCGTTGTTGCACATGAAAAGGAAGGAATTGAGGCCATTCATTTAGCCTCTGGCCGCACATTATGCAAGGTATGACACAAATTAATATGCAAGGTTTTTTTTAATAAGTTTTTTATGACTTATTCAAGACTTCCTGTTTTAGTTTGCATCGCTCAATTCTTTTTTGTTTTTCGTTCGATATTTTACAATGTAAATTGCAAAGTGTTTCAGTATCTCATTCTTTCATATTGGTTTCGTCTGATAGCTATAGGAAAATCATATGTAGCTGTGTATGATTTTTTTCTCTTAGAAATAATATTAATATATATGTATATCAAGATGATCATTTTAATAAAATGAGTGTAATGTATTCTTCATCACTCGCCAAGTATGGCGTTCTTTTGACTTTGATATTTCCAATTATTGTTATTGTACTGTCTAGTGTCTTTAATTTTTAGTTTGTGTCTAGAAGCCTGCTGTCACCTTTTAATTTTTCATATGTATCTATCTAAATGAGTATTGTTTGGACTGACTATTAGTCTGCTCCCAGATTAATTTTTCTTAAAACAAAGTTGATGGATACTCATTTGTTTTCTGGAAGGAATGCTTCTTTGTATTTGCTAAAACTTGTGATGCTAACAAAACATGATGCTGCACTGTTTTGCATTGGCGCAGCAGAAGTGGCAGGAAGTAGAAAATCCTCCTTGAATCCGTAAGACATGAATTTTGAAGAAGAAATCAGGTTCTTAACCCATAGAAGTTGGGAAACCTTAATCCACATGGATTGACTGGTGCAAAACTTGAATCCACAAGGATCCGAAATACCCCCTTGAATCCACGAGGGAGGGCGCTTGGATCCACAAGCCGAGAGACACCGCAAAGGGAGAAAATTCCTACTGATCAAGATGATTTTAGGGTTACAGCGTGGTGTCCCTTAAACTAGGCCGAAAATCAGTTGAGACGTCCCTTAAAATAGCGTCAGTTTGAGAAACACATTCAAAACGCCCTAAAAACAGGATAGTTACTAAAAACTAAGACTCTGACGCGTTATTAACGCACTCTATTTAGGCATAATCTAGTTTTGTGCTTTTTTAGGTCTTCTCATCTTTGTATTCCACTTTTCAAGTTTCTAGAATGGCTGGACCATCATTTTTGGACCTTCAAACTTTTTAAGTCCATTTTGTACGTTGTCAGGCCACCTGAGTCAAAAAAAATTCGTCTTTCGTTTTTGAAGTGATATCCTACATCATACATCCCTCTCCTTTTTTTGATTTTTTTCTTTCAAATTGGATTGTCTTTTTTATTTTGATAATTTAATGAAAATGTGGCAATACCCTTCTGAAACGTTGTTATTCTTTAAAAGTGGATAACTTCACATTCATTAAGGAAAATGAGAGGCTAACATTCACAATCTAAGCATTCTTTGAAACATCCTCTTTGAAAAAGCTCTTTACTGCATACCAAGATGGTGAAGACACCGCTAACGACTGAAACCTCTCATAATCAGAGTGTTGCCCTTTGCTGTCGTGAGGCATCCATGCTAATTCCTTTCTTTGTCACATTTAAGAGTGAGAACCATCACTATGCTCACCATCAAAATAATAGAGGCTATGCAAATCACTCTCCTCCGAAAATGAAAGCGTTTTGCCCTTTTGTCATTGCAGAAAACCCAAACTCGCTTTTCTCCTTGTGACATATAAGAGCAACCACATAGTCACCAAATGTCAAAAAGAGAAAGGGAATGTTTGCATGTGGGGCTTTATTATGCCCGATGAAACCGTCTGTAGAAAGTCTGTATAGCCGACATCAATATGGTGAAATCCTAGCACCCCACCCGAAATGCCCAGGACCACTCCCTTGCTCTGTCAATATGCAGGGACTTAAAAAAATGTGTTGCTTCAGTTCAGTCGACTTAACTGCTTTTGGATTCCCCATTGTTCCTTTTCTATTAGATGCCCAAATGGTTGAGGGTAAACATTACACTTTTTAATCACAGTGCCAACGGCAACATGCCTATTTATTGTCGAGCTATCACAGATTTCACTATACTTTTAATCTGTTAAATCGTTTATGTTACATATCTAGCTGATCAGCAAGAGTTCCAGCTTGTTTTCATGTACTTTTCTTCAAGCTTCAGGTCCCTGCATTTATAATAAGCGAGTACATCCCGATCCCTGAGAGTGCCAGATGATTATTTACCACTTGTATAAACATCAGTTGCTGTAATTAATGTAAATTAATAAATGTTCATTATGTGCTCCTGGTGACGGCCTGTTATCCGTGGGATTCATAGCAGCATCCCCTGATGCTCTTAAAGGAAAGGGATAGGTTTGACTTCTTGTAAATTTAAGATGGTGGAAGGTGTGGTACCATCAGCAGGGTGCAGAATCTCTGGAATGATATGATACAATAACTGGATATATAAGAGATGCCGCAAACAATGATGCCACATGGGAAATGCGTCTACATGACGGAGGTTGTCAATCCCATGTATGGTATGGGCTTCTCTATAGAGCTGAACCAGATGGTAATGCATCCCATGGCCTTTGGGAAAAAATTTAGACTATGAGCATCCCAGGAGCTTTGAGATCTATGATAGAAGTCCTGTTCTCTGATGGGGCCAATAGCAAATAGCAAGGGAATCCCCCATCTCCTAGGAGATGCCCTAATACCCACGAGAGATCAGCTGCAGAGGACCTCTCCTTCTCTCTCCGTGCAACCCGAACCCTTCCCTGATCCTCTGTTTTATACCCCCCAATTCTGAAGCCTGCCCTGTAATTATTACAGGTTTGAAATGGTTTGTGGTTTCCTGATGATGATGGGCCGTTGGTTCATGAGGCTGACTCAGGGCCCCATCATTTTCACTTCATAAATGGCATGAGAAAACGCTATGTATTGACTCCGTGGCCATGACTTAGCTTCATTTATTCTAATGTAGCATCCTTTTCCATACAAAGATGTGGTGCACAATGAATGATCTGTTTTGATTTACTCTGCAGGATTATGATCCACTGAAGGTAAGATCCTAGATCACACAGTATTCGAGTTCTGTTCCACCATCATCATTTCAATATCGATGCGTTCATGTCTCCTTTCTGATGTATGATGCATCAGCCCACTTGGGGTGTATGGCATGTTCTTGCAATCTTTGAGCCGTTGACTTTCTTTCATCCTATGTGAGGCAACATGGCGCCTAATTTTTTCAGCTTCACAGCCAATCTGCGCTGTAAGTCAGACCAATGGTTTAATCGCTTATACGATTTCAGCTCCATCTTCCCGAAGGAGGCCTCCACGCTGATATTAATGGAGATGGCGTTCTGGATCATGTTCAGGTGCTCCACTTTGTTCTATTTCCTTCCGCCTCTCATTTTGTCTTCCACCTATAAATAGTAACAATGGGCTGGGATGGTTTCGGAGACTCATCAGGGCATCTTTCCTACTCGGGAGCTTTATTGATGATGAATCGTTGACTGTATCAAAGCTTTCTTCTTTTTTTTTTATATCTTTTCTACTTTAAAACGGATGATCATCTGAAGGATGTCCACTAAGATGCTTGGCAAACAAGGCCGAGATCGCCTGGTCAACGCAGGCCTCGTCGTGATGATTTTTGATGGGTTGGCTCACAATGGAGAGGACTTGGCAGGCTGTGGGCGGCCGCGGCGTGGAGCGGACGGTCGTCAGTGGGTCCATGGAGGTCCTGAGGCCCTGCTGGGCCGTCGCCACCTCCGGCGTGCCCGTGCGGGAACGGCTCTTCAACGTCTCCATCTGCCAGCACGCCCACTTCAACTTGTTCCACCACGGCGGCGACTTTGCCCGGACCTTCGGCCGGGCCGCCGCCGCCGCCGACACTGAGTCCCTGGAGGTGGCCACCCCCGTCCTCCTCCCCCGCCCCGACGGCCACCGGCATCGCAAAGGCAGCCACGGGGACGTCATCTTCTTGAACAACCGGGGAGAGGCACGAAATTTGACCTCTCAGTTTGACTTTAGTTTGACTTTTTTCTTCTTCTTCTTTAATCACGAGCTCTCTTCAAGAACAGCAGCCTTGGAGAACCGCGAAGTTCTTCAAGGTGCTTGAAAAATCGCGGAAAGTTGACTTCAATTTGACTTCTTTTTGTTCTCTGCGTCGTGGGTCAATTGCAGATGACGGCATATTCTCCGGGGCTGCACGGGGAAGATGCTATCTGGAGGTGGCAGATCACTACCGGAGCGAGCTGGACGAACCCGCCGTCACCGGCGGGCATGGCGGAGACGGCGGCGGCGGTGGTGCCGACGCTCAAGGCGTTCCGCCTGCGGGCGGGGGACCAGCGGGAGGTGGTGATCGCGGCGGGGGACCAGGAGGCGGCGGTGGTCTCCCCCGGGGGCTCTCTGCTGGCGTCAGTGGAGCTGCCGGCGGCGCCGACGCACGCGCTGGTGCTGGGGGACTTCTCCGGCGACGGCCTGGCGGACATCATCCTGCAGACCTCCGGCGGGGTCTACGGGTTCGTGCAGACGCGCCAGCCCGGGGCGATCTTCTTCAGCGCGCTCGTCGGCTGCCTGATCGTCGTCATGGGGGTCATCTTCGTTGCCCAGCACCTCGGCTCGGCCGGCCAGGGGAAGCCCCGGGCTCCATCCGGGCACTGGCGGTGAAGGGGATTCCTCCCCGGTGGATGATGGGAGCAGATCGGAGTTGTAGTTTTGACCCAAAAAGGAAAAAAACCAGATGATGGCCTGTGGCGGAGGCGAATTCTCAGATCAGCAGTTGTTAGTGTGCTCTTTCTTTCTTTGGTATCTTGATTTCCATCCTCTCTGGTCGGCTCCGGAGCTTGGGGAAGAAGGGGAGCTCCATCCGGAGAGGAACCCACCTAGGAATTGGGTTCGAGGTTGGACTCTTTTGAGAGAGAGAGAGAGAGAGAGAGAGAGAGGCGATAAGTAGTTGGGTTGACTGAAAGAGAGAGAGCGAGTTCATGGGCGAGGATGATGGTTCCGGTGGGTAGGATTGGGCGGGTGGGGGGTGATCTCATGGGAGATCCGTCAAGAAAACCCCGTGGGGGAGAGAGAGAGAGAGAGAGAGAGAGAGAATAATGGTTGTTGGGTTTTGGAGGAGTGTGAGAAGAGAAGCGAAGGAAAGCCGGAGGAGAGGGTTTCCCCTTGAGGGACGGGAGGGTGAGGCCCTGGTGGAGTCGTAGGCTGTGCCCCTGACTCGTAGGCTTTTTACTCAGCCCACCTACTTCCCACCTAGTTTCGGAACTCCGTGAAGGACCCGCCCCAAGCAGCTGTAAATGGAGAGAGAGAGAGAGAGAGAGAGAGAGAGAGAGAGAGAGAAATGTGGTGCGATTCTTTGGAGGCACGCTGGAGTGCGGGGGTCTATGTGCATAAACAATGTAGTACAGGAACCGCTGCGGAATTAATGAATCATCATCATCGATCGAGGAAGTGAGGAAGAGAGAGAGAGTGAGTGAGTGAGAGAGAGAAGATGCAGCAGTGTAGAATCTAACCTGTTCACGTGCGTGCCTCATCCATTACAGTGAACCCTTCACGGGAAAGTCTCGGATATAATCTTGGACGGCATGAACGCGCTCATGGGTTTCCTCTCTTTCTCTCTCTGCGCGAAAATGGGTTTCTTGCTTAAGGGAGAAAGACGTACTGTTCTCAATGATAAAAGCACGCCGTTCTCGCAGGTTCTTCCCTCATGGAAAAGAGATCCCAACACTAACTCTTATCTCTCTTCTCCATTGTGCGGACGGGGGAGAAGCACGACGCCGTTGCACCGTGGGTTCGGCCTTTGATTCCGACGGGTGCGGGTGCCCGCTTCGGTTTTGGAAAGAAAACGTTGTTCTTCTGGTGGGAATTCTAGAGAGAGAGAGAGGGAAAGACCAGGTTCCCCTCCGAGGCGGCGATGAAAACTGTTAGATGTTCCTTTCCCCAAGGATGATGGGCTGACAACGACGAGGAGCGTCCCCTCTCTCCCAAGAAATAGAAACTCACTGTGGTTCGACGAGTGCGCTCTCTCTCTCTCTCTCTCTCTCTCTCTCTCTCTCTCTCTCTCTCGATCTGTTCCATCTCCCAAAAATTAGAGATTGGAAAGTGGGTAAGTTGGTTTTCTGACTGAGGGTGAGCGGAGGATTCGTCCTGGCATGACATGAATATATTCTCCTTTTGGTCGTCCTGTCAGCAGCTTTCTGAGGGATGGTGCTGACTGCTGAACTTACAGCGGGATATTTTGACCGATTCATGACCAGAGATAGAGAGAGAGAGACAGTGATGGAAAGGAGGCGAAGGGAGACAGTGAAGTCAGTGAGTGTGTGTGAGTGTGCGCGCGCGTGTAAGAGAGAGAAGGAAATTTACCCGGCAGAGTAGAAGAAGCTAAGAGCTAGGGATAAACGTGGAAAGGCGTTGAAGATAGATAGATAGAGAGAGAGAGAGAGAGAGAGAGACTTTAAGAGCAGAGTACAAGAAGCTGAGGAAGCGAGATATAAGCATGGAGAAAGGCGTAGAAGGTAGGGGTGAAGAGAGAGAGAGAGAGAGAGAAAGAGAGAGTTTAAGAGCAGAGTACAAGAAGCTGAGGAAGCGAGAGATAAGCATGGAGAAAGGCGTAGAAGGTGGGGGTGAAGAGAGAGAGAGAGAGAGTTTAAGAGCAGAGTACAAGAAGCTGAGGAAGCGAGAGATAAGCATGGAGAAAGGCGTAGAAGGTAGGGGTGAAGAGAGAGAGAGAGAGAGAGCGTGGGAGAAGGGTGCACGAAAGGCAACTGAGAAGTGAGGTAGAGAGAGAGAGAGAGAGAGAGAGCGGTTGAGGAAGTGGAGGGATGCTGGACGTTGACGAGGGCATCGCATGATGTGATGTTACATGGCTGCTTTCGCGGAGTGAGAAACGGCTTCTACTTCCGGTAAACGAGAGCTTTGCCTTCCACGACCCCACCCTCTTCTCTTCCTCCCCCATCTCCATAGCCGCAGAGAGGGCGACCCACCTCGCCGCCTCTTCCTCCCCTTCCCACTCCAAACCTAAAAGACTTCCCTCTGGTTCCCAACCTCTGCCAGAAGAAGAAGAAGAAGAGGAAGAAGGTGAAGAAGACGAGGAAGAGGGGGATGGGGAGGGGGAAGATAGAGATAAAGATGATAGAGAACTCGACCAACAGGCAGGTGACCTACTCCAAGAGGAGGGGCGGCCTCTTCAAGAAGGCCAAGGAGCTCACCGTGCTCTGCGATGCCCAGGTCTGCCTTCTAATGGTCTCCTCCACCAACAAGTTCTGCGACTACTGCAGCCCCTCCACCACGTCTGTGTGAAAACGATCCTCCTCTCTCTCTCTCTCTCTCTCTTATATCTATCATCTCCGTGTGTCACATGCAACTCTCCGTGTTTATCAGCACGAAGGCCATCTTCGATCGTTACCAGCAGACTACGGGGATTGATATCTGGAAGGAACATTACGACGTAGGAAGAATCTCTCTCTCTCTCTCTCTCTCTCTCTCTCTCTCTCTCTCTCTCTCTCTCTCTCTCTCTCTCTCTCTCTCTCTCTCTCTCTCTCTCTCTCTCTCTCTCCTTCCCTCCCTCCCTCCCTCCATCTTCTGTTTTGTCCAAAAAATGCTCGGCAGAACAAACGCTATATCTGAAAAAATGATCATACTTTCTTGGCAGAACATGAAAAACCAGCTGCTTCACCTCCAGGCCACCAACATCAAGCTCCGGCGGGAGATCAGGCAGCCGGCCCAACCCTTTCCCCGCAGGATTAAATCGAACAAAAAATAGGAAATTCCGGTTTTTTCTAATATAGTTTCATTCTTTGTGAATATAAACAAACGATTTTGTACGCAATTTATTTGATGTAATGTGTGGCAATCAGCCAAAGGATGGGCGAGGAGCTGGACGACCTGGACATGAACCAGCTGCGCAGTCTTGAGGAAGATTTGGAAACCTGTTTGGATTCCATCCGAGAGAGAAAGGTTAGCTTCCTTTTTCTTAAAATTACTCTATTTCCTCTCTACTGCAAGAAATACCCTAGAAATATATCAACTCCGTATCCATTCTTTCTTCATTCTTTCTCCCCCTCCTCCTCCGGGTCATCCTCTTCGTCTTCCTCCGTCGTCATCTGATAACCCTAATCGCGGTCTGTAATCACCAGATGGGTGAAAATGGGGAGGAAGTAGAAGAAGGGACCAGTGACACATATTTTAGCGTGTTTCATGGAAGATCTTCTTCGTGCGCTAGCCTGTCTCTCCTCAACTTCTCCCTTCCGCTGACTTGGCTTCTTTTCCGTGTCACTGACAACAGATTAAGCAGATCGTAACTCAGACGGAAACCTACAAGAAGAAGGTGAGTACGACTATCTGAAGCTCTCCACCTTCTTCATTTCCTTGCCCTTTTTCTCCGTTACCCCCCTCCTCTCCATCTCTCTCTCTCTTTCCTCTCTCTCTCACCTTCCTCTCCCTCCTCTCTTTCTAACCTTCCTCTCTCCCTCTCTCTCTCTCTCTCTCTCCCTCCCTCTCTCCTCTCTCTCTCTCTCTCTCTCTCTCTCTCTCTCTCTCTCTCTCTTCCTCCTCTCTCTCTCTCTCTACACTGGTTCACCTGTTTCCTTTAGTCTCAGCTCACTTCATTGCATTCAGCAAAGGTTCTTACTTATAACTCCACTGATAATCTCAATGTCCTACAGGATAGTTGAAATGAGCCATCGTTCTCTCTCGACCCTCCGTCTGATACAGCAGAGAGAAAGGTAGAGAGACGGAGGGCGGAGAGTGAGAGAGAGAGAGAGAGAGAGAGAGAGAGAGATAGAGAGAGGGGTGGGGGGTGGAGAAGTCGCACCATTGCTCATCCATATCCGCACTTCAAACATGACCACTGGATTCATTTGTTCCTTGACGATTCTCAAAGTCTACCTCGAACATAGTCTTTAAAAGTGACGAAAAAATGGCGGCTTTTGATCTCGCAAAAAAAAAAAATCTCGATTTTATCAACCAAAACTAACTCAAATGAGATCATCCCATGGTATAATTTGACTGTTAAAATGCATAGAGCTCAATAAACATGGGTTAATTCGTGAAGAATTATCACCCCTTTCATTAATTCTCCTATTGGGATTTTCTTAAGCATGCATAGCACACTGTCATCTGCCAGTCAATAATGCTCTTATTCCCATCTATTAATTGTGAAGCATATAACTATTTAGCTCCTAGCATGCCCTTCAAATTCTTTGGCATGATGTAAAAACCTCAAAGATCAGCTATCCATGCTTACTTTGAGTTGGATGACCTAATTCCTTGACATTATTTACGATACTTTTCTAGATTATATGAGACAAATTAATGATATTATTTCGTAATATATGTAACTATATATATATATGAATTATGGGATAAAGCTATTCAATCTTCGATGATATTTTTTTGCTTGGCTCGTTGTACTTAGAGAATGATTACTACACCGTTCTATCTAAATTGTCTACTGTGTTTAGTGTGATTTCTGCGGAATGATGGGTAAAGAAACCCCTTAAATGGTCGAACGAAAGAATAACCGAAGGACTACTCTCTCTCTCTCTCTCTCTCTCTCTCTCTCTCTCTCTCTCTAGAGGGAGCTGAGCTGTTATCCATTTTTCTATGATACGCGGGATTTTGATGTTCTAAAGGTGTAATTTACAGGTTAAAAGCTCGGAGGATCAGCACCGAATCCTCATACGTCAACTGGTATTCAGCTGTTTGCGTCTCTCTCTCTCTCTCTCTCTATCTATCTATCTATCTATCTCTATCTCTCTCTCTCTCTCTCTCTCTCTCTCTCTCTCTCTCTCTCTCTCTCTCTATCTATCTATCTATCTATCTATCTATCTATCTATCTATCTGTCTATCTCTATCTCTATCTCTCTCTCTCTCTCTCTACCCGTATAAAACTCTCTCATTTATCTGTTTATTTATCTAACTTCCTATCTATGCACGTATATCTATCTCCCTCTCATAGTTATTAGCTCTTTCTCTCTCTCTCTCTCCCTCCCTCCCTCCGTTTCTGCGTGGCGATGAACGATGTCAATCGATATAGCAGGAGGTTGACGCGAGGTTCGGCTACGCGTGCGTTGACGCCGCCATTAACCGGTACGACGGCGGAGTGGCGATGGTCAACGCCGGCGGCGCCACCCCGCATCACATCTACGGCTTCCGCGTTCAACCGAGCCACCCAAATCTTCAAGCCCCCGGCTACGGCATCCACGAGCTACGCCTCGCCTGACGCGGTACGCTGCGCCTCGTCTCATCCACGTAAGATGTACCCAGCCCCACCCAACCCCATCCCTGAGCTCCACATTCGCGAATGATTACCCCACGGTGCACGTTAAACACCGGTCTCCTGCAGAACTCCAGAATAAATTAACGTTCATGCATGCGAACTGATGGACGTAATTCCCCTGGGGTTTCCTCAAGCTCCGTTTTCCCTGCTTCTTCTTCTTCTTCTTCTTCTTCTTCGTCTTCTTCTTTGCATGAATGTAATTGAGCCGCTGTGCTCATCGTTCCCGTAGGCAGATTGATAGATAGAGATAGCCAGTAGAGAGAGGGAGAGAGAGAGAGAGAGAGAGAGGGGGGGAGAGAGAGAGGGAGGGAGACAGAGGGAGAGAGACAGAGAGACAGAGAGGGAGAGAGAGAGAGGGAGAGAGACAGAGGGAGGAGGGAGAGAGAGAGAGAGAGAGAGGGGGGGGAGAGAGAGAGAGAGAGAGAGAGGAGAGAGGAGGAGAGAGAGAGAGAGAGGGGGAGAGAGAGAGAGAGGGAGAGAGAGGGAGGGAGAGAGAGAGAGAGAGAGGGAGAGAGAGAGAGAGAGAGAGAGAGAGGTAGGGGAGAGAGAGGGGGGAGAGAGAGAGGGAGAGAGAGAGAGGGAGGGAGGGAGAGAGAGAGGGGGGAGAGAGAGAGAGGGAGGGAGAGAGAGAGAGAGAGGGGAGAGAGAGAGAGGGAGGGAGGGAGAGAGAGAGAGAGGGGGGGAGGAGAGAGAGAGGGAGAGAGAGAGAGAGAGAGAGAGAGAGAGAGAGAGGTGAGGGGTCCAAACTAGTGATGGAAGGGCCCCGGGCCGACCGTATGAGCACCAGAGGCCCAGCCCGGGCAGGGTTAACTTTCCCCCAATCTCCATAAATGTGAACACAACCACCGCTGGTCTTCCTACCCAGCGACCCCATTAATTATCAACGGAGACAGATGACCTCAGCAGAGCTCAGGAGATGTTCTCTGAACACGAAGAGCTGGAGAGAGAGAGAGACAGAGAGAGAAGGGGAGGCGGGTGTCTGTGATGTCTGAGCATGAGCGCCGTCGCGCCTGACGGGGCGAGTTCCCTTGCCACACAGAGAGCTCCATCTGTTGCTTTACTGATCGGCGTCTGCGACGGAGGAAAACGACGATGGGGGCCCCGGCCGGCGTGCTATCCCGAGGAAGCCCTAAACAGGTAGACCTTTAAAGGGGTAGTCGTCGTCACTGTTGACACCGGCGTGCCGTCGAGGAGGATTAAATTCCCCGAAACGTTCGGCTCCAGCATCGATCTCTGTTTAACTCCTTTCCCGTTGGCGGGTGCGTCTGTGTTGGCGAGTATATAGCTCCAGCCATGGTAGCCTCCCTTTTCTAGTCTTGACCCATAAACTCCGTCTGAGTGAGAGGGAGAGAGAGAGAGAGAGAGAGAGAGAGAGATGGGGACGGTGGAGGAGAGGCTGGGGGAGATGAGGGATGCTTTCGGAAGTGGGAAGACGAAGAGCGAGAAGTGGAGGAGATCCCAGCTGAGGGCTCTGCTGGCGCTGGTCAGGAAGGAGGAGGAGGGCATCTTCTCTGCCCTCAACAGGGACCTTGGCAAGCACCGAGCCGAGGCCTTCCGCGACGAGGTCTCCCCATCTTCCTCCTCCCCCCGCCGCAGAAGCTTTCTCTCCTCCGCCATGGCCTCTAAACGATTTCCTCTCCTGCAGGTGGGGATTCTGATCAAATCCATCAACTTCGCTCTGAGCAGCCTTAAGGGTTGGATGGCTCCCAAGAGCGTGAGTTCCTTCTTTCGTTCCTTCCTCCCCCTTCTGTTCTCTCCGTCAGCCGGCGGGACGCTGCTCACGGCCGTCTTCTTCAGGTGAAGGTCCCCCTCGTCTCCTTCCCCTCCTCCGCCGCCGTCGTACCAGAGCCGCTCGGAGTAGTGTTGCTGTTCTCCTCCTGGAACTTCCCCATTGGTAAGCAGCATTGAGGTTAATGGCCTGCTTCTTCTTCTTCTCGCCATTAACGACGGCGATTGTGCAGGGCTGGCGCTGGAGCCCATCATCGGTGCCATCTCCGCCGGAAACGCGGTGGCGCTGAAGCCGTCGGAGCTCGCTCCCTCCTCCGCCGAGTTCCTAGCGGAGGCCATTCCCAGGTACCTCGACGGTGCCGCCGTGAAGGTCTTCCTCGGCGGACCCTCCGTGGGCTCGCAGCTCCTGGAGCAGCGATGGGATAAGATCCTGTTCACCGGTAAGATCGATCTTCTTCTGATCTTCCGGCGGCGTTCTGGACTGCTCACGCTGCTCGCTGGTGGCGCCACCGCCCCGCAGGGAGTCCGCGGGTGGGGCGCGTCGTCATGGCCGCGGCGGCGGAGCACCTGACTCCGGTCATCCTCGAGCTGGGCGGGAAGTGCCCCGCCATCGTTGACTCCATCGGTTCGAGCGAACTGAAGGTACGCCGATCTGTTCGACACCCCCACATGGAATGGAAATTTTTACACTAGCCCCTACAAAGTCCCTTTATTGATGCATTACCTATTTCTGCCCCCGTTGCGACAATAGCATTTTCAAATGGTGTCAGCATTTTCTGCGACAGGAATATCACCCAAAAAGAAAATATAAAAATAAATATTATTATATTCTGATGCAGGTGGCGGCAAAGCGATTGGTTGCTGGGAAGTGGGGCCCTTGCTGCGGACAAGCTTGCGTGGGAATTGACTACATTCTCGTGGAAAGACGATTCGCCTCCACTCTGGTGGGAGGACAAAGTCGTCATTTCGCATTCATAGTTTTCAACTCATTTTTTAATTTACGAGACGCCATTGATTTTTTTTTCCATTAATTTGCTTTTGAATTTCAGATCGACCTGCTACGGAGAACGGTCAAGAGTTTGTACGGAGATTCCAGAAATCTCTCGAGAATCGTCAATCGGCAGCACTTCATGAGACTGAAAGGCCTCCTGAAGGATCCCTCCGTTTCCGCTTCCGTCGTTCACGGTGGCCACCTCGACAGCGACAATCTGTGAGTCTTCCGCTCTATTTTTTTTTCTTCGATTTGAAGATACCGGTGAATATTTAGCTGCCGAGGTTAATTATTCGTTTAATTCATGAAGAAAAATCGAGCCGACGATCTTACTGGATCCACCGCTGGACTCCGAGATCATGACCGAAGAAGTCTTCGGTCCTCTCCTTCCCATAATCACGGTAGGCTGGGGCTTTTTTTTTCCTATGATCAAAGTTTTTCATCAGAGAATCGGAATCATATTTTTAATCGCGAATTATATTTCCTATTTTCTGTTCTTCATGTAGTTGGAGAAGATCGGAGACAGCGTCGCATTCGTGAGGGACAGGCCGAAGCCGCTGGCCATCTACGTCTTCACCAACGACGAGGCCCTGAAGAGACGAGTTGTGGCCGAGACCTCCTCCGGAAGCGTCGTCTTCAACGACACCATGATCCAAGTAAGCCTCCTCCTCCTCCACAGATCAAACAACAAATCCCGGCAAGATCATCGCCAGCATTCTCTCTCTCTCTCTCGCTGTGTATTGGAATTGATGTGGTTTTGGGGGTGGTGGCGCCGCCGGTGGCCGGAGAAGTTCGCGGTGGACACGCTGCCCTTCGGCGGGGTGGGGGGGAGCGGCTTCGGGCGGTACCACGGGAAGTTCTCCTTCGACGCCTTCAGCCACGAGAAGGCGGTGATGAGGAGGCAGCTCCTGCTGGACTTCCCCTTCCGGTACCCTCCATGGAACGAGACCAAGCTCAGGTTCCTCAGGGACGTCTACCACTTCGACTACTTAGGCCTCCTGCTCCTCATCATGGGCCTCAAGAAATGATGATATCCTCACCCCCCGCCCCGGAGGGTGGTAATAACACTGTCTAATATCCGATCTACTTCTACTTCTACTTAAGTCAAATGCGATGGGTTGCATGCGTTGAAAGCGTTACAATTTTTGGTCATTAATGGGCTCGGAAAGGTCAGAGCCCGGACCGGACCGGCCCGGCCCTGTTCAGTTTTAACAACGGTTATGCTGACGCTACCCGAATTCAATTTCACGTGAATTTATCAAAATTTTTAATGCACGTGTTTTTTATTACTTTTTAAAGTCATTTTTTATGGGCTCGTTGACTCCATGAGAAAAGTCACAGGAAATAGGCATCACATTTTAAAGCATATTTTAAATATTTTATTTTTTTTATCCTTTTTTTTTTTTTTACCATTGACGTAGTAAGAACGGGGGGGGAGTGCAGGAAAGAAAGATAATATAAAAAATGATTACATTTATTTTATTTCTAAAAATACTACTATTTTTATGATAATTAAAAATAATTTATTATAGCTCTTTTACCCTCAAAAAATCATGAACTAGGTGACAGTGGAAATGGAAAAACACAAGTAATTTATTTAATGGCAGAAAAAAAATCCTTTAAAGGATATTGGACCTAAATAGAGCCCCCAGGATTGGGCCAATCAAATCTCCCCACGTGGCACTAGCTAGTAAGGCGCCCTTATGGCCACGTCACCAGCCGCTCACAGCGTCGTCACTGCGCCGGCTCCCGCCGAGAGTAGGAAGGCGGGGGTGGAGGGAAGGGACCCGTTTCCTTATCTCG
This sequence comes from Spirodela polyrhiza, assembly GCA_024713555.1. Lineage (NCBI taxonomy): Eukaryota > Viridiplantae > Streptophyta > Magnoliopsida > Alismatales > Araceae > Spirodela > Spirodela polyrhiza. The sequence continues at coordinate 6,484,653 of CM046531.1, read as the reverse complement.
TCGCCCCGCAATGGCAACTCTCGCCGCCGCCGCCGCCGTTGCCGGTGTTCCTCCCGTCGCTGCGCAACCTAGTGCTATGGTCATGCCTCGTGTGTGTTTCTTGTTTACTTTGGAATGCCGTGGTGTTTTTTTTCTCAGTTAGAGAAATTCTTCTATGCAGAATTCGAGGCTCCGGATGTGGGGGAATTGCTGCAGGATCGCGGGGACGTCTGGCCGGTGGACTGATGAGTCTCTTTATTCCAGCCATCGGATGAAGAGGTGATGCACTGCCGAACTTCTTTCCTTCATCCAGTGAGCTAATGTTTGGGGAAACAATCTTACTTGCGGATTTTCTCTCCATCCGCTCGCTCAGGAAAATATTTTTGATCCCTAGGTGTTTATTCCTTGTGTTTGATGAGGCCTCTAGATGACCACTGGACTGTTCGCTATTTTTTTGGGTTGTTAGTAGCCAACCGGTGGATTTGATCCGAAGGCAGGGGATGATAAGTGTGAGAGAGCTTCATGCTCCGGGGGCCTTTACAGGATTCTGCGCAAAGTTAAATGTATAGCGCCTCACGGGACCAGAGCAGGTAGAAGAAGAATATCAAGGATAAATGCGATGGGAATCATCAACTTCTCATTCTCTAAATTCTATTATGATGTATGTACATGCATTTGGAGACCTATAAGACGCGCTTAAAGTATAGGAATGACTATATCAAGGAAATGAAATCAGAAGCTAGAGATCAAGGAAAGATAAGCTAAGTAAATTAGAAAAGAGGGTAGAGAGAAGAACGGGACCATGAACTCCTCTAGAGATCAACAGCAAGGACCAGACTCCGCGGAGAGATTATTCTTTGAGATTTTCATGGCGGACTTGCAAGAAAATCATAGAATTTGAATTTTAGTATGAATTGGAGTCGATCCATTTATCTTGCCGCAGGTCTGGGCCTACAGTTGATGAGTGTATAAGCTGTATCAGAGAATAGTCATATATTTTTTAGATATAATCTAAAGAAATTTCATTATATTAGTAGGACCCACCAAGTCAAAATGAATGTTTCCTTTTAGTCAGGTGAGATAGTCAAGTTTAATATCCCAGTTCACAACCAACGAGGAAAGATTTATTTTTCCACTTGAGAAAAAATAGAAGAATAAAATTAGAATATAGTTTTTTTACCGTAAATATTGTTACTCGTGGCTATTTTAGAAAAGGTTGCAATGATTAAGTAGAACATTCGAATCTTGCATTTATACTTTTTGTCAGACATGTGTCCAGCATGTTGTTACCTGTTTGTAAGGCTCTGAATATGATTAGGACAAATGAGAATGATAACAGGCGAAATCTTTTCAACATGTTAGATGCTTATGCAGACGACTTATTTACTTTTTCTATAAGTTAACAATTCATCTGACCTCTTGAGATTGGACATACAAATGATTCTATTCTGGTATATGTATGAGTAGATGGACACATGTGCATATACCCTTCCTATACTTACGTCTTATTTAACACACGTCTGATGTCTACGCGGATTGGATACCAATATGTTTCTCAACGATCATGACAGACTCCAAGTTTACAATTCAGATAATTGGTTTCTTGGACGTGGAATTGTGGTAAGGTACTATATTTTTGTGGACAAGGGCCCAAATACAATGATATATGCCATTTCCCATATACATTCATCACGGCATCTCCGCTTACAATTGCTTGCCATAGATCAACTGAAATGTAACTCAAGGACGCTGAAGTTTACTGATGCCCTATCCCCTTTTTTTCATGTTAGGAAAGTCTGATAGCTTGTAACCTGAGGAAAAAGTTCTTCCTTTTTCAATACATGAGTTTCAATTTGTTCCTGGGTTTCACAAAATGACCTAACTGCTATAAAATCACATATAAATGCAAGAACCCATACTTTTACTTCTAAGTTTACAGAGAATGAGGATTAAAAATATTTCTGTTTTAGATTGATCTCCTATTATTAACTGTAACCTAAAGTAGTCATAATTTCTTCAAAAAACAAAAAAAAATCCACCTGAATGCATTTTGTGCATTTATGATTTATTCTCTGTAACGATTCAACTACCTCCTAACATGTGATCCAGTGCCTCTCTTGGAGAATGCACTTTTCAACCTCATCCGTATTGTTTGAGTAAACTTCATACATTTCTTGGGATATCATCTCTTATAGTGTGTTTTCACTGGAAGTTCTGCTGTTCCTGTAAGTGCTTCTTCCTGGTTAATATCCTGTAAGTGACCTATGGCCTTCAGAAAGAAAGATATATTGATATATTGACTTACCTCTGGTATAACTTAATTTTATTGCCATTGGCTTTGACAGTTGTAAGTTTCTTTCTCGTGATGCTTAATAAGATATGTTTTTGAAATTGCCCTCCAAAATTCTTCTCTTTTAAAATTGGAGTTAACTCAAGTCTATTGTCTAATTCCTGGAGATGCTGATAGAAAAATTACCTATTAGCAGGAGAGTCTCAGTCTGTGCAACCAGTAAAGATGCTGAGAAATCTTTTCAGAAGACTGTGGAAGTTGACCGACTGATAGATATGCTGAGGGATTCAAATTCTAAGGAAGTAAGTGTATAATACAATATCTAATATTTCATATGCCTCTAGCACTGTGCATGTGTAGCTTTATTTTGCCCACGTTGGACCAATGCATTCTGTGAGAAACAAAAATATGACATCATGGAAGAGGATTAATGATGTTCAACTCGGGAATTTGAAATTTTTTCTTCTTGTACTTACGTTTTCTTTCTAACTTGGTAAGTCAACCACCGAAATCTTGAACGGTTGAGACTGACTAGGATATTGCCTCATTTTTGTTTCAACATAAACAACCGCTTTGACTCAATATGATTCGCAGTTGGTTTAATTGGACTAGGCTTGCATCTGGCTATAGCAAAATGTTATGAATGTTTTGTTCTAAGTTGTTAATATCACATTTGGCCATTTGCTTTGAAGGTGTACGATCTACTTGATTATCCTAGCATTTTTCTGTATGCCAATCCTAAAATTTACCTTTTATTTTATCTGAGTAGTTGAACTAACAGAGCGCCAACAACGCTGAGTGATACCAAGCTTATACTTCTCCTGACTAGTTTTGGGAATCTCTAATTTCATCGGAAGATCTAAATCCACATTCACGATCCTATGGGGTTCCCTTTTGAAAAGATAATAGACTAAGTAAAAATTGATTTCCTCGCTTCTTTCTGCTCTCTTTCTAAAGTCTATGCGAATCTTTGAGTGTTTCTCCCTTTCTGTGTTTATATTTATACTGAATAATATTGTTTTCCTAACCCAGAAATTGGTTATATTTGACATCTAATGATCAACCTATTGCCCAACGTTACCTCTCCAAGGAACTCTTCTACTTTTTCTGTAGATTTAGATCAGGCAAGACTAGGGTCGAAATTTTTTCCAAGCCTTTGGGCCCCTTATTAAGAGGCTGGCCAATGAAATATGGGATAGAATGGAGATTTACTGTTCTCAATATGGAGCAACTATTTGTTTCCTTGTATTATGGTATATTCGTGTCCTCATTTTATTCTTTCCTATTTAGATAGAGCTTTATCCTATAATTAAGATCCGACTATACGTTGTTGTTGCCTCCTTTTTTACAGACTCAGCTTCCCTCTTTTGTATACTGTAAAGTCTATGAAAGAAGCTCTGAGATTCCTTGGGAGGAGAGCACTAAAACCTATTCATGTTTTTCTGTTCTTTCTTGATCCTCTCTTATTTTGTCATGTATTGTCATCGATCTAGCTGTATTTGTTTTATTTTTTTTTTCTTTAGTGAGAATGTTATTAACGGTCAAAATATAGCGATCAAATTTAACCAATTGGTAACTGAATTGTCATTGCTTCATTGTTATTTGAATGATGTTTCTAGCTATTCCTTCCGAGTTCTACCATATCTTCCACTATGAAAAACATATGAGGAAGACAAATAGTTCACATCAATCTAAATACCCTGGACCTGCTTGAAATTATGAATGCTTATTTTAGACCAGTTGTTAACTGTTGTGGCTGACTATTGCCTTTTTTATTTTGTTCAATCAGCTCGAGAAACTCATCGTTGAGAATATTCTGTCTTTCGATGAGAATTTCTGGATTCGGCTTGCAGCTCGAAGTGACACATGCAGATCAGACGATGATAAAGCATGGTTTTTCACTTGGTTGACTTTTCCTGCTTTTCTTTTTCCTATTTTATTTCAAAACAATTCAAAACTTCAGTTCCTATCTTGAAAGTGCGTTGGATTCTTCCATCAGCATGATTAAAATCAAGTCCAATAGAATTTAATCAAATAACACTTTGTAAAACCATCATCCCAAAAGTAATCCGAAATTTTTTATTTTAAAGACACAAAGTTTAGAAAGGTGCCATGATGTCTCCCTTTGGTGGGATACAAATGCGCATTTTGTGCAAGTCCTAGTCCATAGAGGAAGGCAGTTCTTGCCCTTCTCCCCCCGCAGAATTAAAAGGCAAGTTAGAAAATTGCTGTGGTCTTTCACTGAATGAGTAGTCAGCATTTCCTGTCGTACAAGATGTCATGGGTTGAAAGATCAGTAGGCCCTCCATGTCACCTGTAACAAAGTCCTCTCCTTTTGATCTTACCATTCCTGTAAACATCTGCTTCGCTCTCAATTCTTCTTAATTTAATAAGCTTTGTAAGTGTCATAATCACTCGGTTGACTGGAACTGTCTTTCATCTACTGACAAAACTTTCTGGATCTGCTCTCTCCAACTCCCTCACATGAGCATGATTCCCAGCTGTGTTAAGTTCTTGATCAGAGTCTCTATAGTACCCATCGCTATGTGCACACTCGTCATAAACTTTTCTTCTATCTGTCTGTAGATCTAGTCAGGTATTGTCGGCAAGATGTCCTCCCTTGGACTTGAGATCAAGTCAAGCCGACACTATATACCCTAAATTTGGGCATATCAAATTGAGCTGACCATGGCATATCTGGCATGCACTCTGTACTTTAAGATTCTCATCAGTTTTTCATTTTTGAACAAAGCTATTCCAAATAAGGCATTCTAAATGAACCCCTCACAACATTGCTGTGATGTGGTTCTTACTAAAGTTAGAATATGGGAAAGATTTGTGTGACTACACCACATGCTTCAGAATCCATCGATTTCATTTTACTTTGTTCATTGATAAGATCCTTTCAAAGTCTCTTTCTTAGCTATTTAGTTTGGTACTCTATGATACAATGTGGATGTAGGAAATAAAAAAATCCAATCTTCAATCAATAAGACAATTTTGATGAAGAAATTAATGTTAAATCCACAAAATTGTAGATTTCAAACTTTGCTTGAATCCATAAAGAGTTGTTGGGGACCACCTTGAATTCACAAGAATCAACATAGTTTCCCTAGATCTACAAGAGAGAGATACTTGAGTCTACAAGCAAAGCTTGACAATCGAAAGAGAGAAAAACTGAAGATAATTCAGACCACCTTAGGATTACTGTCGGCACCTAGTTTGTTAATATTCAAAATTCATTACCTCTCGTGTCAGCAACTGCACCCAATCCACTGATCTTCTCTTTAATCCAGCATGCCTTATTTCCTTCAATTAGTAGATTATTTAATCTGCAGCAATAATCTTTCTCCTCCTGCCTACTGTAGTACTATCTGCTACCCTGGTACTGCCTTTTGTCAGAATTGTTTACCAATATCAAATCAAGATCATATCTTGGCAGGAAAGTATCTCTGTCAAGTTGGAACGTGTTTAATTGATTTTATTAAATGGTAAACATTATTATAGACAGATATGTATCCAGTAACCTTGGTGATCATTCTAGTTCAAAGGTCCTTTGGTGAATCAGGTACTCCTAATCAGTTCACCTTCGCCTGTTGACATCTCCGTTTTCTGTACTCGTCAGTTTTAGGGTGATTTTTCGTCATTCTCTTGATAATTTCAACCTTGAATGCATCCTTCAGCGGATTTTTGGGTCAGTGAGTTAAAACTAAAGTGCAGAAAATGATAAAACTTAAGCCTTGATCCCTCACTATCCAGGGATGCCACCATCCTCTGTTTTCTCTTTCTTCTCATCAAGCTTATTTTTTTATCACACCAGATACCCTCATCCTTCCATCTACCCGTACTTTTTTTTAAGTTCATAATGTGCTTATCTCTTGAATTCTTAATGTAAAGCTGTATCACTGTGTGCCGGTAATTCATTGTTGTAGGTTTTATGGTTTATGTAGAACGTATTAAGGATGCTGGTTCCTTGTTGTACAGAAGGATTATGAGGAATTGGCCACAGCAGTGATGAGCATAGTTGAGTGCGTTGTTCATAAGACCAGGGTAAGTTTTCCCCTCTTCTCGCTATGGTTTGGCATGTTCGGTTTTGATATTTATTAGTTCGGTCATTTGCACATTGAAAGTATGGGAAGATGTTAAACTGTCTTTAATTGTTGTTAGAAACGTGTTCAATTATTCCTACGGAACGTCTAACCTAAACTTTGTTGTCCTGCGATTTGATGTTTAATCATAGACTGTGCAAGCAGGTGTGTTAAATGGGCCGACATTGATAATTCCAGCCTGAGGGGAGAAATATATTTCTAGGCTCAGATCCTCCCAGGTTGGGGCCCAGAACCTTATGAATCCCAAGCCTGGCCCAGACTGACCTGTGCCCAATCATTATAGGCTCCATTACAGCCCACGTTAGCGCATCAGACCCAACTGATGATATTCATCTTCTGGCCAAATTATGTATGCATGCCTGTGTAGCCACCACACCTGCAACCTACTCCCAGATCCCCGAATGTGCCTGGTCTTAGTGGCGGCAGAGACACGACTGCACCATTAGACTGTCACTCTGCCGCTATTAACTCTCAAATGCCTGCCACTAGCGGCGACTGTTGAAGAGTGTCATGTTGCCACTCCCGCACTAGCTCCAACACTCACATCCCAGCCCGTATCAAATGTCAGCAGTGGTGGTAGCAGTGTGCTTCCATGCATACGCCCTCACCAGCTTTGACCACATGTGCTGCTATGCCGGCATTGATGGCTAACACTGCCACCCTACCCACTGTCGGTGGCCTGGCATGCTCCTTCCTGACTTGCCATGCCAACATGTCAGATATAGGTAGGGATGGGAGTGGAGAAATTTGTGAATTATTTGGTTGCTGAGGGAATTGAGATTTTGGAAGGCAAAGCTAGGATATGGGAAGGGGAGAAAGGGGGGGGGGGCCAAGGGGAGAAGTCTATTCATAGACTTCCGGGCCAAATACTGCCTATAGTTTGGGCCCAGTCCTACCAAGAATAACTCAGCTGGATGTTAAAACCCGAGCCCTTGTGGCCTGGCCGGCTTTCCGGGTTACCTGCTTAGTTTCTTGCCCGATAAGTTCATGACTTAAGATTCTACATCAAATTCTTGTTCAATAGGCTTCCAAGAAACGTAGCATTTTAAATACAGTCTCCATCTTCACGTTCTTTTTGCTCTTGTTACTCTATGAGAAGCATTCATGAATTTTCAAAATGAAATATTGAAGATTACCAAACCATGCAATGTTGCCTGGTAGGTATCGTTTAAAGTTCAATAATTTCCAAATCGACTGTTCATAATTCCATTTATGCATCTACTTGACCATTTTGATGATCTCACCAGTATTAACTGCAAAAATAGACTCAACCAGGAAGATTCCGCACACTGTTAAATCAGTGCTGTGGTGATTGTGCAGAGTTCTGTCAAGGCATGAATTGTTGACTAAGGCCTGCACCAAAAATATCGCTGTAACCATTGCATAACAGCAGTTCAGTGCAGACTAGAAATTTAATGGAGTTTATCGTATGTCTATTCATTTCTGTGATCTTAAACATTTGGAATTTTCTTCCTTTATTAAAATGAGGGCCACTTTTTCCATTCTACTGGTAACTTTTTGTTGCTTGCATCTAGGTTCCCACTATTACGTTTTTTAAACACTGAATAACTCTCCATCTGCTCTTGTGCTAGAGCGCATCCTGAACTTCAAACTATATACGCCTTTCCCTGTCATATGAAATCTGCTTTTTTTATTCCGTTTTGGAACAAAATAATGAAAGCTTCTGCTTCAACCCTCCTCCCCAGTCTAAGTTTAGAAATAAGAGAAATGATTTGTATACTTTTCTTTCTATTCCTGTTACCATCTTCAAGCAGAAAAACACTAACAATTTTTCTTTTTCCTCTCTAAGAAGGTCAAATTAATGATGAACTCATTTGGAGAGTGCCAAAAGAGATAGTTTTAAGAAGAAGGAAAGAAGTGATTAGAGAACCACTGGACTCCATTGTACCTTCACAAATGTTCTCTTATTGTTTTTCTTCAAAGTGAGAAAACCCATTTTTTTTTTTTCAATTTTAAGGTTGAATTATTTCACTAAAACTATCTTTCAATGTTCTTAAACTTCTAACGAATTTCTATCATCTTCATAGAGGAAACTCGAATCTCTGAGATATTTATGGCCATGATTCGGTATTTCTCATAAACTATTCCTTAGTGGTATTTGTCCATCTCTTCACTTTTCCAAGTAATTACCATTCTCAAGAAAAAAGATTTCAAATTTAATCATTTTATTGAATTTTTTTGTCATCTTTTATAATTGAAATAATTAGTTAAGCCTGAGGCTGACATAATTGATCAGCGTTAAACTAGTGGAATTTTTTTTATTTTCTTTCTGCAGGAAAAAATCGAATCTTCTACCGATGTTCTTGAGTCCATTCTAAAACCAGTGGTTCATGGAGATGAAGAGATTTCTTGGCCTCCGCAAGACCCCCAGGCCATTGTGTTGATGGAGAGAGTAAGTACTGTGTTCTCCAAAATCGTCTTGCTGTACATTCTGCTGGATGTTAACTGGACCTTAACTTTCATGTTTAAACGTAGGCTTATTTTCCTTTGCTTGCTGCTGTCAGAAGTACTATAATCAATAAAACCTTGAATTCCTTGGTTGGTCCTTAAGTATTGTGTTTGTATACTATACAAAATATGGATTAATTATTGTTTCTTTTTAGTACATTTTATGTGTGAATGCTGAGAAAAATAGTTAATTTCATTTTTAATATTCATAGAATGCCTGGAATGCATTAGTTGATTAAGTAACTTCAAAAGGAAAAATCCATTTTAAATGTGGAAATATGTAAAATTAAAACAACATTGACCTGCAGAATTGAAAAGTGGTAACCACAATGCGAATTATATGTGATGGGTCCTTCAGAGTATTTCAAAATAGATCAGACTAGGGTTCTGACTCAATAAGCCTGATAACAGATTCAGATCGGTCTGACTTCTGAGCTGCGCATACCCTTAGGTTTTTTTTGAAAAAATGAAGGATATATTTATGTGTAAGGTTTTATTTCACAGATCTAGCCTAACTCTATCCATCAAAACAGCACCTTCCAAACACATCAGACTGAACTATCATCCCCCCTAAATCACTGAAATTTGTGCTTCAGCTTCATTTGTTACTGTTTTTTTATCTCAGGAAATGGAGCTAAGAGACCTAGAAGGGCAATTAGATGAAGGATTTCTTTCAGAGGTGAACGCTCAATTGCGGCAGGTGATTTTCTATGTTCGCTTTGGCATCTAGCATTTATTATTGCTCTGTTTGATTTTTTCTACTTAAGTCGTCTCAAGTGCAAAGTGATGCGAGAATCCGAATTCAATATGTTTGAAAGAGATGGGTTTGTTAACTTCACAATATCGAGAAATTTAGGATGGTCCAGAATTTATGCAAGTTATTTAGCCTGCATTAGATAGAAAACAAATTGTAGAATCCATGCTGATTTGATGTGAGAGATATTCGTCAGTATTTCTAAATCATGCACAATGTATGTGAACTCACATCGTGATGATGTTCATCATGAAAACTTGTAGCCTGAGGGAATATGGGAAAGATCAATTTGGGTTCGCTGCCTGTATAAGGGGTGATGAATTTCAATGAAAATGATGTTAGCTTCCCGCTCCTCTCCTCTGTCCTCTGACAGAGGAAAGTTCCTCCTCCACTCCGTCTATTACCCTCTCTTCATTGCAACATTATTTAAAGTTTTTATATGCATTCTCTCTGTCAATTGCCTTTTCCATCAGAATCTGGTTCGGGATAAGCTGAACCCAGCACAATCCTACTCCAGTTGGAATCCTTAATGTAATAAAAAAAATTGTGAAACAAGGGTAGTTTAACTTGAGAAAAGAGCTTTTTTTCTATTTTCGTCATCCTTATTTACGCGATTCTTGCTTTTAAAATATAATCACCCTCGTCATATTAACTTTTGTTATTTTATGTGATTACACCACCTTTGGCTGAATCCCTCCTAAACTGGATTGGTTCTAGTGAACCTCAGTCTGAATAATCCAATTGTTTATTCGTCCCATGTGTTTGTCATGGTATTTATTCTTGCAACATCATTCATCGGTTTGTTAATTTTTCTTACCTTTGTTTTAAGCTTTGAAAACACACGAGCTACTGGTTTATACGCAGGCATTGTATCAATGTCTTGTCTCTCATCCAGATGCAGTGTTTATTAAAATAAAATGAATCAAGATCAATACTTCAAAAATATACAAGGGCTGTTGTTTAAACCGTGTTTTTATGTAAGATTTTTCCTTTTTTTCTCTTACCCAGATTTTGTAGTAATTACAAACAGAGATAAAGTTTGATGCCTCTGCCAGGTTAAAATTGGCCCAGATCATTCTATGTAGTTTTTATGTAATGATGTAAATTCGTAGATGAGACGATTTTCACTGTACTGCACATCAAAGTCTGAAAACGGTACTACCCAGTTGTGACATTGCAGGATAATAATGGTTAATTTATCCTATCGTAAATAGAATAAAGGGATGCAACTGTGATTGTGGAATTATCCAGAGATACAGTACACTGTTATATGAGATTTTCCCTTTTTCTGCAGGTGAATTATAACCAGTTTTTGTTTCATCTAAATGCAAATAAAAAATATCAGATTGAATATGCCACAATGTTATATGAGATTGTCCTTTTCTGAAGGTGAATTATAACTAGTTTTTTTTTTAATTAAATGCAAATAAAAAATATCAGATTATATGCCACACTGTTCTATGAGATTTTGGCTATTTTTTGTTACTTTAACTCAAGGACACCTTAAAAAACTACATTCAATATGCCACCTTTCAAATCTCTCCGAGGATTTATGTATCCGTCTGTCTTATGCGAGTTCAGAAAGTTATATGCTTATCTAATTTCCCTACTCACTTCACGTATATGAAATTCTATGGCTGTCTTTTTATCTTGACCTATTCTTAATCCTTGGCAGGCAAAAGAGGATGGAGATAAACCAGGGCTTGAGGCTATGCTGCAGAAGGTATTGCAGATCTATGCCTCCAAAATGCTATCCAAGCGTAGCTATGCAAAAAAAGGTGAAGAGATGAGTTTGATTGCTGCTTTACTTTTTAACTTTTTAACTTTTGCTCGTGTTATTTATATGATACGCCTTTTTTGCTCCTTTTGCACTCTTCATAGAGCCGGTGTGTGAATGAAATTTGTATATATGATTCGTGTGGATGTTTGATTGGGCAACACAAATCAAAACAGATTGGGAATAAATGGAAGGTGCCCATCTTTATGGATACTTTTCTTTTTATTTAAGCTTACGCAGAACTGTTATTAATACCCCTCTCATATGCAAAGTGACTTTTGGGCTTTTTCATATGGACCACAAAAATGGAGTGCAGACAATCCATGAGTAGGCATCAACTCTGGTGACTTCAATTTATTCACTTAAATTCCTTTATGTGCCCATATTTATTTTTTTTGTTAACTGGAAGGTGACAGTTATTAGATGACTTGTCACTTTAGCCTTGCAAGCCATGTTCTGCCCAGTGGTTGATTTTAAAATTTCTTTACCTTGACAAAGCTGGCTTCTCCAACTCCCACAGCTAAGAGTGCAACGAAACAAGGGGAGGAACTGGAGAGGACGCTAAGCAGATCACCATGTTCCATTTCCATTGCACTTTTAACTGGGTTATCTGAATCGATGCCCTTAATCCATTGATAGTTTTGTGGCAACACCTTCCACTGGCTTCTTTCAACTCTGTCACGTAATTTCCAGTTTCTATATGCTGTTAGCCATCAAGATATCGCTGCTCAGCTTCTCTTTCTACTTTCGTTGCTAGAGGCTATGCCATTTCAACGACCATGTGTGTATAAGCTTGGGCTCAGTTAAGATGATTTACAGTGAGACAGTTTACTTTTCCTTGATGCAATTGATAATGAGTGGCAATGTGCTGATGATATGGCAGTCAGATAGGGGGAGATATGGCCAAAAGTACAGGGTTTCGTACTGCTTGTTCCAATTTGAGGAGGTAGAGAGAGAGAGAGAGATTGTTGGGGAGGCGGGAGGTGTTGTTTTAAACCACCGCTCGTACAAATGATTCGTTATTCGTAGATTAGATTATTGGCTTCATTTTTTTTTTTTTTTGCAGTATGTATTCTATTCGTAATTGATTACTTCAATAACTGTGATAATTTTGTTTAATTTTTTCTTGGTATTGCATTTTCCTCTTTGCTATTGAAGTTACTTGATTTGTGCTTCTTGCGATTCTCTACCCCTGTTCCCTCGTCAACCGCTGTGAAATCCTTCTTAGTTTCAAAAATCCAGCTTGTAATTAATATATTATTCTGGTTCAGGAAACGAAGTTTTGGAGGATGAAAGTTTCCTGGAATCCATGATTAAAGGTACTCATTCGACATCCCTCACTGTGATCTCCCGGATCAAATTTAGTTGATAATTTTCTTTAAGAAATAGTTTGCTTGGATATTCCAGGTTATCTCTGTTTCATCCGGTGGTGTCTTTGCATTCAGTTAGTAGTTCCAAATTTCACAGAAATCATCTCTCACTGTGGGAGACAATCTCATAGGATCTTAGAACAGTAATGCAAAACAGAGGGGAATCTAGAGAGAGAATACTCGGAAACAAGAGGGGAAAACCAGGACCGAAAGAGAGGAAGAGAGGTAGAGAGGCGGGGGGGGGTTTCCGGAGGAAACCCTAAAATGGAACCAAGGGGCGAGTACGAGAGCCCCCCGTTGACTTCTTCCCAAAACTCTCCCACATATCCCATTAATGGGCCCTTGGCCCATCTACCCTAGAGATTGACTTATATATCCTGAGCATTAATGTGAAATTTTTCGTGTGGTGGAGGTGGCTTATATATGCTGACAGACTCCGGGAAAATCTAAATTAGATGATCCAAATTGAGAATGGCTGAGCTATAAAAGCATGCAGGGAAGGCCACCCAGCCAGAAATAGTGATCAAAGAATGATCCAAATTGAGAATGGCTGAGCTATAAAGAGCATGCAGGGTGTAACACTCAGCCAGAAATAGTGATCAAAGAATGCTCCTATGTCAATGATTAGTAGGTTCGGTGCCAGTGGACTTACCAAGCTATTTCCATTGTGGGTATACATATTTTGCATGCTCTGGATGCATTTCTTGATATAAAGAGAATGATATAGAACCATCATACATCTGCAAAACATGGAGTGAACCAACGATGGCCATGATTCCAGCAACCATTGTGAAGGTGCATCTCTCAATATTGGACAGCATTTTAAATATGTAAAACATGAAGGAAACCAACATCGATCATGATTCCTCTTACCACCATGAAGGTACATCTTTCACCATTATAAAGCATTATAATCATGCAAAACGCGGAGGAAACCAGCATCTATCATGATGCTGCGACCCATTATGGAGGAGTGGATTATGATCAATCCATGATCAATCCCTTGGTAGCTCTTGATATTAGTAGTGCCGCCATTGTTTTTTCCATGAATGTTCTCAGAGTGTACAGTGCGCTTTCCTGTTACAGTAAAAACATGACCAGGAGAGCCATCCATGGATCATGATTAGCCATCAGATGCTTCCATATATGTTTGATTTCCATGTCTGCGCCGCTCTTGTGATGCAGCACCCGAAGGGAATTGGAATAAGATGCTGATCGATGGGCTCACTGTTGGGAAGGGAAATATTTCCCCAGAGGCTTTACATGCTGTCATTAAGAAGAGGATTGAAAGAACATTGATACGGACGGTGATCTGTTGATTCATCCCCATTAATTTTTTTTTTTTTTCTTCCTGAGCAAGTTCTTCGTCACTTGATTAAAGTGTAACATAATTATTCGATCATTAACCCAGGAAGGAGGCTCCTACCAGCAGCGCATCTTGGTTGAGTATCTTCAAGGGATTGAATCAAGAGCAGAGGAAATCGTGCAGGTCTTGCAAGGGAAACAACCATAAATAGAAATTTTCCCTTTAATGGTATTATTTATTCTTGGAAGAATGTAAAGATCTGGGTTTGAAAAAAAGGGACCATTTTCAAATAATTAATGATTATTGATTCATAAAAACCTTAATCATCTCCTCCCCTCTCGTAGGAGGCATCAACAAGAGGATGCTAATGTCATGATTTTAGGGCTCTCTTATTGTTCTTTGAGTCTTTTGAAGTTGCCCAGAAGTCATCTTCTAGATAGAAAAAGTTAGTTTAGTTTCATTTTTTTAAGGAAAACAACCATAAATAGAAAATCCAAAGAATTTTCTTACGAAACAAAAAAATGATATATATTTTTTGACAAAAGGCCAGGTGATGAAAGGATGGAAACCATTTGCGACATGAAAGAAAGAAAATGGAAATTGAGGATAGAAATAAACATCGAGTTAATAATGATTTTTTTCCTTTTTTTGGGGTCCCATCAAGATCCTCCAATGATGATAAGTCCAAATCTCAATTTTATGTGACCATTGGTTCCTATATTCGGGGTGCTATGGAGTTTTATAGGCCCCAAGGTTGGACCCAAAAAGTTTGTAACTCTATCAATTCTCCCTTGAGTATTATAAACCAGATTTTGATAACCCTAATGATGTGAAGGGCAACAAATTTATAGTTGGTTGTTTTGGGAAAAAAGTTTATATAAAATAAGTATATGGTATTATCCTATTATAGAAAAACATATCCCATTATAGAAATATGAGAAGAACAATCTGAAAGAATATTAGGACTATATGAAAGTTTTTTTTATTTTGGTCCATGGAATGCACTATATGGGTTGGAAAAAAAATGTATATTGCCCTTCCTATTAAGGTCATTATACAAAACATGCCATCTTGCTCCATAAAATGGCTGTACCATCTTTATGAGTACTATAAAAAGAGGCTATAAATTTTTAACACGGTAATTCATTAATTTTTAAAAAATGCATTAATAACACCCTCCTATATCATTTTCACTAATTTTTAATCTCAAAAATCAGGAACGTAATAGATCTTGATCACAACAAAAATCACCATCTTCTCTATAGCAACTTGGCATCTAATGATTCTATAGATTACAAATGGTGTGATTATTTCTCAAGAACATAATTTATACCGAATTTTATTGCTAAATATGTATCAATAATTTATTTGGCATGAGAACAATCATATCGATTGAATAATTTGATCTGAAGCATTTCCTAAAGAAAAATAATAAAAAGGGCACCTCCTTTTTATCTAATCTTGGAACAACGACAACCTATGCATATGATAAGAATGTTTGGATTTTAGTATTCAATTAAAAAATGGTATTTAATACAAAAACTTACAAATAAGCCTAATTATACGATTCAATTTCTTAGCATAAATAAATGCATTATACCATATGTGGAACATGGTATTGAATCGGAAATTCATATGGGGATGATGAAGCCTTGTTCTTCAGTAATACATGTTGGGTGGAACTGATTAGGGTCTAAGTGGAGCTTCAGTAATACACTATCTTCTACTTATGGGGTTGTAAGTCGATACTTCGGTTATGGGTATATGTGAAAATAAAAATGGAGTTGGGTACAAGTGAAAAATTTAAAATGGTAAAATTAAAATGGGCGGCGAATGGCGGAGCCGCGTTGAGGACACGGCTCTGCGGTGGCCGGCGGCGAGAGGGGAAGATCCATGGCGATCGGCACAGCTTCATCGGTCGCCGGTGGGGCGGCATCGGCAGGCCCCGTGATCCTGCTACTGCTACTGGTTGCGTCGGACGCTCGGCCCGCCATCGCGGTCAACTCGGCTGCTGCCTTCGTCCAGAACGCGGTCTACTCCAACAAGATCGCCATCTTCTCCAAATCCTACTGCATGTGAGTCCCGAAAATTTCCTGTCGGAAGATCCAGATGCGTGCCGTGTATTGTCTCCTTTTTTCCGTGGGGTGGATTTCAGTGGTTCCCCGGAGGGGTTTGCTATCCCTGAGTGCGGACGTACCGGGGAGGGGTTCACGATGATATGTTCTATTTGACCGAGGTTTCCATCTCTTTTGAGGCGAAGTTTCATCTATAATTTTCACCACAAGAAATCCTTTGAGGCCGATTGCTAATTTATTGTGATTCAAACACCGGTGGATGTTACTTGTTAATTTCTCAGAAGAAAAAAGGGATGAAACTTTGTGAAAACCTTGGATATTTGATAAATTGATTAAGATTTTGGAGTATTCATGCCTTTATCAAAATCATATGTCGTTTAATTTGAGAGCATCAACTATGATGCATTATCATCACTGATTCATATATGGATAGGCATCATACGACCTAATTCACGAGAGGATCTAAGCAACGCAGTTCATATATTTGGAAACATGAATTGTTTCATTTCATATGCTGTTGGATAAATTTATCATGATAACTCCTTTCCTTCTCTTCACGGATTTCATCTCCCATGAGTCTGAGATAACAGATTAGACCGGAAAAAGCAGATGAAAAATGCGGGTGGCGGCTGTGAATCCCCATTTTTTTTGATTCTCGAGCATCTTTTGAAATTGTTCCAGGTTGTTGGCAGTCTCATCTATCTTTTGGTCTCCAACGATCTGGATAAACCCTACCGCTTCCAATTTTTCATCAGGATCAATACTCCTGGATCCTGTAGATAATTGGGTATTAATAGCTTGGGAAGGTGCTTCCCTCCCTCGATGAAGACCATTTTCTAGTCCGTCTCTGGTCAGAAGCCACATGGCATTCTTCCCTCTCCATTCTTCCTTCGCCAAGATCAGTTACCTTTCTGCACATCACACGAGACACAGCTGGATGCTGGCGGTTCGTACAAGTATTCTGTCCCAGGGTCAAGATCAGATCTGTTCCCGGTCAGAAAATAATAAAGATCGCGGATTGGATGGGCTCAATCCGTTCCTGGGGTCGGAATCCGTGGGGGTTCCTCGTCGATCTGGGCGTTGTTTGAATGATCAAAACATCTGATCTTGGATCTTATCAGAAATGAATTTTTTTCTTTATTTTCTAGTTAATGATCAGATGCTTTGATCATTACCAGGTTTTTTTTTTCCCTTCACTCCTTTTTGTTCAAATATAATAATTCGATAATTCTCCGCTGAGAGTTCCATGATCTTGTCCAAGTTGTCTCATCTATTATGGAATCGACCTGATTATGATGCAATTCTTTGACAAAGAGGGTCCGTGGTTTGAGATTCATCAGCTCGAAGGAAAAAAAAAGAAGCTCGTTACTATTTCCTGATCCCAAGGAATAGATGGGTAAAACTACAGCAGATTGCTTGAATTAGTAGCAATAATTGCTCCGGTACCTGGGTCAATATCGATTAATTTTCTTTTTTTCTGGACAATTTTCCCAGGGTGAAGATCGATTTAATACTCTTTTTTTTTTCCCTGCCTTGCGGTTGAACCATGTTGATGATCCCTTATTAACAATCATATTTCGTCAGGTATTCGATGCGGGCCAAGCGCGCGTTCAGTGAACTCCAGGAGAAGCCGTTTGTTGCGGAGCTCGATCAGAGAGGTACGGCTCCTTCCCCAAGAAGCTGAGCTCGCCCTTTGACTTTTGACTTTTGAAGAACATGAGTAAAAAAAAAAGAAATATAAATGGAAATATCAGGTTGTGATTAGTTTAAAAAATGTATGATCCCATTTTTAAAGCGTCATTTCTGAGGGATTTCCTCAACGTTGACCCGCAGACGACGGACCCCAGATCCAGAACGCTCTCTTCGATCTCGTTGGTCAATACACCGTGCCGCAGGTCTTCGTCAACGGGAAGCACATCGGCGGCTCCGATGGTTCGGCATCTTTCAAGCCCCCCCTCTCTCTCTCTCCCTCCACGTCTTCAATGTTTCTTTAATGATGAATTATTATTGTTGTTGACTTTGCTAGATACCCTGAGGGCGTTGGCGTCCGGTCAACTCCAGAAGCTTCTCGAAACCAGTTAGCGGGCCCCACAGACTCCGATGGGCCCGCCGGGCCCGGCCCGGCCCCGTAATGATGCCTGGTGTCTCAATGTTTACCCCTCACGCTATCTTTATGCGATGGTAAGTGCTTAAAACCATCCCCAGGCCCGGCCCGTTACGGAGGCCCTTTGTCTCTCTAGAGGCACGTGGACGGTCAGGATGGGAGGAGCGGAAGCACGTTGCGGCTGTGTGATGAGTGCGTAGTTATTATCTCTGGCGCTTCCTTTACGGAACGTCTCCGCCGCGGGCCCCACCGGCTCTGGGACGCTTTGACCACGTGACGCTGGGCAGACGGCATGTGAGGGAGGGAGAGCGGCGTGCGGCGTGTGGGTGGGAATCGACGAAGCGTCAGAACGCGACAAAAGACGTCCCGCTCTCGTTCCGTGTGTAAGGCGGGCGTTTCCTCGAGTCTGTGAACGCACGCGCGCCGTGCACGGCGAACAAGATCAGCGCTCCGGGCAGAGTAGAAGGTCGGCAACCGGGCACCGCCGGTCCCCACCCCTTTCTCGGACTGTCCGCAGGGATCCGGTGACCGGCCCATCCGGTGGAAGACGGCACCGCAGTTATTATTACTATTCCCGCTCACTGGCCCCCCCGTCACTACGTGCTCCCATTCAAACTCACCGGGGGTGGGGTGGGCGGCAAGTTTAAACTCTACGGTACGACACCGCCACGTCAGCCTACAGTCGCCGGCGGCGGGGCCCTCGCCGGCAGCGCCGCCCGTCTTGTCCTCCTCCGCCGGCTCCTGTGCAGCGTGGTGAAGAGACTCCGCCGTGATTGTAGAAAAATCGCCGGCAGGTTTACAGCTCTGCATTCCACCTCCATCTTTCCGGTTGGTCGGTGACTCTTCTACTTCTTCTTCTTCGTTGTCCGCCTCTTGTCGCTTATTTTTTTCCTGTGGAGCATGTGAGGCTCTGACGGATCCTTTGCTTCTACAGGCATTCCTCACCTGCGCCGATTCCATTCTCCCCCTTTGCTGGTGGTCGAGTCTGTGGCGGCCGGGAGGGAAGGGGGAGGGGCTTGTCGGCGGGGGGGCGGGGTCCGCACCGGATGGCGGGGCAGCCTTCTTCTTCGTCGTCCCGGGGAAGGAGCAGCTCCCCCTTCGGCCACCGGAAACCGTACCCGAGCTCGACCTTCTCCTACACTTCGTCGTCCTCTTCGTCGCTGATGAATGGGAGGCTCATCCCGCGATCCTCGCCCGCGTCGGTGACCTCCCACCATTTCGGAAACGGCGGCGCGAACGGCTTCCCCAGATCTGGTCCACCGGGGCGCGGACGCAGCAGCGGCAGTTCTGATCACCTGTCCCGCGGGTATGGGAGCAGGGGAGCTCTTGACTTCGCGTCCACAGATGAGCAGCTGGGCGAGGCCGCTGGGGACACGCCCCTATCCGGTGACAGTATTGCCGTTACCGTCAGGTTCAGGCCGCTGAGGTAAAAAAGCAATGCTGTTAGATCTGGCGGAGTCCTGGATGATCTCTCTCTGGTAAATTGGGAGAGGTGGATTCCGTTGGGGGCTTCAGCATTGTGAATTGCATGCTTGCAGCGAGCGGGAATTCCAGCGGGGGGATGAGATTGCGTGGTATGCTGACGGTGACAAAATCGTACGCAATGAGTACAACCCGGCTACGGCTTATGCATTTGGTAATGTGGTCGAGTTTCTCATACTATTGTTTTGCGCATTCTTTCGGATGTCGGGATTGCAGTAAACGAAAGAAGATCCATTCGAGAAAGCAAGAAATATGCATACGTTTGCCATTTAAAGCTAGAATTTTGAACGAATTTTTCGGAGTATTCTTTTCGGAATCTATGACCATAAACCCGTCAGATAATTATTTTCAGTATCGTAGGGTCTACGAGGAAACGTCTAATTTCATTTGACAAAGTGTTTCAAATTTTATCTAATATGTATCTGAACAAAAACTAAGGGATTGGTCTATATGTTTGTAAGGGAGGAGAATGCAATTGAATGACTGGTGAGAATTGCATGAGTAAGAAATGAACATCCCATACAGTAAGACTTAGGTATGAAAGCTGATGTTGTGCTCGTAAGTGGAACTTTGTAATCATCATTTTATAAACATCTACAGAAGGATAAAGCACACGAATTTTTGTTCTTACGGAATGAGCTAGACTTTTAATTAGTTTCTAGTGGTGAGCATTTTTCAAAGTCTTTCTTTCTGTCGAAAATAATTTTTCAGGAGGATTGTACTACACTGGCAAATCAGAACACTTATTTTTATGGGAAAAATTCATTCATTTGCAGATCGAGTTTTTGGTCCCTCAACGGCTACAAAAGTCGTCTATGATGTTGCAGCAAAGCCCGTCGTCAAAGCTGCTATGGAAGGAATTAATGGTGCACATTTGACTTCATTTACCATGCTGTTACTTTGATATTGACTATTTGTGTTATGTAATTCCTGGAATCGTATGTATGCATGTTTAGGAATCTTAGTGGAACAAGATGAATCCCCCCTTGGCTAATTACTTTGCTGGTGTGTGCTACTATCTAATAGATGGGGATAAAAACTGGCCATTCTGTTTTATGCTTTAAAACTCGATTTAGTGAGAAGAAAAGAACAGAAGGGGCTCTTGCTTAGTAGTTAACAACTACGGTTGGCATTGCTGTGGCAAATATTATGCTTGATGTTGCTCAGTCCATTTCTTTCATATTTGGTGTTGTTACCCTCTATTTTTTTCTTTTGAAAAATTTCATATGTTGAGAATTGTGCCATTGTCAGTCATGCTGAATTTTGCAGAGGAAATTTTTTTTCTTCTTGTGCATCTACGGCAGATTGGACGTTTTTTTTTCCGTTATATTTTTATTTATTTATTTGAAACTCAGTTTTCATTTTGGGTTGTATACATATCTGAGGTGTATTTATCATTTGGGTTATGGACATGATAATGTAGATCCAAAGTAGGCACCAGCTTTGTGTGACGATGTGACCTTCGATGTTAACTGCACAGATGGGGTATTCACAATTAGAGAAATTGCACAATGGCCGGAAACTTGACGCTTTCTAAGAAAATGAAATAGGTCATGCTTCATACTTCCATGATATTCCATCACATCAGTAGGATATAGTGTTCCATGATAGCTGGTTATTGAAATAGGCTTATGGTAACTACTAGCATGCTCACGCTAATCACATCATGTTTCTGTTGACACTTGACACTGAAAGGGCTGGGTCAATAATATCTATGGTTTAAAACTTAACTAGAACCGTTAATCATTGCCAATTCGAAATTCCAGAGGGCTTAGTTTCAATATGAATTATATATGCAACATGCCGCACATTCAATATATTCCAAGGCAATATCTTCCGTGCCAAAACCTGTTTCCCTTCGGAATTCCTTTAGCTTTCCTTGTTTAATGTATACTAGTGCGACTCACGTATGAAATGCAATTTGTCTTTTGTTTGAGCTGGAAAAGCATATTTAAAACTTCATAAGGCAGATGATATGCTAGTTTTATTGTCCACAACGAGGATTTGTTCAATTTTTTTTCTTTACTATGCTTATCTTAATTTACGACCAGATTTCTAATGATAGTCTTTTTAATGGGAAATACAGGGACCGTTTTTGCTTATGGTGTGACTAGTAGCGGAAAGACGCATACAATGCATGTAAGTTTATATCATAAGATGTTTAAGCGAAGTGTCGTTAATTTGAGCCCAGTTAGACAATAAGGAGTGGCTATTCATTACATCGAGTCCTACAATAGGTCATTATTTCTCAACAGAATTGTTCACACATCTCAAAGAACATTTAGGCCACTGCACAATGTCAACCATTTATTTACATCTGATTAGGATGAATCACTTCTTAATAAACCTAAACTGTTAGAAGTTTCTGAATCTTATGTTAGTTCTGGACAATTCTATGTGCTTTTCATATTCAACTGTTGTACCGTTTTATGAGTGCACCCTCAACTGCACTTCTGTTGGGCCTAACTGGCAAGGGATCCATCATAGCCCCTGTCCATTTACTTGCTGGAGAGGCAGTACTTCGCACTATGCTAACATGGTCTCAACATGTCGTAGTTCACTTTGCTTTCTTTCTTAGCCTGCACATCATTACATATTACATGCACCGAGTACATTTATAATTGTATTTGATGAACACAATAGATGATTGGGATGTGTTTTGGCTTGTTTGATCTTCATTATTTGACGTTATTTCTTAAACTGGATAATTCGCTAAAATCGTTGGAATGAATGTGAAGACTTTGCAGAGCTTTTCCTCTTCATTTTTTGGTAAATGTGGCCTCTTGTTTTGCCTTAGTGTTTCGTCATGCAACTTTTTCCTTCTTTTTGACTACACATAATTGTTATTCAGTTGTCAATAATGAATACTTGTTTCTTGTCCATGCCAAATGATTTGTTTCCGCTTAAAAAATGATTCTTATTTTCGCTTTAGATGTGACTACTCTCTCTCTCTCTCACTCACTCACTCACTCACTCTCACACACACACACAGAGTGGGGTTGCATATACTGTTCTGGATTACTTAAGAACCTCATTTCTTTGATTTTTTACTTTTTTATGATGAAGGGTGATCAAGCATCTCCTGGCATAATACCTCTGGCCATCAAAGATGTCTTCAGTATGATCCAAGACGTATGAGTATTTATATATTTATCTCTTCCTGCGTTACTTCTCATGAAATTTTCTACTAAAAAGTGTCTTTTGACTTGTATCATTGTCTGCCATGATTATTCTATCTATTTTACGAAGTGATGGCTGGCTTTCTTTGCAGACTCCTGGTCGAGAATTCCTCCTTCGTGTTTCATATCTTGAAATTTACAATGAGGTTAGCGTCTCTCACCAAATTACATATTTGCTTTTTAGAGATAGGATCTTATGTAATCCATGCATCCAGTGATTGACTTACCATGCAGGTTTACATCTTTCCCTTATGTGTTAGCCTTGAAGTGTCTTTTTTCTGTGTATTCGTCTTGTTAGGGCATTATATGATAATAAATCCATTTTCTGTGTCATTATTTGGTTTATAGGTGATCAACGACTTGCTTGATCCCACTGGCCAAAATCTGCGTGTTAGAGAGGATGCTCAGGTTTGAAGTCCAAATTGTTTCTCTCTACATTTTTTTAAAATCCATGAAACAAATGCCATCATGAAAAACTAAGGATAAAAAAAATGAGTATTGCATTGTTATATCCCACCACCACGTGTGTCCTTTTTCGCCATGCACATGCCTTGTATGTAGCAGATGGCTCTAGTTATTCGTGGAGCATAAAAAGTGATCGGCTTTTTGGATAAATTCTCAAAATGATACATTTTTATCACAGAATCTCAGGAAGCCTCTTGCAACATGCTGATTTTTTATGGCATTTTTAATAAAAAACATGTAGGTATTTGATAAGTTGACAAAAATATGTAGATGGCAATTGGTATGATATTGTTTATGGATTGCTATCAAATGCAGGTATTAGTATTTTGAAGATAAAATGTCATATCGAGTTCACGACGGTTAGACGTCTTCATGCCATTGAAAGTTTTTTGTGATAATATAGAACGTTGAGAATGAGTTTCTGATTTGAAACTGAAATATAGTTGTATAGATTGTAGAATGAGGCATGCTTCCAATAGTCGTGATTTTGTGTTTAGTATATTTTTTATTTTCATTTTGTATCGTATAAAGCTGCTATTTGTGCTGTTTGAATCGATTTGTATTCAATAGTTAACTTAGATAAGAAGTAATGCAGGGCACTTATGTTGAGGGCATTAAGGAGGAAGTAGTTTTGTCACCTGGGCACGCACTTTCATTTGTTGCTGCTGGAGAAGGTAGTGTACAAAACTAAGTTATCATTTATTGTGTTCTGGTCTCTGCTGTTTTTACTTTTGTCACCTTTCCTGCTGTTTTTTTTTAATTTTTATGACGATGTGTGATGTTTTCATCTTTACTATGCTTTATGTTTAAAGTCATTGGTTGCATGAGTATAAAATTCGTTAGTACAAATGCCATTTTGCAATGCTGGTATTATCACATTGTTTCATGAACTGAACCATATCCTTCGAGATGAAACTTATCTGGTATCTACTGTAGTGGTCTACTTGGGTAACTGAGTACCTAGTTTAAGCATCGTCATGGTGAAAGTTCATTTGGAAATGTATGTTTTACCCAATACGATTGGCGCAAATTTAGCCATGGAAATTAGGGAGCAAGAGAGATTATAAGGTACAGACTGGATAACTGTCTTCACTTTCGTGACAGTTGGTTCAATAATTGCACAAATATATTCTGGCGGTTGTATTACATTGCGTACTATATTATTGCTGCCTCATCAACAGAGAACTAAACCCATATCCTGATGTAGGTAATTCAACTGTTGTGGTAGTAACATCAGCAGTTACATATATGGAAGTGTTTCATGCAATCAGCTTACCTCATAACAGTTTTTCAGACTGTGTGGGGGTATTCAGGTGCTTTACACATTATTTCCACATGGATCGCTGAACAGTTTAACTTGACCGTTATGATGATCTCAGCCCTTTGCCAACCTGATGGATGTGGCCATTGGGCATAGTCTTTTGGGATGACATCAGTATGCCTTTTCAGCTTGTTCTAACATCATCTTCAATGTTTCTACCTCTAAAAACCGTAATTTATCATTAATAATTTTGTGGTGATTATTTCTAAGATATAGAACCATAATGCTTTCGATTTCATGACCACTGCAATAGAACACGTGGTTTCACAATCTGCCAAATAATCAGCAAACATACATTTCAAAGTAGACTTTTACTCTGGAGTACTTCAGCTGGCATTGAATCATGCTCTTAGGCGGAACTTGCTTGGGATATGCTTAAAATCCTTGGGAGAAGTATTTGCGCATTCATGTTGAGTATCTATTTTGTTTGGATTCTGTGAACTCACTTCTAGACAATGTAGATGTGAGAGTCCACACAAACGATCACGTCCTTCAAGTTGCACATTGCTTTCTATCACATCGTTTCACACGAAATTTTACCAGAACATTCCTCTATTTCCAACCGGATGGAATGGATTCAATATGGAATTCCGAAAAGTCATAGGCTCAGTTTGTAGTTTCCTCTATTAATCAGAGGCTTTACTGTAAATGGAATTTTCTACTTGATTCATTTGTATCTGTTAATCGTTTGCATTTACAGATGTTGTTTTCCTTGTGCTATGAACTGCAGAGCATCGACATGTTGGCTCCAATAACTTTAATTTGTTGAGTAGCAGAAGTCATACAATCTTTACTCTGGTAAGTGCCGATTAATTGCAGCTGTACTTTTCTTATCTTCTGTGTGTTCTTTATTGATTCTTTGTTAAAATTTCATGCATGGTATATTTAATTTGTATAATAATTGGATATACTTTTTGTGAATCCCCACGTACTCCAGAATTATTCTGGTTAATCTGTTGTGAAGCATATGGCAAACTATATGTGCACAGAAAATGACTCAACAAGTAAATAAGTCTGGTGATGTAAACTTACTGAGGCTTTTTCTTAGTTTAGTACCATCGAATCTGGGCATGACTCGTTTAATTGGTGGATTTATGTTCACACTACTGGTGTTGGAAGCATGATCAAGCAGTTAAGTACATAATGTAGTGGCAATGGTTTTACTGCATTCAAGGCTGTTCTCTTGTAGTGGAGGCCATGCAAGATGGGATGATATTCCTGCAAGCATTGTTAATTTTTCAGGAAAAACTGATATCTCAAGGGGGCTGAGTCACTATCTTTCATAGGGGATAGAAAATTTATCCAACGTGTTAAAGATAGGCACTGTGCGATTTAATGATCTCTTGGTTTCAATCACACGTTCCCATATGTTTTTATGGCTCCTTTGAAGGTCACAGGGTTGTGGACCATGTCATCTGTGATCATTCTTTTGGAATTGTCAGGCTGATCTGATCCATCAAATTGATCTGCTCTAACTCATCAGTTAATGAGTATCAACAAACTAGTGCGAATAACTCATTTGATGATATGTCCTGATTCAAACTGATCACCAGCTGGAGCTTCATCTAAGCCTTGTTACCCAATTAGCAAATGACGCTAGGCTTATTCTGGCCATATAGTCCTTAAATAGAAGAAAACACAGTATTTATTCCGATTATTGTGGCCTCCTAAAGGATCACACACACTTTGCTAGGGTATGGTGACATGCCACAAAATCATACTGGGATAATATAAGATTGTTTCACATCTTTTGTCAATAAAATTTACCTTTTTTCAAATACTGAAATGCCTACCATATGGGGTCAATATCTTGTATGTGGCCTTGTTTAAGTGCTGATGGTTAATCATGATGAAACTTAAATGACATTAAGCCAGTTTTCAGGTAGATAAACGCTATCTATATTGGTCCATTGAAACGCCAAATACGTCAAAGGAAAAAAGAGAAAATCAGAAAGAATGAGAAATAGAGAAAATTATAAAGGTTATAAATAATGAAAATACAGAAAATAAAAAACTAATGATCGAGGATCTCTTAGTACCAGTAGGACTATTAATTTGACCTGAAGGATCATCTTTGGTTCAGTTCAAATTTAGGCTGTTGATTTCACAAAAAACCAATGATTTGATGTGGCATGGGAACGACTCATTTTCTTATTCTGTTCCCTGATTTTGATCGGTGGAAGTTTTCACTATGAGTTGTGAGGAGGGTCATATGCTAGGAAGAATGATACAATTTATGCTCAAGTTCGAATATTTACAAGGTAAGATTGAGAAGGCGGTCATGCCTTTCTCACTTCTTTCAGACCCTTGCTCATTTTCATTCACTTGAGGCACCATTTCAGTAGTACAGGTTCTACCGTGCCATGAGGTACGACCATGGAAGTAGGGAAAAAAAGTTCGATAGTTGGAGTGTCTTCTCCATCCCTTTGATTATTTGCTTTCCCTAAAGGAATGAAAATATGGGCACGTCATTCTCTTCTGCCAACAAGGATTGGGGGCTAAACGTTCATTTTTCCTCTCTTTTATTTAGTATCCTGTTTGATGAGTAGAGAAGCGGTTTTGATGTATCTTTTTATTTTTTTAGCTATATTTAATTGACGTGTCTTTGTTTTTATAGTAGATAAAATTCTCTCAAAGCAAGAAATGGTTATTTGATGAATATGGTCTATTCTTTGCGCTTATGCTAGTGTTTAGTTTCTCAGTTACTAATGTTATTTTCTAGTTGATTTTAAGTTTGGTGTATTCAATTAGTTTTCTCTTGTGCTTTTTTCTACAGATGATTGAAAGCAGTGCTCATGGTGATGAGTATGATGGAGTGATATATTCTCAACTTGTATGTTCATGGTCCTTTCGTTAACATGACATTTACATAATAGTGCTGTAATACAAAACCTTATCTATGTTTGTGTTCTCCAGAACCTGATTGACCTAGCTGGATCTGAGAGTTCAAAAACTGAGACAACTGGTTTGAGGAGAAAGGAAGGATCATACATCAACAAAAGTCTTTTAACATTGGGAACTGTGCGTTCTAATTTCCTTTCTCCTTTTGGTTTTCCGTCGTCTAAGTCTAGTGGGTTCTTTCTCAGTAGCAGGAGATAATACCTTTTGTGGTAATATAGCCACGACAATTATTCTTTTTTATCCTTTTATTTTATATTAGTTGATGTGGATGCAGTTTGTAGCAACCGTTCTTAAATACGCTTGCAGCATTAGGACGCTGAATAACACCTTTTCTGGACTTAATCAGAACTGGGAAGCTCTTTCTGGCTAAAGCTTGCTAGATGCCATCTGCGTGCTTTTTTATCTTTTGGATTTTATGCCTTTTTTTTTTCTTGACCTTGTCTGATAGAAATCTTGATCTTCAAATATAAGGTAATTGGAAAACTGAGTGAAGGCAAAGCTTCTCATATACCTTATCGGGACTCAAAACTTACTCGCCTTCTGCAATCCTCTCTTAGCGGACGAGGACATGTGTCAGTGAGTATGCTCGGCAATTTTTTAGTTTCGGAAAAGTAGATCTTGAAAATGTACTGGAAACATATCTTTAAATTATTGATGTTCCCTCCTCAGGTCTTTAGCGATCTGTTGCATATTTTTCTCGACTCCTCTTACTGCATAGCTCCAATTTATGGCATGTATTTTTTTTCCCCTGGGTTAGTAAGTGTCTATCAATTCAAAATTTTACAGCTCATCTGCACAGTTACTCCTGCATCTAGCAACATCGAGGAAACTCATAACACCTTGAAGTTCGCAAGCAGGGCTAAGCGTGTTGAGATTTATGCATCTCGAAATAGGGTAAAATATTTACGCCAGCTCCAGTCTCAAGATTAAAGTGCTTTCAATGGTTTAGTTGGTTAATTTGAGAAATGTATTGACTTTTATGGTCTTTTGATTCTCAGATTATTGATGAAAAGTCGTTGATTAAAAAGTACCAAAGGGAGATATCTAGATTGAAAGAAGAACTTGATCAACTGAAGAAGGGAATGGTTGTTGGCATCAATCAGGAGGAGATCATTACTTTGCGTCAAAAGGTATTCTTTTCCTCCGGGTCAATCATCTAAGCTTGGAGAAAGCTATAAATCTTAATGTACTCATTCAGCGTTTTGCTGAGTTTAACGCTCTTGTGTCGGCAAAACAGTTGGAGGAAGGCCAAGTAAAAATGCAGTCTCGTCTGGAGGAAGAAGAGGAAGCGAAAGCTGCTTTGATGAGCAGAATCCAAAGACTTACTAAGCTTATACTTGTTTCTTCTAAGAACACGGTTCCTGGATGTCTGAGTGACGTACCCAGTCATCAACGTGGAAATTCTTTTCGAGATGACAATGTAAGTCCTTGATTACTTTTGCCTAACTTTTTTCGTGAAATTCTTGATGCGGTTTAGTTCTCTATTTTGTTTCATCCAAATTGGTGCATCTCACATGGGAGAAAGATATGTTTCTTGTCAGAAATTAATTGGCTTGTCTTGTTTCCAATCACTTGTGTCTGTTTCTCTCATCTGGAGAAGGAAACCGAATGTTTTTTCAGGGCGAAAATTTTGGTGAACTGTTTATAACCTAAAAAGTTTAGATCGTTTCAACTAAAGTAAAGATCTTTTCGCTCCCAATTGTCGATTAAGCTGATTTTTAACCTTGTTTAAACTGAATCTGGCAATTCCAAACTCGTACATGTTTTATGTTTGAACAAATTGGTAGCTGAATCCAGTTGTTACTTAGTGATTCTGATTGGATTTGCATTTATTCAAATTGGAGGTGTACATTGGTGATTTTGGCCGATTTATGTGTGATTTATGCTCATTTTGATACCCAGGTGGATTCATGTGTTGAAATCTCTGGTTCACTTTTATTCTTTATGACTAAATTGTCTCTACTCTGAAATATCAATCCACAGCTGTATATCTTCAGAGTTCTTTACTCTTGACATGTAACAAACGTTGGGCAGCGGTTGTTTCTTGTTTAGTTGTCTCTATCTTGTGGAATAATGCAGAATCTCAGGATATCCTGCCACACGTATTTTGTTTAACCATGCTGTTGAAGCATGTATACGGCTATCGCAAGGGATTTGAGAGGTCAATCGTATACAGAGCAACAGCAGAGCAAATCTACTATTTTTATTTCTTTCCCCTATTCCTTTGTGATTTTTCTATCAAATAAAGTTGGTTCAATCATGCTATTTGGATTACTCGGGGAAAGATGTTAAGGTCGCATCTTAATTTATACTTTTTTTTTACTTCTTTGGTGTAGAAAATTGAGATTCTGAGTGGGGAATCCCCGTTGGCAATCGGAAGTATCGCTACTGATAAAGATTCTCTATCCTCCGTCCTTTTGAGCAACATTAGTCATCAAATGTCTTCTGACAAAGTGAATGAAGATCAATCCTCAGCCACTAGTCAGGTTGCTGAATCATCTCAAGGAGAAAGATTGGCCGGCACTTATGGTGGTTTCAAGATCCATGCAGTATGTTATTTTACCCAGTCAAAGTGCGAATGTTTTCGTTTTCAATTAACGACCAATTCCTTTGATCATAACTTGATACCAAACAGGTGCACTATAAAAGCGTCACATATCATAAAGTAATATTAATCTTCATACCTTTTTTTATTGACCTCTGACTCATCAATTGAAAACATATCGTTGCATAAAAAATGCACATTTCACTGCCTTTTTGCTTTATCATGCATTAATAATCCCCTTTTATGGCCATGATGCATGCTGTTGTAAACTCTATTTTCATGCTTACTCTCCGTTCGACCACCATTTGATTATACAGTGTCATCAGAAGTTATTTACATTCATTGGTAATCCAATTGCAATGGGTCATGGCATTTGACGCTATTTATGTCTTCTGGATGGTAGTAGTGGCCGGATAATTTGCAAAATTGGGACCATTCTTTGGATAGATTACCAAATAGCTCAGTGGTGAGAAGAGTAATTCGAATTTCTCTGCTTCATTCCGTTCGCTGTCTAGCTATTCTGGAGCAGAAGTGCATATCACATAATTGACCAGATAGGTAGGTTTTTTGCAGACCCTACTCAAGTCAACGCCTCATGGTAAAGTCATCGTTATCATGCCCCTCAGTTCTAGGGAAACTAGCATGCTTCATAAAGCAAGGTGTCTGGTTAAGCACACGTAATCACGAGTCATGGGGGCAGGTGGGCATGCATGCTAGTGAAGTAGCTCTGAGAGTTTATCAACAATATTTGGATTCCTGTCGTCATAAAAAAGAACATTTCATTCAGCAACGTTTCCTAATAATTTGGAAGATATTCTAGTTTATTAGGCTCCTGCTATGTAACATTTTGCAATCTCTGTTGCCAACCTCTTTATTGATCTCTCCGACGAGTTTAGACAGATGTCACTGCAGGTATGTGTATAATATAATGGACGAGAGCCAAATGCGGAATAATTCCCATCGTTTATTTCATATTGTCGGAATTTTTTAATCTCTTTTCACGTCTAATGCATTTTCCCCCATCTGACCGTTACCTAGTTCCTTGACTTTTGAATATTGTGTCATGTGAAATTTTTTTGGTTTAATTACAATTTGATTAGTCAACATCTGGTGGAAAAAGAAAAACTAATGAATCTTAATCTGTTAATTCTACTTCTCTGAATTTTCTTCATACAGCTTTTCAAGAGTTGACTCTTTTCTATGTCTTCTCTTGCGACTTGAACTTCCAGCCTGGGATGACTGCGTCGGACCAAAAGGATCTGCTAATGGAGCAGGTGAAGATGCTTGCCGGCGAGATTGCGTTCAGCACGAGTACCCTGAAAAGATTAATCGAGCATTCAGCGGACGATCCCGATGCCTCCCAAGCTCAGGTATGAGTTGCCACGTCGGATGTTCTAGTGTGCTCGCGTGGCGTGTTCTTGATCGTTCATACTCGGGTCAATCTCCGTCAATCGTTGCAGATACAAAGTCTGGAGCATGAGATTCAAGAAAAGCAGAAGCAAATGAGCGACCTAGAGCTCCAGATTGCTGGAATCAGTGAGACCGCAGCGGATAATGCATCACTCCTGGACTTGCAGCACGTAAATGTTCAACTCTTTCCTTTTATTTTTATTTTTAAACTCTCTGGATCCCCAATTTCAATTTTTTTTTTTGGAGTCGTCCAGTTCTTGTGAATATTCCCCTTCTGAATGAGCTACCCATTTTCTGTGAACCAGAAGGTGATGAAGCTAATGACTCAGTGCAGCGAGAAGGGTTTTGAGCTGGAGGTAATCAATCGTTTTAAGCAATTTTTTCCGATGAATGCCTGCTGAAAATGATATCAATCTCTGATAAAAATTGCAATCCGTTGACAGCTGCGGACGGCTGACAACCGCATTCTCCAGGATCAGCTTCAGGAGAAGGTTGCTAGCGGCACTCCTCTCCCTCTGCCATTAAGCTGTAGCTTCCATTTACT
Organism: Spirodela polyrhiza; assembly: GCA_024713555.1. NCBI lineage: Eukaryota > Viridiplantae > Streptophyta > Magnoliopsida > Alismatales > Araceae > Spirodela > Spirodela polyrhiza. Next base: position 6,452,573 of record CM046531.1, on the reverse strand, counting down.
CTCGTCGTCCTCATCGCCTGCCCGCCATTCTGCAGTGCTCTGAGAACAAAGAACTGCAAGAAAGGGTGCACCTCTTGGAACAGCAGCTGGCTTCAATCAAGGATGACAGATCGTCGCCCGCCATTGAAGGCTTTTCAGAGATCGACGAGCTCAAGAAGCTCCTTGCCTCCCGGGTGATTAATCTTTGAACTCCATTTTCACTGTTCTTCTCCGAAGAAATCTTGCAAAACCAACAGATTTGGATCTATTTTGGTGTCTGATTAGTCGGCTGGGGCTGGTTGTGGGCTTGCATGATGAACAGGGGAACGCTGATTTAGATCGCTGTAGAACTCCAGGGGTAGCTGCTCCTCTCTTTCTCTCACCTGCGCGTGTCCTCCCTGTGGCAGGATTCTGAGAACGAGCAGCTGGGGCTCGAGAGGCTTCAGCTCGTGGAGGAGAACAGGGGGCTGCGCGCGCAGAACCAGGGCCTGGCCGAGGAGGCTGCTTATGCGAAAGAGCTGGCCTCTTCCGCCGCCGTGGAGCTTAAAAACCTGGCCGAAGAAGTCACCAAGCTCTCGAAGCAGAACGCCCGCCAGGCTAAGGAACTGATGGCGGCTCAGGAGATGGCGTACCAGAGGGCCGGGCCCTTGCCGCCCGGCCACGGCGCCGGCAGGCTTGGCAGGAGAGGCAGGTCCGCCAGCAGAGGCCAGGAGTTCCTCGGCGGCGCCGCCCATGACGACTTGGAGGAGATGAGGGCGGAGGTGCTGGCGAGGAGGCAGAGGGAGGCGGCGCTGGAGGCGGCGCTTGGGGAGAAGGAGGCCGCCGAGGAGGAGCTGCGGCGGAGATACGATGAGGCCAAGAAGAGGGAGGCCGCGCTTGAGAACGAGCTCGCCGGCATGTGGGTCGTCGTCGCGAAGCTGAAGAAGGGGGCGGGGGCGGCGGCGGCGGCGGCGCTGGGCGGCGCCGCCGCAGAGCTGAACGCCGACGAGAAGCCCAACAACCACGGGTTCGACCCCGCCAGGTGCCTGAAGGAGAATAACGACGAGAACAAGGAGACCGTCCTGAGGGAGATCCCCGTCGTGGACGCGTCCCTGAAGCAGGTCAACGGGCAGCTGAACCACAACTCCGAGCTGGAGCCCCTCCTCTCCCGCCTCAAGGTAAAAAAGTCAACCACTTAATTCCATTACAGAACAGAACAACGGCGACCCTGAGACGAGGTTCCTCCCCCTCCAGGCCCGGATACAGGAGATGAAGGAGAAAGACCCCGAGCCCGCCTGGGACGGCGACGCCAACTCCCACGTACGTAAACTCTACTCTGAAACGCCGCCGCCGTCGGTGGCGGCGCCGCGGCGGCGGCCAAATACTGAGCCCGCTTTCCGTCTCAGTGTGCAGGGCTTGCACCCCTGCCTGCGCTGAGCGCCCTCTGTGCCGCACGGAGACTGTAGATACAAGAATCCTCCCCTACAACTACTACTACTACTACTACTACTGCTACAACTACAAGGCGTGATCATCCTCGCGTGCAGGTAATCATTCAGTTAGTCAACGGTCCCCTGTTCTTGACGAATCTCCGGAAGACGGTGAAAGATTCGCGCTCAGATCCTCTCTGACGCACCTGGTTTTAATCCATTCCAGGTAAAGATTGTGCCCATAATCGTGTCTCGAGCTCCCTGTCTTCGTCTTGATTCTTTCGTGGGGTCATATTTCTCCGACTCCAGAGGCGCTAAGGTACCCTCCCTCTCTCTCTCTCTCTCTCTCTTTCTCGCTTTCTCTCTCTATGTTTGTCTTGGAGCGTTGCCCGGTGGGTAAGAACTCGGTGCCTTGCGCCTCTTACAGCGGTGTATAGATAGAGAAAGTGATCGGGATGTAAAAATGTGAACCATTCAGAGGGGAAATTGCTAGCCGGGGTCCTCTCCCTCCCCCTCTTCGTGTGCAACCCTCCCTCTCTCTCTATCTCCATCTCTCTATCTCCATCTCTCTCTCTCTCTCTCTCTCTGTGGGAGTTAATGCCCATCTGCCGCAATGGGGCGCGCAGGTAGCGGCATTTAAGGGGGCGTACCGCCCCATAAGGTACAAGTCTGAAGAGGATACGGAGGCAGAAGCCTGGGCATTTAAATAGGCCTGCGGCACTGCGATTCAGTGGAGTGGACGCCGGATGCCGGTGGCTTTTTCCGCAGGCTTTCGAGGCCGGCGTGGTCAAAAAAGGAGTGGGGCGAGGGCCTCGGGGGCTGAGTGGTCTCCCCTGCCCGGCATCTTATGATCTCCCCCGAGCTGCCGCCCCCACCGCCGCCGGCGGAAGCTCCTCCTCCAGTTCTGTAGCTACTATCAGTTCTCGGGCGGCTCCCCCGTCTTCTAGCGGCTTGTTTCTTCTTCTTCGACTTCGTCGTCTTCTTCCATGGCGGCGGGTGGAGGGCCCAGAGCATCGAGGGGGGTGCTACTGCTGGTTCTGTGCTGTGTTTGTTGGCGCCCGGGGCTGCCTGCCGGGGCGTGCCACCCGTCGGACCGGGCGGCGCTGCTGGGGTTCAAGGCGGCCGTCGCCGGTGACCCTTCCGGCCTTCTCCGGTCGTGGAATGAGTCCTCGAACTGCTGCTCCGCCTGGGCGGGCGTCGCCTGCGACTCCGCCACCGGCCGCGTCGTCAACCTCACCCTCCCGGGGGTCTACTCCGACGGGGACGGCTTCGTCGGTGAGACCTCCATCGCCGGAGTCCTCTCCCCTTCCCTTGCCGGTCTCTCCTTCCTCCGGCGGCTCGATCTCAGCAACCTCCAGCAGCTCGGGGGGAAGATCCCGCCGGAGTTTGGCCGGCTTTCCCACCTCACCCATCTGTTCCTCCAGTCGAACAACCTCTCCGGCAGCATCCCCTCCACCTTCGGCCGGCTCCGGCGGCTCCAAGCACTGCATCTCAGCTCCAATCGCCTCTCCGGGGCCCTTCCAGCATCCATGGGGTCGATGGCATCGCTGTCGGAGCTGGGTTTGGCCGGGAACAGGCTCTCCGGCGAGATCCCCCCGTCGATCGGGCGGCTCAGAGAGCTCACGAAGGTGGATCTCAGCGGCAACCTCCTCTCCGGCAGCATTCCGGCGGGGATCGGCGATCTCTGGAAGCTCACGTACCTGGACCTGTCGGAGAACAGGATCAGCGGGCGCATTCCGGACTCCGTCGGAGGCCTGTCCAGCTTGCAGGTGCTTTACATGAATCAGAACCAGCTCAGCGGGAGAATCCCCGCCTCCATCTCCGGCATGGGATCCCTCCAGTTCTGTCGCCTCTCGGAGAATCGCCTCACAGGTCCCTTGCCGGCGTCAATCGGCGATCTCAGGAGCGTCCAGCATCTGATTCTGGAGAACAACCAGATCTCCGGGGAGCTGCCCGCCGCCATGGGCCGGCTCGGCTCTCTCACCGACGTCTTCTTCGCGAACAACCAGTTCACCGGAGAGATCCCCGCCACATTCGGAGACCTGAGGAACCTTCAGACGCTGGACCTCTCGCGGAACCGCCTCTCCGGCCCCATCCCCGTGGAGCTCTCCAGGCTTGCCGGCCTCCAGAGTCTGGACCTCTCCTTCAACCCCCTGCGGCTGGCCGGTCTGCCGGACTGGCTCGCGGAGCTCAATCTCTTCAAGCTCATGCTCGCCGGCGCCGGCGTGGAGGGGCCCCTTCCGGCGTGGCTGGCGGGGTCGCCCATCTCCGTGCTGGATCTGTCCAGCAACGGTCTGACGGGGCCGATCCCGCCGTGGATCGGCAACATGACGGCGCTCTCCTTCCTCAACCTCTCCAACAACGCGCTCCGATCGGCGATCCCCCGCAAATTCTCCGGCCTCTCCCTGCTGATGAACCTCGATCTCCACTCCAACGAGCTCTCCGGCCCCGTCGACGCCGTCTTCTCCAAGCGGACGCAGGATCCGCTCGGCCACTACGTCTCCATCGACCTCTCCGGGAACCGCTTCTCCGGTCCGATCGAGGAGAAGGCCGGGCAGATCCCGGCCATGGACTCGGTGGAGGAGCTGCTGCTGTCGCAGAACCCCCTGGGAGGCTCCATTCCGCGCTGGCTGGGGAGCCTGCCGTCGCTGAAGGTGCTGAAGCTCGCCGGAACCGATCTGTCCGGGGAGATCCCGGAGGAGTTGCTCGGCATGTCGTCGCTGGTGGAGCTCGATCTGTCGGAGAACCACCTCTCCGGCCGGATCCCCCGCCACCGCGGCGGCATTCCGGCCGCGGCCTTCCAAGGAAACCCGGGGCTCTGCGGCGCGCCGCTCCCTCCCTGCAGAAACCGCGGCGAGTCGCCGCGGGGACGGCGGTTGGCGGGATCTTTTTAAACCCTCCCGCGCCCTCGTTGGTCCATCATGATTTCCGAGTGGTCCTTGAAACGGGAGGGGCCCGGAGAGCCCATTACGAGTCAATTTTACCGTTTCTGGTTTGTTAGCGTGGATCTACGGCAACTGGGCCAGCTTCACCATCTCGTGGTTTATAATGAGCCAGGCCCAAAAACACCGCCTAAAGCCCACTTTCATCCGGCCCACATTAGAAAGGAGATCAGATGATACGCCGGCATGGCAAAAATCTAACTATTGACATAAATCAACGCCATTTCTGTACCCTGGATAATATTAAATTATCACATAAATAAAATACTGCCCTTTTGGTCTCCGTGTACCCAACTCGGCGTGGAAAGCTGGGATAATATATATACATATCTAGAAAGAGAGAGAGAGGGAGAAAGGGAGGGAGAGAGCGAGATAAATAGATAGATAGATAGATAGATAGATAGATAGAGAGAGAGAGAGAGAGAGAGAGAGAGAGAGAGAGAGAGAGAGAGAGAGAGAGAGAGAGAGAGAGAGAGAGAGAGAGAGAGAGAGGGAGAGAGAGAGAGGGAGAGAGAGAGGGGAGAAAGAGAGAGAGAGAGAGAGAGAGAGAGAGAGAGAGAGAGAGAGAGAGAGAGAGAGAGAGAGAGAGAGAGAGAGAGAGAGAGAGAGAGAGAGAGAGAGAGAGAGAGAGAGAGAGAGAGAGAGAGAGAGAGAGAGAGAGAGAGAGAGAGAGAGAGAGAGAGAGAGAGATAGAGAGAGAGAGAGAGAGAGAGAGAGAGAGAGAGAGAGAGAGAGAGAGAGAGAGAGAGAGAGAGAGAGAGAGAGAGAGAGAGAGAGAGAGAGAGAGAGAGAGAGAGAGAGAGAGAGAGAGAGAGAGAGAGAGAGAGAGAGAGAGAGAGAGAGAGAGAGTGAGAGAGTGAGTGAGAGAGAGAGAGATCACAATGAGCCCTACTTTGATATTCAGGAAAATGTGTAATTTTGAGGGGAGCATAAACGAAGGCGAAGAAATCACCAGATGAGCATGTCTGCGCTGATAAAAAAAAACCAATAATTAGGTTTAATGGGTATTCTCAATGCGACGGCGAGAATAGGGAGGGTGATTATTCATCGATCCAAAATAATTTTGGTAGATTTACAGTCTAAAAAATCAGGGTTCTTCCTTCTTATTCTTCGAGTTCTTCTCCTGAAACAGAAGTCAACGTGAGAAAGGTAATGAGAAGGAGAAAAGGGGAAGAAAAGCAGAGGGTAATGGAGCGATGGTGATCGGTCCGAGCTGGCTTTTATCACCCGAAGAAGGTGCCTAATCTTTCAGGAATAATGTTGAAATTTTAGGTGTAGTTACATAGTAGAATTAGGTCGAGGGACATGGTTGTGATAGGGATAGAGTGCACGTCCCTTTTGCCTATGAATCGCCGACAGCTGCCCTCCAGGTACAGTGCGTGCAGGAAAGATGATCATGCAAACTGAACTGTTGCCTTAAACCCGTGCGCACAGAGAGAGAGAGAGAGAGAGAGAGAGAGAGAGAGAGAGAGAGAGAGATTGTGATGATGCGAAAGGGCTGTTGACTTATACACACGCAAATAGAGAGAAGGAGAGAGAGATGATGCGGGCTGACTGTTACCTTGGACGCACGCACATAGAGAGAGAAGGGGGGAGAGGTAGATAGGTAGATAGATAGATAGATAGATAGAGAGAGAGAGAGAGAGAGAGAGAGAGAGAGATGATGCACAATGATTGTTGTCTTACCAAGAGGTAGAGAGATAGGGAGAGGGAGGAAAAATGGAGAGAGAGAGAGAGAGAGAGAAAGATGATGCACAATGATTGTCGTCTTACCAAGAGGTAGAGAGATAGGGAGAGGGAGGAAAAATGGAGAGAGAGAGAGAGAGAGAGAGAGAGAGAGAGAGAGAGAGGCGTGCACAAACACAGGGAAGAAGAAGGGGGGAATCCCCACTCGGTAGTCGGGGACCGCTCTTTCTCAGGCTCTTCACTTGTCCATCTCTGTGGAGAGAATAAGTTCGTACAACAGTGAATAGAAGCACGCAGTTGCGCGTACGTCTCGCAAGCCTGGTTGACGTAATCATCCGCTTAGCGGTTACTATTGTTTTCCATTTCTAGAACATGTCAATGTATCTGGCAGTTTTGCATCAACGTTAGGGACGAATGCTTTTCTAATAGCAGGATAATTTATTTCAATAGGTTTTGAAAATCTGTAAGATGCTTTTAAATTGCATCGTGAATTAACACTTTTTAGGCGTGTGAGCTATTTAAAAGTCTCAAAAAAGTTCTACCTGAGCGTAAGGTATAAATTCACTATTTTAAATATAAAATTCTTTCGGTAAATATCCAGTTGTATCACCATGCATGATCAATCATCATTACGAAACCGAGATCGCACTAAACTCTGGAGCAAATGGTTTCTAGAAACGTGAACATATATCACAAGTATGGGCTAGCATTCAAATGAGGTTTAGAAATTTCCTTTTTTATAGAAAAATAATTTAATCACCTATGTAGGCAATCACAAGGGAGTGGAAAGTTTTTAAGTATTCTTAAAATAGTAAGATGACAAGCGATAGATCAGTACAACACCAGCAAAAATTAATTGACATAGAATGTTAATGGTGTATTGACTATGGTAATTCAGCAAGTGCTTGTGAGAATGGTCTAGAACTTGTCAAGGAGCATGATGAGTATGAAGAGTTTGTGAGAGGCCGGCCTTACTGATTAAGTGGGGAGTTCATTAATAAATGAGAAAGAATATTTAGGAACCTTGAACGAGGTAGTGGATGGATCTCTAATCTAGCTGTCCTTGAGAGAGAGAGAGAGAGAGTATGTTGATGGCATCCCTATTCCTCCCCCCTTGAGAGCACTAGGGTCGTTTCAAGTGCGTGTTAACACCTCAAACCCCTTCATTAGTCAATGTTTGCAAACGTAGAGTCCTTTGCACTATGCATGAAAAACGATTATTAATATTTTGATACAAGCACTTCTAATGACTCCTGATAACAAGGTGGTTATCATCCAAATCTTCACAAATTTCAAGAATTTTCTCATAAAAAAATTTAGACCAATAACTTAGTTTGGTTCAAGATTATAAAATGTTTTGGAAATAATGTGCATATTCTTTATATATTGGATGATTATGAGATTGCTTTCATCTTTAACGTTTCATGTCCAGTACCGTTCTATGAGACCATAAGCATGCCCAGCAATTGGTCTGATCCACTATCATCCATGGAAAACGAGCCTCTCCTAGATTACACACTAACAACAACCTTGATTGCCAAGATTAGATTAAATGCATAATGAATAAGTGAGCAATCTAATTCCCATTATTAGATCATTCCTCAATCACAGAGGACAAGTGGCAGTGGTGCCTCGTGCAATGGAGTGGACACTGAATTGAAATGATTCATTGCACATGAAGGGAAAGTCTTAGAACATGAAGGAGATGAAAGACACTTGCCATGTTTGTCCACACGGACAAGGGCTAGGGAACCTTCATCAGGACCTTACAGAGATTCACCAAGAGATTGTTGAGTAGCACTCAACAAGGTTGACTTCTGCCCAGCCGAAGAGGATCACTGGGAGCACAGTAATTATCACAAACACTATGCGCGCAAAGCCGCTTCTTATCTTAGTTTCACCAGGATTTTTCATGAACTTTCCTTGTTGGGTACTGTTCAAATAGGATTTTTATACTCATCATCTGTTAAAGAGCCCTCGGAGTTTACCTCGAACAGCAAGACGAGCCATGCCAAAATAGTAAAAGGTTCTTCTACAGGAACTAACTCAGGAGGTGGGGGCGTCATCGTCATCAACCTTTTTAACGGGCCCATCAGGTTTGCCCCTGCCGCTTGCTCTGTGAAGAAGAGGAAACCGTAGTCAACGCAGGCACAGGATTCTCCCCCGGGTGAGGTTCGATGGACGAGGTAACGACGAGACGTTACTAAAATAGAAAACCCTTTGAAAGGGGGCAGGAGTGACAACGGCCCCGCGATTCTTCTCATGAACAGGCGGCGCCACCACCGCTCGCAGTGTTCCCTGGCTGTCGTGTGCCGGAGGAAGAAGGCGACTGCTGAGAGGACTCCTCGAGGTGCCTGGAGAGCCCACCGGCGGCGCCGCCGCGCGGGAGGAGTCCTGCCTCCGCAACGGTCGCGTCGGAGTCCAACGCCGGCAGACTACCCGTTGGACCCCCCCACGCCTCTCCGGCTTCCGTCATGCGGCGGGCGGGTTTCCCTGAATGGCATGACTTCTCCTCCCCCCTCCCGCTCCAACTCCTGGTTTGCCGTCAATCCCCCCATGGGACACGGTGAGGAACTTCTCAGGGTGGCCAGGAGACGTGTCGTTTTAAGGTTGATTAGACCTTCAGCTCTCCGAATCCGTGGGACTCTCTCTCTGACCACTCCCTCTCTCTCTCTCTCTCTCTCTCTCTATCTCTCACTATCCATCTGTCGCTGTATCCCCTAAATGGAGGTGGGAGAGAGAGAGAGAGTGGAGAGAGGAGAATGGGCACCGAACTGTCGGGTTGGATCCCATGGAAGTCTGCGTGGAACTCGATGCGAGGTGGGCGGTGGGCGCCGTCAACGGCGGAGGAAACCAGGGAGGGATCGGTCAGCGATCAGTGGCGGCGGGTGGCGGCGATTCGAAGCTACCGATTCGGCATGGTGCCAGGGACTCGCATTCCTAGTGGCACCACCTTCCACATGGTCGGCACTTGCTCTAATCCAAATAATAATGGGCTTACAAGAGGCCATTAATTAATTGACCTGTCAGGCTGACTCCGTTGACTTTAATCAAATTTCCCTAATTATTTTTATATTGAAACTTTTTTGCGATTAAATTTATCGAGGAAGAATCCGCCCCCGCGGAACCGCGGTACCATGCGCCCTCGCAGGTGGGACGGGCTTTAAACGTGATCCCCGGCACGCGGAAACGGGCTGACCATTGGACCATCATTCCGGAGCGGGCCCACAAAGGGGGTCAAAATCTTTGACGACGCCTGGCGGAGGAGATCCCGCGGAGGCGCTGACTGGCTAATACTTGACCAAGTCAGAGCTCCGGCGGGGCCCGCGCGTTTGGAACACGGCACCCGCGGGCCTCGGAGGGTGGCATCCACAATGTGGGGCCCCTGAATTAGGCCTCTCCCCGGCCCGTCCCCATCTTTCAAACCACGATAACATAAAATACTCCTCCTCGCCGCCCCCCCCCCCCACCTCACGTGTCCTCACCGACCCCAACACCTCATCATGTCCCAGCTACTGTCACGAGCAAGCAACGAAGAGAGAGAGAGAGAGAGAGGAGGGAGAGAGAGAGAGAGAGAGAGAGAGAGAGAGAGAGAGAGAGAGAGAGAGAGAGAGAGAGAGAGAGAGAGAGAGAGAGAGAGAGAGAGAGAGAGAGAGAGAGATAGAGAGTGGGGTGGGTGCGAGTTGAGGGGGAACCCACCATGCGAGAAGAGGAGCGGGCAGAGGGGGCGAGTGAGGCCTTTTGACTGTAGAGGAGGCGGAGAGATGTAAGAGTGTAATGAAGTATGAACTCGGCATTACAGAGGCCACCATCTCTCTCTCTCTCTCTCTCTCTCTACGGCACTTGCAGAAGCTCCACCAGATGATGACAGAAGGGAGGAGGGCAAAAGGGGGCCTGTTGGCGGCGGCGCTGACACAATTCCGAGACTCTAAAACAAATCCTCTCTCACTAAAAAGGCTAAATTCCTAGCTGCTGGGTAGAAAGAGAAAGCTCCAAGGAGTTAATGGAAAAATAGCGGGGGAAAACGTGAGACCTGCCTAGTCGCGGGGTTAGAGAAACCCACGCGGCGTTAGACGCCGGTAATGTACAGGCGACCGAGCCGGGGAGGACCGGCCGGTTCAGACGACGCCGTAGGGCTGCGGCGCCACCGCTAGGAGCGGCGGCAGGGGGGAGCAGGCGGCGCCGCCGGAGACGGGGGCGGCGGCGTCGAGGGTCTCCTTCTTCCGGCGCATCTCCAGGACCTTGCGGTGGCTGTTGGAATGGATATGGCTGACGAAGGTGGGGCTGCCGGCTGGTCGGTACTCCGGCAGGAGGCGCCCGGACTTGTAGCGGACGCCGCAGGCGTTGCAGAGCGTCTTGGCGCCCATGGGCCCGGCTCTCCACTGCGGCGTCTTGTCCACCCCGCAGTGGGTGCACCGCCGCCGGGTCTGCGGTAGCTCTCCGGCGGCGGCGCCGTCTCCCGCGGCGGTGGCCGCCCCCAGGGCCTTGGGTTTCCTCCCCTTCTTCTTCTTCACCGGAAGCTGAAGCTGCTGCGGCGGTTGCTGCTCGAGTGTGAGCAGGAGGGACCGTCCTGAGACGCTGTCGGGGAAGAGGTCGGGGTTTCCGCCGCCGCCGCTGCCGCCAAGGTTCTCGTGCAGGAGGCAGGAGGAAATGGTGGAGGAGGCGGAGCAGGACGAGGAGGAGGAAGAGCCGGAGGAGCAGGAGGAAGACGACGACTCCGCGAACAGGAGCGGGCGGTCGAGGGACCAAACCCGCCCGCCGGAGCGAGAACGCTTGCTCCGGGCCTTGGCGGGCACAACGAGGGTGTCCGTCGAGAAGCAGCAGCTCCCCCAGGTTCTCTTCCAGGAGGCGTTTGAGCCGGCGACTTGGTCCTTGGGAGGAGCCACCGTCTTCGACGCCGCCGGGAACGGAGCGACGGCGGCGGGGAACTCCGAGTAGGAGTCGTCGACGAACCGGGAGACCCACTCCAGGTCTGCCACGTCTCCCGCCTGCTAGTTTCGAAACCAGAAAACCAGACATCAGGAGAGGGGAAAGGAAGAGGGAAGGTCTCAGCTTTCAGGGTTCTCTCTCTTCTGCTTCCGGCTAGAAAAGTTTGAAAAGAGAGGAGGAGGAGGAGGAGGTGATGGGCCTCACAGGAACGATGGGCTCGGAAGGCGGGGGCGCCTGGAAGGAGAGGACTGAGGAGGCGTCCAAGTCAATGGGGGATTCCTTCCCCTCTTCCTCTTCCTCCTCTTCTTCGACCTCCAGGAAGTCCTCCATGTCGCTGCTCAGCTCCTTGCCGTCCCCCAAATCGAGGAGGTCGTCCACGGAGAAGTCCTCCTCCGCCGGGGCGGGGTAGGGGAAGCACGGGGAGCTCTGCTGGCACTGCCAGTGCCCGGAAAGCGCGGCGGCAGCGGCGGTGGAGGAGGACGAGTACATGACCATCTCCCGCTGGAGGCCGGCCTTCCTCAGCACCGCGGTCTCCACGCAATCCATCGATTCCCTCCCTCTTCCTCTTCCTCTTCCTCTTCCTCTTCCTCTTCCTCTTCTTCTCGTGTAAATCTGTCTCTCTCTGTCCTTCTCTCTCTCTTCCTCTTTCTATTCCTCCTGTCAAAACCCTGCGTAGAAATTCAGAAATTCTTATTTAATATCTGCGTGACACCAGGCGGAGAGGGAGCGAGAGAGACGACGGGACGCAGAGAGAAGGAATGACCCCGGGAAAAGAATCTTAAATTAAAAGAAAGGAGGAGGAAGAAGCGAGGAGAGGGTCCGAGGGAGCGAGCGGGAGGACCCAATAAAGGACAGAGAACAGGAACCAGTCCTCTCTCTCTCTCTCTCTCTCTCTAGCTCTCTCTCTCTCTCTCTCTCTCTCTCTCTCGCCCTGACTTTTCTTCTTTTCAGACCCCCAATGAAAAAGAAGCGAAATTTCATCCGCAAAACAACAGTTTTGCATCAACTCCGATCCATCGTCGTAATTGCCCGGTTTTACCTGGCGGCCGGAGGAAGAAGAGAGCAGTAATGACGACCGGTGCACTTGCGCAGGACGGGGGAGCGGAGGAAATGCGCGGCGGGGGAGGACGACGACCCGTCCGGTGGTCCGTTCGGGGTTAGAACCGCGGCGTTACTGCTAGGGACGGCTCCCCGAGCCGGAGCTTGAGAAGGAAGAAGAAGGAGCTTGAAGAAGAACAAGGTAGGGGGCGGAGGGTTTGGTGGAGCATTCAATGGCTGAAAGAGCCCCCCTGCGCGAAACAAATGCACCCTCCCATCCTCCCCTCCTCACTCTCTCTCTCTCTCTCTCTCTCTACCTCTCTCTCTCTCTCTCTCTACCCCTCTCTCTCCTCTTTCTCTCGCTCCTTCCTTTCGAAACAAAACAACCAACACGCAGCAGGCTTTACCGCTTTTTCACCTTTTCTGTGTGTTTTTTGTACGCGGGGAGGCTTATTTTAGCAGACGCGGCGGTGGAGGGGGCGGCGGAGAAGTCTTGGGAGGAAATCGCGCTCATGAACAGTAAAAGAATAACGTAAACTACCGGGCCGCCGGATTCTATCTTCTTTAATCCCTCCGCCGCCCGGTGAATCCACCGGCGGTGGGGTTCTCCGCCGCCGTCGACGACCCACCCTCCGCCGAGTCGGTCAAACCACTTCCGGTGGGTACGACCGGCCGCCTCATCGTCGGGTAGGGCACGGCGGCAGGGGAATTCTCCTTTTACCAGTTCCGGCGTGGAGGAGGCGGTCAACACGTCGCCGTCGCCATCTACTGGCGGCTGCGACGGGTCTCCGGCGACGACAGCAACAGCGTAGTTACGTAGGCGGGAACGATACTGAGCCAACAGCTGGAACGCCGGGAACGTGACCGGGAAAGCCGAACGGAGGGGCCCATGACGGCGCCGGCGAGACGGAACCGCCGTGGGAGCGAGCCTCTGTAGAGAGAGAAAGTAAGCCTCCGGGGGCCGCAGCTGGTCGCCGTTGACCTGCGCGTTCGAGCGAGTGGCTGCTGCTGGGAAAGAAGGGGGAAGGGGGAAGGGGGAGGGGGTGGACAGCGACGGGGAAATGGTCTCATCCGCATGCTGTTCCGGCACCACATCACGTGCTCGTCGGCGGCGGGCCCCCGCCGGCGGCCCTTCGTGCTCGGCGGCGCCGCCCACAGACGGTGGGGCTGGTCTGGTAATTTGACGCTGGTCTCGGGGGGTAAAAGTGGAATAAAAAGGAGGAGGGGCGGTGTGGGTCTTGCTTGCCCGCCTCGTCTTCCTCGTTTTGGGCCCGGTGATCGACCGGTCACGTGGAAGTTTCATTAATCCGGCGGGGTTTCCTTTGCGCAGAGAGAAACGAGAGAAGCGTGAACCCGGGAGGAGGCGGGGCCGGCGGCGGGCGGCGCCGCTCCTCCGGGTGGATGACGTGGCGGCGTCTGGGCCGCCCGATTGCAGCACCTGCGGAGGATCGCAGCCGCAGCTGGGGGAATCATCGAGCGGTGTGGGGGCCAGCCCGGCTAGCCGGGTGGGCGCCCTTCTCGTCAGGTCACGTGCAGCGCGAGGACTGGCCGCATTGACTCCGCTCCGGGGAACCCGTACGTTGCACCTGCGAGACACCGTACGCGAAGATACCCGATCCACTGACGTCAAGAGGGACAATGACCTCAGTGGGCTCAGGCCTTGCTGGGCTTCAGTTACTGGACCTTGGCCCATTTTGGGAGACCGTTGACTCCGGTTCCTACTCGGCCAGTGTCTCGAAGCTCCGGTTGAAGGTCAACATCCCCTGATTTCATGTCTTAATCTACGGCGGCAATGCATTTTTTTAATGAACTGTCGACCGTTGACCGAGCCCCCCCCCGCGCGCCGCCATTGGCAAGTCGAGAGCTTAGACAACAACGCGGAAATTCTTTTCAAACGAAAGATAATCATATCTTTGCTTAATCGGGAATAAAGTCAAAGTAGCTACAGCCATGGAGATCTTCAAACCTCCGTGGTGCAGTGAGAATCGTCGGCGACTGGACGGACTGCCAATGGGATCCTCGCCGCATGGAATCCATCCTCCCAGGTCAAGCTTCCGAAGGAGTATCTCCCCCGAACCCTAAAGAGGGGCCGGAAGTTGACCTCGAATCTGAGCTTCTTAACCGAGGAGTTGAATTCCAGGATCGCCGGAGACACGCTGACCCCGACCCCCGGCGGCGCCTCCACGCGAGCTCTGTACGTGGACGCCGCCGGGCCGACGTTCGTCGCCGTTCTCGCCACGGTCAGCCTTCCCCTAAGCTCCGGGATTGAGATGGAAGGCAGATTGAGGTCGCTCTGGGAGGAGAAGACGGCGGCGCTCCGGCAAGTGGTTCGCCGGCGGGCCATCAGGCTGACGGCGGTGTTGTTGTAGCCCATGGAGCAGAGAAACCGGAGGTGATCGGAGGTGCCCATGTCGAATACCAGGCCGGGATCCATGGCCCTGTTCGGGTCGACATGGCCGCCGCCGTAGTCGAAGGGGTCACCGTTCTTGTAGGGGGCCCCCTCCGCCGCGAGGCTCTGGCCGGATTCCGCTGTTACAGAGGCTGCCCGAGAGGAAGATCAGAATTACAGTGGGATGGGGGAAAAAAAATGGGAGAAGGTCGTTTGGGTTTAGCTACCGGTGGTGACGAGGGCGGACTTCAGCGCCGCCGGGCTCCAGTCCGGATGGACGGACTTGAGCAGGGCGACGATGCCGGAGATGTGGGGGCAGGCCATGGAGGTCCCCGATACGATCTTGAACCTTAATGGAGGGGCACCAGGCGGGGGGAGGGAAGCTGGGGACCATGAGGCGAGGATGTTCACACCGGGGGCGGCTATGTCCGGCTGCAGGGGGACCAGACGAGCTGTGAACTAGCTCACCAGAAACCTAGACTCACCAAGAAGAGAGGGCGCGTCACCTTCAAGATGGAGGGAGAGAGGGAGCTGGGCCCTCGGGAAGAAAAGAAGGCCACCTCGGGGGAGACCACCGTCCCCACCGTCGTCCTCGTCGGGTTCAGCCTTACGCCTGGTTCTCTGGAGCGGAGGGAGGAGCTCCTCTGTGAGAAATCTTTCAGCAGGGGTGCGGGACTCTGTGATTCTCACCTGGCGGTGCCGATGTAGGAAAGAATGGCCGTCCCAGCTTCGAAATCCACCACGATGCAGGGAAAGCCCAGGGTGGAGGACACGTCCATGGTGGGAGACTGGGCGAAGATCAGGCCCACGCCGCGAGCTTTCATCACAGTTCTGGTCGCAACGGAGGCGGATCTCTGGAGACGAGACTGGAAGCAGAGCACCACCTTCCCCCTGGCTAGGGTAGCGTTCAGAGATCCTCCGTCGCAGCTTCTGCAGGGAGATGGCCGGCCTCCTCGCGTCAGACAGTGACCCACCCTCCACAGTTTGAATCAGTTTACAGGCGTAGACGCCGCACGCACCTGGCTTCATCGTCTTCTGCTGAAGCAGAAGCGATGTTTTGGCCGAACACCAATGGATGGAACTCGCCCTCCTTCTTCACCGCGTATAGTGACTGACCCTGCATGGGGATCGCGAAAAGAAGAGCAAAATGAAGCCGGTGCTCCTGCTCTGCGATGGAAGTCCTGATCAAGGCATGGATTTACCACCAGGGTTCTGTTGTTTCTGAGCGTAATCGAAGTGGGGAATGCCCGATCTACGGTGCTCGCCGCCACGGTGATCACCCAGGGAGCAGTGTTCATGACGGTCTGAGCGTAGGGGCCGGAATTTCCGGCGGAGGAGACCACCGCGATCCCCCTGGCCGCCGCGTGGAAGGAGCCGACGGCGAGCACGTCGTCGACGTATGAAGACAGAGGGGGCGGCGACCCCAGAGAGACGGAGAGAACGTCGACGCCGTCCGCAATGGCGTCGTCGAAGGCTGCGAGGATGTCGGCGGCGCTGCAGTCGCCGGTGGCCCAGCAGACCTTGTATATCGCCAAGTGGGCATTCGGCGCGCCGCCTCTGGCAACCCCCCTCGCAAGCCCCGCGACGGCGGCGTTCTCCACGGAGGCGCCGGCGGCGGTGGACGACGTGTGGGTGCCGTGCCCGAGGGCGTCTCGGGGGGACAAAAACTCGAACGCGCTGCTCGCGTTGAGCTTCCCGAACTCGGCCTCGTACCCTTTGGCGTACCAGCGGGCGCCGATTATCTTCCTGCAGGAGCAGCCCTATGAAGGAGATCTCAATTACATGGCGCATAATCTCCGCATGTGGGGAGAGCTTGGTATCTATAAATGGCCATTCGTGAGCAGGAAGACGACGATGATGTTCTAGAGCTTGGCATCCTACGGGGTGCTGATCAATTCGGACGATGGAAAATGGGACCTGATCGAGAAAGAGGATGTTGAAGATGGCCAGCGGCGGCTGGACTGACCTGTTGCAGTGGGAGGCACTAAAGTCTGCGCCTTCTTGGCAGATGCCTCTCCATCGAGCGGGGACTGGTCCGACCCCTTCCTCTCTGAAACTTTCTGATTCGGGCCAAATGCCTGGTAGAAGATTTTTTTTTTTTTCCCAACACAGATTCAGAAATACAGGAGAAAGAGCCATGGATTCAACTGACGTTTCAGAGCATGGAAGGAGACTGCACCAGTGTCTAGCAGGCCGATGATCGATCCTTCCCCGGATCGACTCTTCGAGAGGAGCCCGCTCCTGGGCGCAGGATCCAGTCGCAGGAAATCCCAGCTCCTCGTTGTGTGCAGATTAAGAATCCGATTGGGGACGACGTTCACAACCCCGGGAAGACCTGCAGAAGATGCAGATTGGATCGTCGGATGCCAAGCAAAGAATTCGGCGGAGAAGCTCGCGGTTTTCGGAGATGCACGCACCGGCGATGCGCTTAGCCTGTGATTCTGTGAGAAGTGCGGCAAACCCTGAGAATCCGTGTTTGTAGCTGTAGAGGATGGACGAAGCTGCTACTTCTGGGCTGCGGGATGGAGGTCGGAAAGGAGGCCGGGCGCTCAGAACACGACAGAAGGGCGTTCTTTGATTGCGCGAGAGCGCGAGGAAGAGGGCGAATTCACAGAGGAGGACCGCGAAGGAAAAGGATTTGCCGTCTGTTACCTTCCCAGAACAGAAGAGAGGATGTCGTGGTGCAGCATCTGGGCGAGGTGAGGCTCGTCCTGGGTTCTCTCTCCCATGTAGACGATGTGGACCTGGAGAAGGGAAGAAGAAGACGAAGAAACAGAGAGAGAGTTAGCGAACGGCTGAAGGAGAGAAGGTACGAGCAGACTGCAGGGTAGAGAGAGAGGAGAGGAGGCTGCTTGTCTACTCACGTTGCTGACAGAAGCTGCCACAAGATTGATAAATACTAGATCAACAAGAAGGACACGAAGAAGAAGAAGAAGATGGCGATGAGACAGAAGTTGAGGACCGATCAGAGCCATGTTTCTGTTTCCTCCCCACGGAGAGAGGAGAGGAGAGGAGTCGATGGATGCAGGAGGGGAGAGAACGGGAGGGGGAGGCCCAGAAAGGGGACGGACAGCTTATAGCGAGGGAAGATAACGCCGGCGACAGTACGCCGGCCGGGACCACCGTCGCCCGCCGGCCGGCGACGACGAGAGAGTGGAGTAGAGAGTGCATCGCCACCGTCCCATCGCTCTCAATGGCAGCTGCTAGTCTCTGTAGGCGCAAAACCAGAAAGCGGAGGGTGACGTTCATCTCGTCCGCCTTGCTGGCTCTGCACCCGCCATTATTGTGGCCTTGTTTAATGCCAAGCTCCACTGCGGACCCGTTTGTCTCCATCCGCCGGAAGGCGGAGGGGATGGCCAGAAAGGGAAGAAGTGATGGCGGGGGAGTGGTGCGGCTCTGGGCATGGCAGGTGGCGTGTGGTCACCTTTCTACTCCCACCAGCGCCGCCCCCCTCGCGGCCGTGCTGGTGGTGGGGTTGGACGCTGGCCACCAGCACTCGCCTGCGACGGCAACTCCGGCGAAATCAGCGGCTGCTGCGGCCGCAGGCGTTGTCACAAGGAGTCGCGTGAACATAGAGATGCCAATCTGCGACTCTACAGAAACTTCGCACGCTTTCAACTTGTTCCTTGTTAGTTCATCCAATATAATAAAACGATAAGAAGAATATGAACAACTTCCCTCCCCCCCACCTCCAATGGTCGTTTTGGATTCTTTGGCTTCGTTTTTTTAAAATCTTCGTAATCACAAAGTTAATTATTCTAACGTTTTTAGGAAAGGATTTCTTTGGGATTTCCTTGTTTTCAATGAGCATCTTGAACATTTTTAGTACTTCATGAACATTTGTCTCCCTCACTTTCAAGTTATTTCATTAGGCCGTTATAAAGCTGTCTAATTGTAATCTACTTTGTGGTGGGATAATAGTTATGGAGGAGAGATAAAGAGGGGAATGTTAAAACAAAAAAAACTCCTATAAATATATTGAATAATCATCATAAATAGTAGAGAAAATAGGAAAATAATAGTTTGGTAAAGATATATTTTAGTTATATTTATAAGAAGTTTATATATTTAGAAATTAACTTGTGAAATTTTATCTCAATATATTTGGTGCATCATGAAGGTGAGATTGGATGCAATATAAATATCATCTTCATTGTCACATAATATATATATTAGCGGAGGGACTTTGATGCAAAAGACTTGTAATAGTTATAGTGATCAATAATTTGTATAATAGTAACAATTAAAGCTTGATATTCTATAATAGTAACAACCAAAAGATAAAGATATGATGAATTATTTCTCAATTTTTATGAAATGAATAAATCTCAAATAAAGATACAAAAATCTAGTGATGGATATGTGAGAATCAAAACGTCCCAACCATAGCCAATAAATACATTGATTAAGGTAGTAACATCAAGGTATTAATAATATCAACTAAAGTTAGGTTGGTTTGGTTTCAAGCATCATGTGTCTTCAAACAATTGAATATTGTTGCGGTCTTTTAATAAAATAATACATGTTATGGAATGGGAGATCTGTAGACAGGAAAAATATAGTAAGTAATAAATGATATAAATTAAATTTAATAATATGAATCTTCTAGTAAGGCATTATCAAGAAAAATATTATTAACTTCTAACTATGTGACATAAATCTTCTAGTAAAATTAAATTAAATCAATCAAGCTTGTGTATTTGTTTGAAAATGACACATTTAATGATTAGAAAAAAAAGGTTGAGAAATCAATCCTTTTTCATTACATATCTAGTGATATTGATCATTGTTACAAGATTGAACAAAATTAGATATTTTTACTAAATTCTTCAAAGAGAATTTTTTTAACAATGTATAATGGAATTCAGGTCAATTTCCAAAGGGATGATATGCCAATCACTATAATCTTATCCACATAATGAATTGTCTTCTTCTCCAAATTGAATCTTCAAATGGAAAGAAAAGAAAAATAATCTTATCCATTGAAAATGACTTTGTTTCCGTCATAGTTTGATTGGTTTCTCATGTTCCTTGGGTGTTCACACTAGAGATGATTTTTGGTCCTAATATCTCCTTGATCCTTAACTGCGCTTCAAATTTTTTCTATGGGAAATATAAAAGTCAGCATTGAAATTAGGTTCCTATAAAAGATAAATTGATGGAGTCAACTCTAGACTAAATGGGAGACCGTAGAACTAATAAAAGTAATGGCATTGATGGGATTAACCATGTCAATTAGGTGACAATAAAATGATGAAGATTAGGTTCTATTTGATACAATAGACAAATCAAGACAAGAGGCGAAATTTGATTCTAATTATGGGTTAACAACATACTTAATAAAAAGATATGACTAAATTAGCATAAGATGGGAATCTAATTCCTCCAATCGAGTGTGTCACCTACTTGGAGAGAAAGAATAATATAGTAAGTGAGAAAAAAATCAATAAAACTAGAAATAAATATCATATTATAGTGAGCAATAGAGAATAGTTCTCCTCTAATCATTATGTCACCCGATGATTAGGGGAGAAAGAATACAAATTAAAATAAAAAACATTGAAAAAACTAGAGGAAAGCAACAGTGAATTCTTATTCTTTGTTGCATCACTCAATAGAGAATAAGGATAGGGGAGATGATTGTTGCTGATTGCCAACGCTGAGTCACTAGTAGATGATGTCATTTAGCCACCTTTGTCACTGGAGATTGATATTGAGCTGCCTCCATTGTCACATAAAGAAAGAGCTTGTTGTCATTGGCTTTGCCTCTCAAGCCCCAAACTTATGAGCCTCCTCTTTCTCTTTCTTTTCCTTCTCTCTTTAACATACTTGTAATAGACCTCTAATAAGGAAGCATCTTCTCAAGGTGAAAAATCTTTGCTAAGGAAATTATAATATTATGTGTGGAACTAAACAATAAAATTCTTCATCAAATTTTATAAAAAATAGTTTTCTAAATGTTAACTTGTGCTTTGTGTTGTAAGGTTATTTTAACTCATTTTAACTAATTTATGATTAAATTCAAACCATATTATACTACATAACAGTAAAATATAATGACTCATGTTGTGAAAATTAGTCATTATCATACATCTAAATTTGAATTATTGCTAGTCTCTTAAAAATAAATTGAGGAAAATTATGTTCAGACCAATAGTAATTCAGAACAATGTGTTTTAAACAAGATTGAATTTATAGTGAAAATATTTGGTTCAGACATATATCAAATACTTGTGATGAACCACAAGTATAAGTTTTAATTTATGTTATAAGGGTGTTCCACTAGATACATAAACTTTACACTAATGCTTCTACATAAACTTTTCACTTATATTTTGACAATATTACACAATGAATAATCAAAAAGTTCTTATTTAACAATCAAGATGGTTCGTAATTCTCCAATCCTCAACCTTTTTTCTCCATATTCAACGTCTGATTACCCCCCTCATTTCTATATATATTATATAGTAGGAACATGTAGCTTTTTTCTCTTTTTTTTTTTGAATTCAATAACCTGTCTATTGGAGCTTTTACTCTATCCCATTTTTCTTTTTTAAAAACAGTTTTTTCAATTTGATATTTGCTTTTCTATTTTTTTAGACTAGAGGAAAGTTGATAGGCACTTCCCTTGCCAACATTTCTCACTTTAAGGCTTCACTCAGTCAGTCCTTTGATCTATTGAATATATATAAGGCTTTTAAACTGCTTTTCTTTGTTTTTTTTATTGAAAAAAAATAATATCACTCAAGGTCAAGCATTCAATGAGGTTTCCAATATCTACTGGAAGTTGTCTACTAATTTACTATTGAATAATTTAAGAACTTCAATTAATATTGCAACTCTTTTTAATTTATCATAGTTTTCAGACTATACTATGTGATGACATAAATTCAATGGATTTTAACCTTAAATGCAACAACACAAATTAAGAATACTATCAGAGTTGTTGCACAAATAGTTTCATTAAAATATTTCAAGTAAATATTTTTAAAAATTAGGTGATTCAAACAAGAATTTTACTCAATAACTTAAAAATTATACAGTTAAAACAAATAGGAGCAAGTAGATAGAATTTGATCATCCTTATTACTATTCTTTGGTATTCTTATGATTTGTTTTTGTCTAGTTCAAATCTTTGTGCTTTGTTGCTTGATTTCTATTATAAAGATGTAGAAATAAAATAAATAGGAACAAAAAAGGAGTGACTAACATAAATTTCAGTGGGTTACTTCCCACACAATACTAAGTTTAATGTTTTCACCCAAACATCTATTAAATCTATGTATATAAGTCAGTTATAATTTGATTATCGTTAAAGTTTATTTTCTCATTTTTTATATATGGTTTAAGATTGTCTAGACATTAATAAAAATGTATGAACCATTCCATCAAGACTTTTGTTTTCTTAGAAATAATATGAGTATTGAATTAAACAACCAGACTTTTTTCTCTATAGAAATTGATTTCTTGCGAATATACTCATCATGAAACATATTAATTGTCTTTATATATTATTGAATATTCTTATACCTGATTTCCTCTAATCCTAGGATCTATAATAATTGTTGTTTTCTAAGTTCTTTTAAGCGCATATTGAGTTTCTTGTTAGCCTAATATGCTCTATATTATATTTCGAGGAGGTGACAAGTTTTGCCAAAACTAGCTTATACGGTGATGTTTCTATAGGGATCTAAAATGATATTGTGTATGCCCATAGTACATCTAATTCCAATGACCAATCTTTTATATCAAGTTAAATTATCTTCAGCAAAATCTATTTACAAATTCAATTAGATGTTTTAATATGTCTATTGGTCTCTAGATAATAGTGTTATAATATTGTGAGTGACTCTATATTTCTTGAGTAAATTAAAATTTGACTATTTGGGTAATATAAATTCCAACATACAAAACTAGAGAAAAATAATTTTCTAAAAAAATATTATTGCTACTTCACTATCATTGATTCTAGTTAATGCTACTTCAATCTATTTAGAAATATGATATATAGCTACTAAGATATATTCATAACCAAAAGATGTTAGGAAATTGCCTATAAAATCTAGCCCTCAGCCATCAAATATTTCAACAACTAGAGTTGAATTAAGTGGCATCTTATCTTTTTTTGAATTTGCCCCCAAAGATTGGCATTTCAATCATGTTTGGCTAAAATGATGAGCATCCTTGAACAAACTTAGCCAATAGAATTAATTTTTTAGCATTTTAGCATCAATTTTCTTTCTTCAAAAATGTCCTTGATAGGCTAAATAATGATTCAAATGTAAGATGTTTTCTTGTTTTGTTCTGGGATACTTCCTAAAAATCATATCTTAAATAAAAAAACTTTAGATTGTTCAAAAAAACATCAATTTTAAGAAAAATGTTATTATAACTAATAATTTACAATGTTTCCATGTTAGGATATTTTTGAATGAATGATAGCTAATAATTTTTCATCATGAACTGATTCTTGCTATTTTGAACTTTCAATGATATTGAGATAATTAGATACAAAATTTTATAATCATTTTTCATCTTTATTTCCAAATCATATTATTGTTACAATAAAACCCAACTCATTAATCTAGCCTTTGCCTCTTTTATTGTGGACACAACACTAAGTAATCAGAGTAAAATTATAATTTTAGATTTCAAAATATATGATTGAAATTTTTTTGGAACAAATACCACCACTAACAATTCCTTTCTATAGTTGTATAATTAATTTGTGTTTTGACCTAATACTACACCAAAACCAAAATTAGAAAAATCATACATAATTTTGAATGGTGAATTATAATTTTGAGCTTATAAGATAAGTGCATCCATTAAAACTATTTTCAAATGATCGAATACTTCTAAACATGCAGAATCAAATTTAAATTGTGTATGAATAGTTAATAATAAAAGAAATGGTCTCACAATCATTGAAAAGTTTTTAAGAATCTCTTATAGAATCTTACATGACCTAAGATGGCCTCATTTGGTCAAGCAAAGATGGTGGTAGTAAATTAATAATAATATTTAGTTTTTATCTTGTCTCCTTCCATCCATCTCTTGCTAATTAAATGTCCTAAAATTATTTCCTTTAATCACAAATTGACTTTTTTCCTAACTTAGAACTAAATTCTTCTCAATATCTCTAGTTATCATTTTTCTTAAGTGCTCTATACAAGTGTCAAAAAATAACTCAAAACCAAAAAACTTGTCTATGAATATTTCTAAAAATTTTCCAATCATTTTATATAAAATAGATAACATGCATCATTGGAAAGTCATAAGAGCATTACATAAATAAAAAATTATAGGTTCTATGAGTACATGGAAAACTAATCTTATCTTGATTTTCAATATGAATAAAAATTTGGTTGTATATTGATTAACTATCTAAGAAATAAAAATATTGATGTTCTAATAATTATTCTAAGATTTAATCTAAGAAGAGGAGGGGAAAATGATCTTTTTCTGTAAATATATTTAATTTTTATTTATTAATATAAACTCTTAATTTTATAACTAATCATGTTTTAATTTCATTTTTTTTCAATTTTTAGACTAATCAATCTCCATTTGAAATACCAAAGTAGGGCTAACCCATTGGTTATGAGATATAGGGCAGATAATAACTACATTAATCTATTTGATGATCTCAACATTAAGTTTAATTAGATCTCTGAATTTATCTTTTGTATTTAAAATAATCAAAATAATCTAAAAATTTTATATAATTATCTAGAAAAAAATTTCTCTTAAATAAGTTCATTTAATTATCTTATAAATTATTTACATTTGAAGAACATGAGATTTGCATGAAAAATAAATCAACTCATCTATATAGATTTGATTTAAACTTACCTAATATTTCATAATCATATTTTAAGAGTTCAATTATAAATTTAAAATTGAGTGCATTGTGTTAGCCTATAGTAGTCTCTATGATCAGCATGTATTTGGGTTGATTTTACAATATTTTTAACTTTAAGATGTAAACTTTGTCTTTGATGTCAATTTAATTGTGTTCGAAACAACACTACTAGGAGTTAAAACTTATACATTTTATTTAGAATGATATAAGGGGTGTGATAATACATCATTAACCATTCATAAATATAAATATCATGATATTACTATGATATTATAATGTTTGGATATTTATCTACCTTTGATGTAATTATATTTATTTATTTAGATTTATACTTATGATGATTTGATACATTTCATGTAACAAGCTTAGCAATCAACCTTGAGATGTAATATTGTGTTGAAGTTATGTCTTAGTAGGCCATTAGATGATTGACATTTATGGGCCTAAGAGATTGTGAACCTTTGACCCATAATCATTTAAAAAAGGCATCCATAAGTGAAAGAATATCCACTGTTCATCTTTACTTAAAAAGGAACATTGATCTAATGGTGGAGATTAAAATTTAAAGAGAGGCACATCATAAGGAGTAGCAATGATCCAAGGGAAGAGATTAAATATAAAAAGACTCAATCTCCATCCAAAGGTCAAGAATTAATATTAGAAATCTGGGGATCCAATGACTAATCCCTTAGACTAAAAGGTGAAAACTATTGGATCTTTTGACCTAATCTATTATATATAAGAAATAAGAAAAGAGAGACGGTGGCTACCCTATTTACACATGTAATGAATGAATTTATGAGCAGCCAATGATAGAAGGATTTCAAGCTTAGGCTATCTCAACTTGGAGTAAATTTTTTTTGTCTAACATCATCAATGTGCTTGATCTAAGATTGATAGAGCCATTACCCAAATGAGATCTCTCTCACATATTGAATAATCACCTCCTCTGATTAAAAATAGAGAGAGAGAGAGAGAGAGAGAGAGAGAGAGATGGAGAAATCAAGTTGGTTTCAAGATAATCATCAATCTAGATTTGATATATTACATTTATATTAGTTTGGTTCTTTCATCTCATTCCTCTTCAACTCATCTTTTACATTATCTAACATCTTCTTTTCTCATGTTCCATATTTCTTCTCATTGTGTCCTCACATTTTTTATTATTATCTTTAATCAAAACCACTTAAACCTTCATCTCATTTCCTTGAGAAAACAACATAACTCATCTTTTCTATGTTTATTTGATGAACTAGAATTTAATTATGAATCCTTCATCTATTTTTGATTGAGTAGCTTGAGACTTAATAAGACTCCAATCTCAAGTCATCGATTATATGTGAAATATCTTAGCTTAAAACATGAAGATCATATTCTTTATTTTCTCAACAACTACTCTTGTGTCTCTCATACATCATATTTTAATTGAATGCCACTTTTGACTAGTAAATTTACAAGTCATAGTGTTCTTAAATTACTCTGTTTAAAAATTTACATGCATATCACCACCCTTCTCCTTCAATGTTATTGTCTATTGAACAATATTTAGAAATTTTTACAACATAAATATTTTTATATATTTAAATTTTTTTTATTTGTTTAGATAAATGAAATCGCAATCAAATTCCAAGACTCTTGACAACCCACCATCAACATTTCAGTAAATAAACTATGTATAACTAAAATAAAAGGTTTAAATCCTCAAATTAGTATTAGGATCAATTTCTAGGATCCCAATGTAAGTTGTATTTTTGGAAGCCAAAATATGAATTTGACAATTATTACACCACATGACTCAAAATTGGGTGTCCATGCCCTTGGGTAGAAAATATACAACAATCATTATGGTTGAAGAAGATAATGAAATATTATTGATAATATCTCAAAAATTTTAAATACAACTCCCTTTATTTTTAACAAAGGGAAATAATATCAATATGAGAATAGAAATCAAAGAGAAATTTTAAAAAGATAATCAATTACTTATTTTGGAAGATGAAATTCTTCAAAATAAGGGTCTAAAAAATTAATAATTTGAAAATATAGTCCAAGGCTTAAGAACATAAGCATCCTATTTTCACTTGATCTCAAGGCATTTTCATCAAAGGGCATCATGAGACATATATAAATTAGACTTTTCTTGTTAGTTAGTCCTCTTGAACAACATCTTGACTTCTTGCTCATACGTTTTTGTAAAAGCTAAAAAAATTCTAATAATTTATAATGAATGTAGAGTGAAACAAGATGCATCCACAAGGCAAGCCTTTGTCATTTATACTTGTTTTGATATAAATTGGTTTATCAAATAAGATTAGTTTTGTCTTTGTTTCATATATTTTAGCAAGTTGATTGTTGTATTTTAAATCATGAAAAAAACTTGAAACACCATCTTTCAGTTGGTTTTAGCCTTGTTATTGTAAAATAAAATTGATCTAGCAAATTTTTTCTTGGTTTAAGTTTGGCTCCAACCACTTTTGATCAACTTTGCCTCATATCTCTCTATGTTAGTTTTATTTGTATGCTTAAAAATTTCATTTATAAGAAATTTCTGAAGGAAAGATACCAATCTAATACAATATTACCATGTTTGAGTCATATTAATAATAAAAAATATACATTTTGTAAAATATCTAGCGACCTTAAAACATAAATCTTGATAGAAATCTAGAATAAAAGTTATCTATATAAATATTTTATATAATGATCTGATCTTCATTTTCATCATGCATTGAGTTCCACTTGGCCTTAAATGTTTTTTGGTTATATTGTATGGAAGAGATGACAAAAAGATCAAGAACTAGTTATCATTAACCATAACTAGAGTTTTTAAGGTAAGATTGATCATGATTATCTTCTCCCATCCATATAGTATCTTCTTTTTATTCAATTGCAACTCAAGATAGTTTTTATCGCCTTTTTCAAGGAGAATTTTTTTTTTGAGATAGATGTTTTTATAACTTTTGATTCACTTCTCACTAAATTGAAGATATTAACGAGAAATAAATTAAACATGTTGAATGAGTTGATCTCAATCTTTCACTAAACCATGATATGATAGTACCCATTGTGATGACATACCTCTACCCATTTCTCTCTTATTTCAATGTAGTCGTCATTTTGCTTACTTCATTTTCGTTTTTGTGTTCTTCATGACATGGCCTCCAAGTATCAAAGAAGTTAGTAGATATTGTCATTCATGTCCTTTTTCCACTAGTATAGAAAAAAAGAGTTGATAGTCAGAACCATATGTTGATAAAGATTTCTTATTCTTCACATTTTTCCTTGATGGTGAATGGACTAAAAGTGACTTCTTGTGAACAAGGATCAACTAAGGTATGTTGAGGCACCATTAAAGACATCGCATTCACTTTTTTCAAGGATGATATGAAGATAACACTTGATTTCTCTTTCTCTCTATTGAACCTCTTATAGGTTCTATTGAAAATTCTTTGACAACTATCTACTAGAGTTATTTTAAGGTATGCTAAGTTTTCTATTGATCATAGCTATCTACCCTTTTAGATATTTGAATATTCTAATTATAAAAATATAAAGTAGAAATCTTGTGTTGAAAGTTATTTATCTACTCTATAGTTAGTTGACTTAGTTATACAATTCATTTATTTAGTATAGTGTGAAAGCTTCATGTCATCATCGTGAGTTATACTTATCATTATGTAATCTTCTTATGATTTAATTATAGAAAAATTAGATATAATAATAATGACGAACCTAGCTTATAGTTTTAAACTAAAATGATATTTAATGATGTATTTCTATTATAATCATATTAACTATCCTTTCTTTCATATTTTTTTAAAAAAATCTTCATATGTGGAATATAATCTGAAGTTGCGTAATTTAGATGCTATAAACTTGGGAGTTGGATCTTGGTCCATTTAAAAATTATTATACATTTTCCGTATTATTTATTAGAAGTCCTCATATTATATTTGCTATTTTTAATTTTCATTAAAAAAACCAATGATATAAAGTGAACTCTTTATAAGATTGTATTGTGATACATACTAAGTTATTTATCAAGTGTAATATGATTTTTCCCTCGAGATCAAATAGTCAAATCACATGAGTTGTTGTTACCATGATGTCATTAATTTGAGTTGATTGTACTTGACAACTAGCCGAACTATTTATTGTTCATAAAGAGTGTATGATGAGAGAGAGAGAGAGAGAGATAATTTAATTGACTAAAACTTGAGAGGTGGTGGTAGTGACTTTACTATCAATTCAATTAAAAAATTTTGACGTGTCAAACCTCGAAGAATTTTTCAGTCAAAGCACATGTCAATTGAGTGACAAGATACATCACGATAGATATGATTTTTCAAGGTGAAGTGATAGTTTTGGCCATAGAAAACAGGTGTACACACATTAAGGATGGTCAAGTAGTTATTTGACTTTAAAGAGAAGGTTGAGTAGAAGTCCATGTACCCCCTTATCTCTCTTGTCATATGATGTCTTTCCAATTAGATGAAAAAAAATGATATATTAGAATGTGTAAGGTTATTATAAGTGACAAGGCGATACCTAGATTTGTCTTTATATAGGGACTAGGTTAGAAAGAGCTATTCAATTTGGTTGTTTATCATTATCTCTTTGGTCTTCATAGACAAAGGTCATTTCTCTCTCATCATGTGTTCTTGCATTATATTTCTTATGTTTCACTATAAGGTATTAGACTTATTACCTTAAGACATATTCTCCTATTGTTACCTCTTCAGTAGCTTCTCTATTATTACTTTGGAGCCCTCTAACAACCTCTTATGCTACATTTGGATGTCTCTAATAGTATTTTATTTAATGTATTTAAAACTCTCTAATTACCTCTGAGTCATCACCCTAAAGTGGGGCATACTCTCTGTCTTCATTATTGTCATTATGTTGTCGCATCGTCGTCATTACAAATGTACAATCATGTATTTGTTGTCCTCCCTTGTCCAGCACTATCGTCAATTTGATGTTACCTCTAGGGTTTCATCTTCTAGAATTTTGTCCATTGGCACTGTTGCCAATCTAGTGCCACCATTCATCCACGATTGCCACCTTTAGAATTTTTATCCCCTTTCATCTACTATGATCACCACCACTATTGTCACCATTGTCACCTCTAGGGTTTTGTCTTTTAGGATTTGTCCCCTTTCATCAAATGTCGTCACCACCAATATTGTTGTCATTGTCACCATAGGATTTTGTCTTTATTTCGACCATCTAGGGTTTCATCTTCTATAGTTTATGTATAATGTTACCTCTCATTTGATGCTACCTCTATTCGACATCCCTCATCATCAATTGTCACAATTGCCACCACTATCATCATCCAATATTAAGATTTGTTGTCTCCATGTAGGCTTTGTTTAACACTACTCTATTGTCTAATGTCACTATCAATCGAATATCATCAGAGAACTCGTACATTAGGGTTTCATCCTTTATTTGGTGCTGCTACCCTTGTCCAATATTATTGTCCATTAGAGGTATCATTACTCTTGTCTGATGAACCATTATCTAGTGTTGTTATTTGCATTAGAAACAACATTGTTTTTGTCTAAGGAAACCTTGATTTAATGTTGCTACCCATTGAGGTAGCTTTGCTCTTATATGGGAGAGCCTTGATCTAGTGTTATTATCTATTGGAGGTAGCCTAATTCTTGTTTAAGAGAGTCTCGATCTAATATTGTCACCTATTGGAGGTAGTATTGCTCTTATATAGGGAAGCCTTATCTAATGTTGTTGCTGACATTGGAGGTGGTGTGGCTTTTGTTTAGAGTTGATCTAACATCGTCGAAAATTTTCTGTACCATTGCAAGGGAGCTACTTATAAGAGAGTTATTAAAAAGTGTTAAACTTTTTCTTTCATTATGTCATAATAAACTTTTCTAAAGTTCATATTGAGAAAGAGAGAGTGTTAGAATATGTAAGAATATTATGAGAAAATTATTAAGGTTTGACATTGTATAAAGGACTAAGTTAAAGAAAATTGTTTAGTTTGGATGTCCATCATTCTCCTAGTTGTCCTTATAGGCATAGGTCATTTCTCTCCTCTCATTTGTTCTCTCACTATATTTTCTCATATTTCGCTACATGACAATAATATAATGATACTCCAATAATACTCAAAAGAGTGACATAGAAAGAGAGAGGGAGGGGGAGGGAGGGAGGGAGTGGTTCTAGCATATGCAAATGAGATCACTTAGTTATCAATTTACACATATAACATTCATTTCTATGTCCCATGTGTGAATAGGTTGATGAATCTTTCAATTTCTCATGTGTTGACTAGGCAGTCAAAAGATCCCACTAGCGATGACATTTAGTCAACTATGGAACCATGAACTTATTTGCTAGATTATGATATGCTCCTAAAGTGAAAATGTGTATATGAACTATCCTACCAACTAATAATCTCTAAAAACTTGTACATAATCATGTTAATGGGGTGGTGCAATCCAATGCCATTACAAAAATACATGAATAACAATACACTTTATGTTATGGGAAAAATGCATAAACTTTGGCATCGTTGGCATGATCCTAATTTATGTGCATTTATACTCCATATTCTTACACAAAAATCTAGGGACCTAAGATATTATGACATATTATCTTCATCAAGAATTTACCTTAGTTGGCATCAAGGTTGCTTGAATCATCACTATGATCACTTCTGTCTTGCTAATCACTTATACCTAATATGATAGGTTACATAACACGTGGTGAAATTGTTGTCATGGTTTTAGGGGAAAGTTGTGTCAAACAAAGTAAAAAACATTATGGTCATTCTACATGTCTTCAAAAAAATATAACATGTATCACATGAATTAATGTCTAAAGTAAACTAAGAACTATTTCACTTTAATAATAATATATATCCATAATGAAAAGTTGTGCCAATGTATCATATCAATGTAAATAAAAATATCCCAAGCACCAAGTTGGAGAGGATAATTGGTGGTTAAATTGTTTGTTCATTTGTGTACATTGTTCCCAAATCAAAAATGTTTTAAAAAATCAAAATAAGCCAACTTGAAGACAAATAGAAAAGTCAATGATTAAATAATTTTAGTTCTAGTTAAAGGAAAATATTTTTTATATCCTATTAATTCAATTCAAGTTCTAACTAAGATGATATTAAGATTGACTAAAGATCTCTAGATGATGGACTCAAATATTTCACTTCTATTTTAAAACAAGATATCACATGTCAAGATTTTTTATGCAAAACCTAAGCATAAGTCGTGTGATCTTTCCATTGAGAAAATATTCTTGGTTCAACTAAACAATTCATGTAGTTAATTGAGACATAGTTATTGGCCTTCATTTTGCTCGCAGCCCATAAAGTTATCAGGTACGTAAATGATAGCTGGGCAATATAACCATTTAATTGTCCAATCCTTTTATCCTCATCGTTGATGAATTCAATCATTCAAAACTTAGAAGTTGTCTACTTTCTATTCATTGACTGGCCACTTTGTTGATGAGCCGGCCATCATTCGGGAGGTTTCTGACTTTAACAAACCACACACTCCCCACATGTCTTCAATTCATATATATCATATGTTAGTGATCATGATACCTTTAATGTGCAATGGTTTATTGAGAAGAAATGGGTTTCTTGCTACCTAGATGATCCATAAATTTTATGCACTCATAATATTCCATTTGATTATGTTCACATACGTGGTGTATTGCCTTGCAAGTTCTTAGATGCCCATAAAATTTTGAGGGACAACTATATACATTGATATATGGGATATGGAATGGAATACCCAAATTTCTCATGTAGCCTGTAGCTAAATTATACAGTTCAACAATGTTACATGTATTCACCAGCTACATTAGATATACAAGGTGAGAGAGAGAGAGAGAGAGAGAGAGAGAGAGAGGATTCTCCCTAGCGCGGTGGTGTCAGCAATGGGTATGCATGACGGAGGACGCCTTCCTCCCTTATCCTTCCCCTCTCTCTTTCTCTCTCTGGGAAACTCTTATGGTTTGAAGTAGATGACTACGGGGGGTCACCAGTTCAAGAATGGGCGGAGACGATCATCAGCGTGCCCTCGGCATGGGAGTTGGAAAGCGGTGGAGTAGGTGGAGGAGAAAGGGATCCCCCACACGGGACCTCCGACTCCCGTCCCCCTCTCTCTCTCTCTCTCTCTCTCTCTCTCTCTCTGGCCAAAAAAGAAAGGAAGACAGGAGATCTGTAGTGCACGGATTCACAGCGATATAGAGCCCTCTCAATGCGCGGGAGCTGTGGAAGTTACTGTTGAACGGAGGGCCATCCAACCCTAACTAGCTTCTCCGATCTTCCATCTACCCTTTTGAAGTAAACGACAAACCCACATGTTCCGTCCTTGGTTAGTCTACTTGACGTTGACTGTACAGACTTAAAGAACGGATCTGCCGATTTTGACCAGTTTCTTGGGTTAGTGCCATATGATATAGATATATAAGTAATATATATTAAAAAACTATGTATATATATTTATGTCTTGACGTAGATTATGAAGATCGTATCAGATGTCAAAGGCCCACAATCTATCGTAGTGCTGCATGAAGATACTTTTATCTAGTCAGTGCATGCATGAGATGAGCCTAGGGATTACGAAATGAAAAGAATCAGACCCACGTCACGAGAGGTCCAGGTCCACGCCTCTTTGTGACACCAGCCCGAGTCAGGTTCTGGAGCAGAGTTCTCTCTCTACAAAGCCCTTGTCAACTCGGGTCGGAAAAATACAGGGAACTAAGTCAATGTATTATTGCAAAAGTAACATTATTTTGGGTAAATATATAGGGAAAGTTCTCACCTAGCACCAGGTGGGGCCTACCCCCCCTCCCCTACGCCGAACATTATATATACCCTAACCCTAACCTGCATACGCTTCGGGGGAAGAATCTTTGGGATTGGAGGTACAGGAAGAGAAGGAGAGTAGGAGGAAGAAGAATGGAAATGGCAGGACCTTCCGATAGTCTGCAGTCGTTCTGGTTCTTCGCGCTGCTGCCTATGGCGTTGACACTGGGTTGGCTCGCGGTGGCCAGGCGGCGGCCGCGGCTCCCGCTGCCGCCGGGGCCCCGTGGGCTGCCCTTCATTGGTACAATCCTCAGCACAGACCAACTGACCCACCGCGGCCTCGCGAAGCTCGCAGAGCGCTATGGAGGGCTGTTCCTCCTCCGCTTCGCGGCCACCCGAACGGTGGTCGTCTCGTCGCCGGATATGGCCCGGCAGGTCCTCCAGGTGCACGACGGCGTCTTCTCCAACCGTCCCGCCACCGCCGCCATCCGCTACCTCACCTACGATCGCAGCGACATGGCCTTCGCCCACTACGGGCCCTTCTGGCGGCAGATCCGCAAGCTCTGCGTTATGAAGCTCTTCAGCCGCCGGCGGGGAGAGTCTTGGGACTCCGTTCGCGACGAGATCGACGCCGCCGTCAGGACTGTCGCCGTCGCCGCTCCGGGGGCGTCAGTCAACGTCGGCGAGCTCGTCTTCAACCTCGCGAAGGGGATCATCTACCGCGCCGCCTTCGGGTCGAGCTCCGACGAAGGGCAGGACCAGTTCATCGCCATTCTGCAGGAGTTCTCCAAGCTCTTCGGCGCCTTCAACGTGGCGGACTTCGTTCCATGGCTTGCACCGCTGGACCTCCACGGTCTCCGCAGGCGCATGGAAGCCGCCCGGGCGGCTCTCGACGGCTTCATCGACGAGATCATCGACAAGCACCTGCTCAACCCCAAGCCCGCCGACGACCCCAACACCGACATGGTGGACGAGATGATCGTCTTCCTCGGCGACTCCCCCACCGGCGACGGCGACGAACTCCAGGCTTCCTTCAAGATCACGAGAGAAAACATCAAGGCCATCATCATGGTACGTCTGGAAAGAGAGAGAGAGGTAGATAGATAGATAGATAGATAGATAGATAGATAGATAGATAGATAGAGAGAGAGAGAGAGAGAGAGAGAGAGAGAGAGAGAGAACAAAAATTGTCAATTTCCCAGTTTGAAGATCTAACTATGGAAACAGGACGTGATGTTCGGAGGAACGGAAACAGTGGCGTCGGCGATAGAGTGGGTGATGGCGGAGCTGATGAGGAGCCCCGAGGACATGAAGAGGGTACAACAGGAGCTGGCGGAGGTGGTGGGGCTCGACCGGAAGGTCAACGAGGGGGACATGGACAAGCTCTCCTTCCTCAGTTGCTGCATCAAGGAGACGCTGCGCCTCCACCCACCCATCCCGCTCCTCCTGCACGAGACGGCAGAGGAGTGCGAGCTGGCCGGCTACCGCGTGCCGGCGCGCACGACGGTGAAGGTCAACGTGTGGGCCATCGCCCGCGACGGCGCCGCCTGGGAAGACGCCGACTCATTCAAGCCGGCGAGGTTCGCCGCCGCAGAGGAGGCCCCGGATTTCAAGGGCACCTGCTTCGGGTTCATCCCCTTCGGCTCCGACCGCCGATCCTGCCCCGGCATGCAGCTCGGCCTGTACGCGCTGGAGCTGGCGGTGGCGCAGCTCCTGCACTGCTTCAACTGGGAGCTGCCAGACGGCATGAAGCCCTGCGACCTCGACATGAGCGACGTGTTCGGGCTCACAGCTCCGCGGGCTGTGCGGCTCGTCGCCATGCCCTCCCCCCGCCTCAGCTGCTCCCTGGTCTGAGCCCTGGCTCATCTTCTCCATATCCACGCCCACTCTGCTGAATCAGCCATGCCCATCAGATGAAGCAGTCAGAATAACCATGAAATCGAGGCAAGTCGGCACCCTTTTCTTTGGTGGCATAAAACCCAGGTAAAATTGAGTCAGACAGCTTAAATAACCTCGGTAGGAAGGAGGCTGCACCATTCGATCGTACCCTTCTCCGTCCCCAACAGTCAAACCCTCTCTTTGACGCGGAGCGACGAGCGGGCGAGCGAGCGAGAGAGAGAGAGAGAGAGAGAGAGAGAGGCCGCATCTCTCAACGGTGACCGCCGCCGGAGACCCTACCAGTGTCATAGCTAGCCAAGGCAGGTTGACTTTAGACCCAAGCTTTAAAAAAAAGGAACCACGAGTCTGACTCAGCCCATTCATTGCCTAAAGAAGAAGAAAAAGATCCCCCCTCCCGTACCTCCCCCACATGGCTCCTTTCCATCTCGGTGCATATCCCCAGGAGTAGCACTCGATCCCTCACTTTCCCAGCCACAGTGAGGCGGGGAGAGATGAAGAAGCGAAGAGAGGGCAGAGACGACCAAACGGGATTTTACAGAAATAAATAGTAAGACTCTGACGCCGAAAATTTAAAACTCGGCCCCATGTCTCCGGCGGCCGCAACCATCGCGGTCAACCCTCGCGATTCAGTGGTGTTCCTCACATCAGAATCCGGATCACGGCGAGGCCGACGGCGGTGATGGAGACGAGAGTACCAATGCAGTACTTTATGACGTCATATTTCGCAGCTTCCAGCTGGGCTTTCAACGCATGGATCTCCTGTAGATGGAACACCGGAAGCGAGTTCAAAACAGGAGAGATCTGGGGACCTTCTCCACAGTCCTCTGAGGGATCGAATCCTCACCCTGTCGAGCTTGTTGGTGAGCTCGCTGGTCTCCGCATTCTGCTTGGCCAGCTCATCGCGGGTACGCCTGCATGGGCCGGACAGAACCAGTTTATATGACGAAGATTTTCCACCAATGGCTGGAATTAATCATGCGGATGATAAGCCATGGTAGATTGGTTTCAGTGGACAAGAGAACCAATGCAGAAATTAACTTGCATCAGCAAGAACAGGGCTGATTCACACTACCCTCTCTCGAGATTTAAATCCAGGCGCTGCCCAGCAGTGACCTTGTCGATCTCATATCTGTTAAGATATGATAATGTTCTTGAGATCAGTAATGAATGGGGCAAACAGGGGCTGTTCATCCATCATTACGGGCCTCAATCACCAACCTGAGCTCGCTGCGCAGCTTCTCGATATCAGTCTTGAGCTTTTCCGTCTCACGCTGCAGAATCGAGAAATGGTGTTCCTGATCCAGAATATGCACCCACATTTAGCAGAGCAGCCAATCGATGCCTGAATAACGATGAGAGTTATGATATTTCGAAGACCAAAATATACTGGATACGAGGAAATCAATGGATGGAAACCTCAAGTGCGTTTATGCTCTCGAGCAATCAAGGAAAGCAGTTTTCTGCTGAAATACAGAGAAATAATCAAAAAGCTTAACAGAGGTGATTCGCTGTTCCTTGATCAGTTCATTCTTCAACAGAGTGCGAGAAAATCTCATATATCTGAGGCAAACAATCTCTTCAGCTACTCAAGAGAATGCCCAACATTACTCACTATAAGAATCAGAAAATCCCATATAGTAGCCACGATGGTGGTCTTCTACAAGCAAATCTTACAATGCAACGTTTGACAGAAACCCCCCTTTTCCTAAATTCATACCATGGAGGCAGACCTAGGTTGATGGCTTTTTTCTAAAGTCGGTTTATAAATAAAAAAATCTCTCTGGTAAAGCTCCAACAGAAAAAACTGTATATGCTTCGAAATGTAAGGCAAAAAATGAGAACCGGGCTCAAAGATGATCCTCCAAACGATGTAATACTTTCATGAACGCATTTATCATAAATTTAGTTTAGCAGATGAAAGCAATGATCTCCGACTCAGATAGGCAAATTCATCTTTAACAATAATCATATATTTAAGAGCCTAATGATTATGCAGTTACTTTTCCCATCATGGCGTTAGATAGATTAACCAGATGTCAAAGAGAGAGATAGGTACGGCATCATACAGAACAAATACTAAATAATCAGACAGGCAATTCAGATGGAATGAACAGAAGATGACATTATCTATCTGAGCTCCATGTTTGAATAAAAAATGTATGATAACATGTTCAACTGATTCCATGCCTACCAAAATGTTGACCAAAATAGGTATTTCAACACAATAGCACTTCGTCTACTGCCTGATCTTCGGCATAATCCACATTTCTCAACGATGACTCTGTCTATGATTCCAACCCATATTTTCCCATGAGCCCACGAAGTCTGATCGCGCCATATTTTATCCCATTGATACATCATCCAAGGGAGAATAAAAAATCAACCATCCAGCCTAACCAATAAAGCCCTGATCACTCGTCAAGACAAATCCCACTCTTTAAAACACGCTCTCCTTTCTGAGACAACCGCTCGCCAGTGCTGAACAGGTAAAAGTTTTCACATATCAGCTTCATCCCATAAAAACATTGCCAGCACCTGAAGAGGAAAATAAGATGAAGAAAGCCAGGCACTCCTCTCCATCAAAATAGCGAGGAGCCACAGGCAGCCAAAAGCGATCAAAGGAAAAACGTAATAAGAAAATTCTGGGTACACTTTACATTTACGTGGAGCAGAAAATAGGCATAAATTACAAATCCTGAAATGGTAAAACGTATCCCTAGAACACTTTAGAAAGGCTTTTAGAGTAAATTACTTGAAAATATATGGTTTTCTAAATGTTCAAAAAACTCAAACAATCCCTTGTGAAACTCTGTTAATTCACCACAAAATTGGAAATTTTCTAATAGATCTGTGCAATTCTGCTTTTTACATCAAAGGTAGCATCTGTTTTATCCAATCCACCTAACAGTGATGATGTTTTCACCTTCCACAATAGAACACTGAAAAGAAAGTTCCCTCTTCCTATGGCTGATTATGTTTGATCCGCTTGCAGAAATAGAGGCCCTAACAACCACGTTGTATGCTTGTCCAAAAAAATACAGTGGCGTCTGAAAAATTCAATCTCAACGGTAGATTCCCCGAAACGATCCTCTTTAAGTCAAAAAAGATGGAAGTGACTCTATATAATCACGAATCAATATTTACCTTGAAAACCTTTCGCTCAGTAACCAGAGTAAAATAAGCATTAACGTCTGTATTCCAAGAAGCTTTAGCGCATCCTTTGGTCCTCCAATGTTCAATTTATACAGTTATATTCTTTTATATATTTGATATTCAAACATTCAATGGGATCCTATGCATCAAGTTATAACATCACGATCGTCACTAATGAAGACATCAGTTGGCAGTTTGCCTGAAAGAAAATCTATCATCAATAGAGATATTCCTAACCTGAATATGTTAGGATCAGATTATTGAAGAGCTATTCCATTTCAAGGCATTTCAAAAAAAGTAAAAGAATGATACCACTCAGGGTCAGCATGATCAACAAAAAGTCAACTAGTTTTTAGGGAGCGTATTCAAGGGACAGCAAGGTTAAAAATCAAATTACATCTGCAATAAGTGCAGCATGTGATGCAGGCTGCCATACTACAAAATGAGGAGGAAGTAAGAAACATGGATGGAAGTATTTGCAATTTTCATTTTTTTCCAAACAGAATCGTGGAAAAAATAAACTTTTCATGACAAATCTTATGAAGCTTTGCTGCAAAAAGCTTAAGAAACAAAACTCAATCTAAAAAAATCATCTATTGCATCAATAGCCACACGGAATAATGTTGGCATCAGTAGTGATTCTAATCCCGAAACTTACTTGAAAATAAAATCAAAATCCGATATCTCTCAAGATTCTTTCTGTTCTTCATCGAACAAGTGATAATCCCATACATCTCTGACAGCCTGGGAGTACCTTTTTATCCAAATCCTTGATTTAATGCCTTGATAAATATCCTATCATATTCTCTTAGTGTGGTCCGTAGAAGCCTGATTGAACAAAACTTCCACATTTCTAGACTTCATGAAACGAATTCCCATGGTTTAGCATTGCACTAGAGTCAAATATCAGGAAATTGGGAATTACGTCATAGCTTTCATTGATCAGATTTCGTGCAGAACCTAGGCAGAGAAAATTGCAATGGGGAATTACAACGGCCTGTTGCAGACTCTCCACCTGCGAATGTCTACAATACACAAAGTTCAGTTGGGCACATTAGTGGCACCAAAATGCAACGATTGTGAGAGAGCTGATGCAAAACCAATCAAAATTCTACAGACGTGGGCTCAGCTAATAGTTTCCATACTCATGTGTTTCTCCCCAATGATATTACAATGTATCAATGCAACGATGAGCAACAGCATTGAGATGCTTTACAAGAGAGCAGTGGACGGGGACTGGGGAGCGCAGGGGGGATCAATGGATAAGTTACCTTCTGGAGCTCGCCCTGCGAGGCGAAGGACTGGGCCACATTCTCCAGACTGTCATTGAGGACTTCGGTGATGGCCGAGGTGATGGCTTCTGCATGCTGCGAGGGGATGCCCTGGGCCTCAAGCCTTCTGACCTACAAAACATCGTTACGCAGCAAATGGTGGTCAATCCAGGATTCGTCGAACACAATTGAGAATGTAGAGAACAGGATTTCAAAAAGGTTCCTAGACGCCACGCACCAGCGCCAGCGTGTCGACGAGGAACGCCCGCTTCCCGTTTGCCTTGTTGACTAACTGAGAAACGTAGCGGACATGGCGAACCCTCCCATGGTAGGAGCCCTGTCCACGGAGGGAAAACGAATAGCAGAGATGGGAGCAGCGTGTAGGCACGACAGCGCTGAGGTCCGTGACCAGCCCCGCCACCGCCTTGGAATTGCACCCCGATCGCAGCAGGGCCCTCCTGCACGCAGCCAATGCCGCGGCCATCCGACGGGGATTGAAACCAGAGAGAGAGAGAGAGAGAGAGAGAGGCCTAGGCTGCGCCGACAACTAGAGAAGATCGGGTCAGATGAAAATGGCAAGAGAGGACCCGGCGATGGCGACGGAGATGGAGGATTCAGATGGGCGGCGTCCGTTCCTTGCTTCTTCCTGCCACAACCTTAGAATACTGCCCGAACCGCCCTCCCTGCCACACCGAGACTGGAGCGGAAGAAGAACCACCGCCCCCCCCCCTCCTCTCTCCTGTCCGTCCTTCACCGTCCTCCCTGGCTTCTCCCTGTCCGTCCCACAGCGAGCGAGCGAGCGAGCGAGAGAGAGAGAGAGAGAGAGAGAGAGAGTTGACGTAATTACCCTTCCCCACTATTTCGTGCCCCCGTCGGCCGGATGGTCAAACCTGCGCGTCATCGAAGCGCCCAAAGGAACAGAAGGTTGACCAACACGAAACTACCCCAAAATCCCCGTAGATACCGCGTGAAAAGAAACTCAATTATCCGAATCATATTCCCAATAATTCAATTTTTGCAGCTTTGAGGGACTCATTCTAAAACATGTGGGCTTAACAATCGACTTTTTTTGTATAAATAATTATCAAGAATAAATAAGACGGATAGAACACCCTTTGGGCAACCAAGAAGGCCCCCCAAGTCAGCCCTCCAGTTGACTACGTCAAAAAAGTCAAAGTCAAACAGAAGAGATCTCTCTCTCTCTCTCTCTCTCTCTCTCTCGCTGTGAGAAGATGCGCACACTAAGTGAGAACCATGCAGAAATATTACGATCAACGGTAGGTCAGATTGAAAAGAACAGGTAGGCCCAAGAGCGACCTCGTTCGGCGGGGGTTCTACCATTTTCCTCCGCCCCCAAAACTGACGGCTGTTGCAGGAAGCAAAACCAAGCCAAATCCGACAAGCAGGTGAAGAAGAAATCCAGAGAGAGAGAGAGAGAGAGAGAGAGAGAGATAGAGAGAGAGAGCAGCCAGCTCCAAAGAGGAGCTCAAGCTCCGGCCTTGCGGCGCCCGACCTGGGCAACAAAGCCTGCCTTGATTGGCGCAACCGATCTCGACGAGCCACACTGCCCAAAGAAGACTGTCATGGCCTGATTTCTTCCATTTATTCAACAACTCTATTTAAGTCAAAAAAAATGATTTTTTTCCCAAAATCGTATGGTAAATTCAGCAGATCAGATCGAAGGGCCCACCTGCTCGCACCGAAGGAAGAACAGGCGATTCTCCTTTGACAGAATAGTGTTGGGGCTCTTGCATCCGTGGCAAATGACATACTCATCTGGAATGGAGGAACAAGAAAGCCATCTCATAAATAGATCATCATCATCATCATCATCATCGGCAGAGATATGCATAAGATGGTTGAATGGAGTAAGCGGGTGATACACATCAACTGCTAAAAAAAAACTAAAATACTCAAATAATATACATATATATATATATATATATATGTGGATATGATGATGGCTGAAGTGGTCGGATGGATCGCTGTTGAGCGATGGGAATAATGGGAAAGGAGTACGTAGGTTTCTCCAGGTTTTATTCCTCTTCCCGTGCAACATTTCCACGTTGAAAAGGTAACAATATAAAAATATCAGCTGATCTTTTCTGGTATGTCCCTCCATGACCCCAAGAGATGATGCACATATTCAAGAGATAGAGAGAGAGAGATTGATGGGTTTAGTGTTCCATGAATGCATCGGCAATAAAATAAGCATTCCCAACACCAACACAAGATATTTTTATTCAACAATAAAGTTTCAAAAAAACGTATTAAATTTATTATTCATTTCAAGTCGTGCTCTCATCCTGTGTGAGTACTCCGAAAAAGGAAATATATTAATCAAGCTTAATAGGCACTGTATGCACAAAAATATAAATGTGTAGAGAATCTTTCATGGAATGTTGAAAGCATGGCACTCCAGTAAAAATTTATCTGATATAAATGTGAAGTAAGAAAAAAAAAATGCATTTCGGTGAGCAATGTGAAAGAAAAAGAAAGGGTTTTCGCGATGAAACTTAGAAAATCGGAATTAAGAACACTAACTACTTATAAAATGTAATCAACAAATGCTTTCAGACAATCTCAAAAAAATGCGCCTGAATAATCTGATATTGCAAGCTTATGACATAATTTAGCTAATTATTGCAAGTTTACGAATTAGATTTAATAAAGCAATGCATGAATCTAAACAAAGAAAAACATCTAGCAGAAAGAAGCAGTAAAGAACATAAACAAAAAAAATTAAGATCCAGTTAAAAAAACTTACTGACATATCGCCGAAGTATTCCCTCAAAGTTCTTAGGAGCAAATCTTCCCTTAACAACCAGCCTCTGTTGCCCATCAAGAGATCCGCTGGTTCCCATTTCAGCGAGTAGAAAATTCTGAACATGATCCGGTTGCCTATGCATCCTGAAAGTTACGATTGTTTGTAGGCAAGTTTATTACATTAACAATATCAGCAGAAAACGTACAAAGATAAAACTTAAAGAGGAGGGCGCAGCACTTGTCGCAATACTTCCATAGCTTGATCATTTCAGCTTTTTTTGCAAAGCAAAGTGGATAATGGATACTCAACGAATAAATACAAACTTATCATAATGGGACTCTACCAAGCATGTAATATACAACTCCATTTATGTAATTTAAAAGTTTCTGATCTGATACAAAAGGCAACTGTGTCCTACAATCTCAAAAGAAGGGGAAAGAGGAGGAGGAGGAGGAGAAGAAGAAGAAGAGACAAAAAGCTCACAAGCTCACAGGTATACTCTGATTCAGAGTACCAAGTTCACTAGCCATTAGGTTGAAACCACCGTAACACAGGCTCAAGCAGATTTCTCAGCAAACTATACAACAAGAATAAGAACAACCTGGGAAACACTAGGAATTTATGAAGCATCAGCAGATCAACCAGAGCAATTGTCCACTCTACATGACGCTACTTGGCTCCACAACTACATTGAACACTCTAAACTGACCTATTAAGAGGCAGGGAGAAAAATGATTGCATTTCATCCATCAGCAATATGATGTAGCAGTCTAACGTCAGCATAACATGTGGATTTCAGTATTTATCAAACATATATCTGTCACCAATCCAAAAAGAACATAAGGATGTAAAATGCGCACTCAAGTTCATAAGTTGATACAAAAATCAGAAACAGATATTTACAGAATCCAGGGGAAGTTGAACAATGTAACCAATGCAGGCTCGGTCAAGGCAGTAATCAAGGAACCAACCTTTCCAAATCAGGAATTCAAAGACTCCACAAGCCCATCAATGACAAGATGATACTATTGATGAAAGGGAAACAATAACCACGATATAAATAAAACATGTGAAACTAAAAATAACATGACAAAGAAAATGGAGCATACGTCTTGCAAAGATCCATAAAATTCACAAAAACTGTCTTCTTAGTGCCTTCTCGAAGAACCTGGGGTGGCCTCATCACTGTTCTGCGCCTATCTCCAGCAAGATCAGGATTGTTCTGGCGTAGTATGTTGAAAACTCTATCGAGGAGCTGAAAGAACAGAATAGGCCTAACATCATCATCTTCTCAACCACGAGTACAATAAGGATCAGAATTATCCAAAAGATATGAAGATGGGACCAATGAGTATAAAAAAAAAAGAACAAGATTCATACATTTTATGTGCCTACACCACAAATCCTCGTCTGAGTTGTTGCCATCACTTT
This sequence comes from Spirodela polyrhiza, assembly GCA_024713555.1. Classification (NCBI taxonomy): domain Eukaryota; kingdom Viridiplantae; phylum Streptophyta; class Magnoliopsida; order Alismatales; family Araceae; genus Spirodela; species Spirodela polyrhiza. The sequence continues at coordinate 6,409,006 of CM046531.1, read as the reverse complement.
AGCATTGCTTCCTACACTACCTCGTTTGATTTTTGTTCATCATTTCTCTGGATGGTGAAAATTGTTTTTCCTCATTTCTTTTACTTTTTTTATGCACCCTTTTCTTTATATATATATTCACCTCTTTATTCACTTTTATTGATCGTATCCTTTATATTCCAATTCTTCATGGATCAACAAGCTTTATCTATAATGGCCATATTCAACTTGAGTGAGGTGTCATTATGACGTGGAGTGATGTATATTATATAATGAAAAGAATGTCATCAATGAAGGAAAAAAGCAACTACAGTGCTATTCCATGTAAAAAATTCCAGCATTTCTGTAATTGATTTGATGATTTTGGTCTGCCTGATTTCCGCTTTCCAGTTGGCCAGTAAGGGTCGGAGAAGGGCAACCACTCGTTCTTAAAACCAAAGAGTTGGGCAGAAAAATGGGGAGAGTTCTCCGTTCCTGATTCTCCTGAGCCACAAGAATCCATAGAATGGGATTCCGACTCAGCACCTTTTGATATTTTGAGAAGAGTTGCTATTTGGAGAGCACAGTACGATGAAAGTTGTAAGCTGTGTCTGTGGGGGGGTGGGGAGGGGGGGGGGCGGGCAACACTAATTGGTTTGATTAAATATCTACTGTTATCATGCATTCATTCCAATTTTCTGTGAAAACAAAAGCAAAGCATCACCTCTTCATAGAAGTAATCTCGGACAGTGCCTTCCCAAGGAAATTGTACACCTCCACCAAGCACAATACCTTCCGCTTCTTCATCCTCAACAGCAGTGTCAACTAACAGTAGAAAAATAACTAGCTAAGAAACATGTTCAATTTGATAATAAAGTTTTAATTAACAAATAAAACGTCTCCAATTTCAACAATATTAACATGTATTCCATTCCAGTCATTGTCAGAAAAAAAAAAATTCATAAATGAACTTACCCACATGTTCTTCTCCAACATCACCTCGTTCATCACTAAGGAAATCGGTTTCAACCTAAAATAACAGAACACCAGAAATATAGAAAAGTTAGTGCGATACAGGTTACAAGGGGACATAAATTTGGAAAAAAGTACGCCGCTCTGGCTTTCAAGCATCACTAAAGGATCAACCACAGACTAACCGGCTTCTTTTTCTTTTTCTTCAAGCCAGCAAAACTAGGTTCAATGCCCTCAGAAACTACATCAAAATAAGCACCCAATTTGGAGTTCCATGATGGATTAAGTACCAAGGTAAAAATTTTAAAATGTGAACAATCATACCTGAATATTTCTGTAGAAATGTAATTTTAAAAAAGTAGCAGTGACCTCTGATATTTCAACATACCTGACAAATTTTCTGTTTTTTCTGCAAGTTTCTCGACCTCCTCAGCAGGTTCCTGGATAACAACCTTCTTCTTTTTCTTCTTCTTCGTGGGGTCAAATGGTGCAAGCTTCATTTCAACAAGAAAACATATTCAGAGATCTAACCTCAGAAGAAAATGGACGAAAAGAAAGAAGTACGATGAAGTTTGGGATCTGATTCTAAACAAGGATGTTCACAAGAGAGAAACAAGGGAAACATTCATTTTCGTTGCATACACATGTTAATCTCCCGTATACACCATTTCATATATTTTATATGAAGAAGACTTGACTGATCTAAATGATCAATAATGTATGTAGTGAAATTCGTTGGTTAAGTTGTTAGCGTAAATATTACTTATCATTATTGACAACATTTTCATTACCTTATACAATAGAAACATATGGCATAAGCCAATGGCGATCAAAGGGGAAAACAAGATAATTAATGGAAAATGAGCTGGGATCATCAACTGATACGTGTATGACCCAAAGAAATCCTTGAGAAATAAAAAAAGTCCCCATGGATCTTCGAAACAGTCCCTAGTGAAAGAAAGTACTGTTGAATTAGCATTTTTTATGAAATATGCATATCAAAATTTAAATAATACAAAAATGTCTTGTTCTACTTTTAGCCACCTCATTTATTTCTCTCTATATTGTGTGATATGACTGATCTGACTCGAATAAGATAGTAGCCCGCCAATATGGTATTCAATCGCCTTATTGTAATTATTAACGCTAGTTGGATCTGGACTCAAAGACATCTGGAAGATAACTGATGTCTTGGGTCTACAAAACAACCCCCCCCCCAATCGCAAGAAAGTTGAAATTATCAATAAGGCTTATTCCAAAAGAATTCTATTGACATGTGCGTGATAACAGGAAATGGACATCATATCATCAATAATGTTATGCTTTCCATAAGTTTCGGACAAGAATGAAGATTCTAAAATGACACGAGGGACCTTTCTGCAAAAAAATAGCTTCTGACATTGTAATGCTAAGGGACACAGAAAGCAGCCCACAAACATTGTCAAAACGATCCAGGCTACCCCATATTTACCCAGCATCTAAGCAAGCTTAATTGCATGGGTAAGCAGCAATCAGAAGCGCAGTATGTGACAACACAATGGACGCACTAGATGGAATCAAAGTCGATGAGAGAACCAAATCTTAAGAAAATCCAGCCATCAGCTAGTGCCACTCAAATGACTGACCAAAATATCGGACTAATTTAAAAAAATATAAACAGAGAATTATATAAGAATACGTATCAATTACTGTTACATCTCATAAAGTTTAAAGCGATGGAAAAAAAAACCCGTGCTGCTTCATAGATTTAAAGATTCAAGTACTATGGTATTACTTCATAGAACTGGAGGACTTTTCAGAGATGGATAAATTTATTATCATAAGGATCTGCAATACGTTTTTTTATAATTAAGAAAGACAAAGGCAACCGTTAGATGAACCAAGGTAGTCATTTGCAATGAACTTTTTTATGGGCAAAAAAACTTTTCATGTGATATAGATTGAAACAGATACATTTCTTCTTGCTTAGAAAAGATGGTAAGGCTAAGACCATACCTCCGTTACATCCTCCCTCACGTCAACTAATGCTTCTTCGGCCATTATCACTTCACTTTTGGCTGACAGGAGTTAATAAAGTTAATACAAGACATGGATAAAAGATAAAGAACGAGTTACAGCTTACGCTTGGCATAGTCAAGCTATTTGGTCGTCTAGAAAATAACTAGAAAAACACAAACTAAAACGAAATCAAAATGATTAACAAAAAAAATCGGAGAACCAATGTTAATATGTACGAGACGATGTTCCATGTTCACACCATCACTGTTTACAAAGATTACCACGGTAAAAGAAGAATTAAAATGACGAACACAATCAATAGAACCCTCTGAGAGATGCCTTGCAAGTCATCTATACAACTAATGGCATCCTTATGGCACTTTAGGAGCAGATCGTTTCTCATGAAACTTCGACACAACCGCCGTTTTTCTGCTGTCGATAGGTAGATGGACGGGTTGATCGGTAAAAAAAATATAGATATATAGATGGGTTATATAAGTAGATACAGATACAGAGGAGGGGAAGAAGGTGAAAGCATCGTTGAAGAGAGGAAGAAAGGAAACGGAAAAACAGACGGAAAGAGAAAGCAGCCGGCGGAGACAGTGAGACGGAGGAAGAAAGAAATCGAAACAGAGATGGGGAAGAGATGGGGAGCAAGAGGAGGGAGAATTGCGCAGACAAGGGGAGAGAGAGAGAGAGAGAGAGAGAGAGAGAGAGCTAACCTGCTCGGTTGCCGGCCGCCGGGAACACTGGAGTCGGCGTCTCCCGACAAGAGCGGCGGCTCACGAGATCGGCGACGACACAAGGTCTGGAAACGGCGACTGACCAGAGGAGGCCGCCCGGAGGTAAGAGGAGGTGAGAGGGAAGGCGTGTGGGCGCCCTCGTAAGGGTTTCTCCCCTGTTACTTAATGGGCTCCCATTGCCCTAACCTACCCAAGTAGGCCCATTTACAAAGCCCATACCCAATACCACAGCGATAAATACGGCCCACGGATGTCTCCCCTGTTACCGCCCCGCCGCTGGCATGATCGGGCGGCGCTTCCTCCTCCGCCACGGCGAACACCTGGTCCGCTTCTTCTCCTCCTCCACCACCACGACCTCCCATAAATCTGCCCGGATCCCCACCTTTCTCAGAGAATCCGGCGGCTCGAATGACCCATCCGGCAGGCCATTGGTTCAAGAACCCGTCGCCAGCCTATGCGCCGACGGCAGGTTTCAGGATGCCGTCGAGGTCCTCTTCCGACGGCGCGGCCGCGTCGGCGATGCCGTCGGATTGCTCGACGTCGTCGACAGATTGCAGCAGGCATCGCCTCAGCTTTATCCCTCCCTTTTCCAACTGTGCCTCCGCCATGGCGCCGTCGAAGACGCCGGCCGCGTCTTCCGGCACGCCGTAGCATCGGGATTCCGGCCAGATGTTCTCGTCTCCAACCGTCTCATCGCCATGTTCGCAAAATCAGGCTGCCATGACGATGCTCGGAGTGTTTTCGACCGGATGTCGGAGAGAGACGCCTGCTCGTGGAATACGATGATCTCAGGCTACGCGAAGAGAGGCGACATGGCGGAGGCACGGCAGCTGTTCGACCTAATGCCGCGGGGGATGAGAGATGGCTTCTCGTGGAGCTCGGTGATGTCCGGTTACATACGGCATGGCCAGCCAGAGGAGGCTCTGAGGCTCTACCGGGAGATGCAGATGGACGGAAGGGCGGCCGGAAACAAGTTCACCGTCTCAAGCGCCCTCGCTGCGTCGGCCGCCGTCCTCAGCCTGAGATCCGGCAAGGAGATTCACGGCCATGTTATCCGCGGCGAGCTCGCTTCGGACGCCGTCCTCTGGAGCGCCCTCTCCGACATGTATGCCAAGTGCGGAGCCATAGCCGAAGCGAGGCACATATTCGACAGCTCCCCCAACAGGGACGTCGTCTCCTGGTCCGCCATGATTGGGAGGTACTTCGACGCGGGTAGAAGCGAGGAGGGCCTGAGGCTCTTCTCCGACATGCTGCGATCAGGAGTAAGGCCCAACGAGTTCACCTTCGCGGGGGTCCTCAACGTGTGCTCGGAGAGAACCATGGAAGCCGTGGGGAAGCAGGTGCATGGGCACATGGCGAGGATCGACTGGGATCCCTTCTCATTTGCAGCCGGAGCACTCATCGACATGTATTCCAAATGTGGAAACATCAGCAGCGCAAGCAAGGTGTTCGAAAGTATGCCGCAGCCAGATCTAGTATCCTGGACTTCGCTGATTTCCGGGCTGGCTCAGAACGGCTACCCCATGGAGGCTCTCAGGTACTTCGACTCCCTGCTCAGCTCCGGCACCAAGCCCGATCACATCACCTTCGTGGGGGTCTTATCTGCCTGCACCCACGCGGGGCTCGTCGACAAAGGGCTGGAGATTTTCTGGTCGATAGAGAAGGACCACGCGCTGGCTCACACCAGCGACCACTACGCCTGCGTGGTCGACCTCCTGAGCCGAGCGGGGCGATTCGCTGAAGCGGAAGAGATCATCCGCAGAATGCCCATGAAGCCGGACAAGTTCCTGTGGGCTTCCTTGCTCGGCGGCTGCAGGATCCACGGCAACATACGGCTCGCTCGGCAGGCGGCAGAGGCTTTATTCCGGCTAGAGCCCGAGAACGCCGCCACCTATGTGACCCTGGCCAATATCTACGCCACCGCCGGCCTCTGGGACGAGGTGGCCTGGACCCGACGGCTGATGGAGGAGAAAGGAGTCGTGAAGAAGCCCGGCTCTAGCTGGATCGAGGTCGAGAGGAAGGCCCACAGGTTCCTGGTGGGGGATGACTCGCATCCCAGGATAAAGGAGATCCACGCCCAGCTGGAGAAGCTCTCCGCCAAGATGAAGGAAGAAGGGTACATCCCCGACACGCAGTTCGTCCTCCACGACGTCGAGGAGGAGCAGAAGGAACAGAACTTGGCCTACCACAGCGAGAAGCTGGCGGTCGCCTTCGGGATCATCGCGACGCCCCCGCCGGCGGCCATCAAGGTCTTCAAGAACCTCCGCATCTGTGGAGACTGCCACACGGCGATTAAGTTCATATCGAGGATCGCCCAGAGGGAGATCATCGTGAGGGACTCGTCCAGATTCCATCACTTCAAGGACGGAAGCTGTACCTGTGGTGATTACTGGTGAACTCGGTAAGTCCCCCATCATCCATGGTTTCAGACTCCCCGATATGTCATCTACAGTCAATCATTCTAATATGGTACTGGAATCATGCGCTCGATAATTTTTATTGAATATGTGGTATATTTCACTTTATGTTATCTGTACCATCGCAGATCGATTCTAACTTTTTGGGCCATTTTTTTCTATAACAAGATGGGTTTAAATATTGTGAGAGGAACTTGGTTGACCCTGTTAGAATCACACTCAGCTTTGATTTGTGTCATATAGTGAAGGCATAGCTTGTAAATTTTGATGGATTAACCGATCGCATGATATCAATTTCATCTCATATCCCAGCTGCAACTTCAGCGAGATTGCAAAAGTCAGACATTTTTTTATCTATTTTCTTTGCACATCAGATATGATATTCTTACTGCCATCGAAGAATCAGTGTCATCTTCAATCTGGAAAGTCAACGTCTTGATGATCCCCGCTTGCGATCAGGTACGGACCAGAGCCCTGGCATGCAGAGGCCGGGGGGCGATAGTGGCGTCCGCCATTATCTACCCTCCTCTCTCGGTCTCTCCGACCCGACTGAGGTCGCGAACGAGACAAGGGTTTCGCGGATGAGGACGAACAGATTCTCGGCTGTGGACGCGGGTCGGTAACCGGCGGGCGGCGGCGGGCTCGGGCGTCCCATACGTGGACGGGGAGGAGGAGGAGCAGACCTCCGGGGAAGCTGCGCCAGTATGGGTGGAGACGGCGGAGGACTCGCCGCCGCTTGAGAACAGAAGGGAATCAGCTGTGACTTCCAGCGCTTGCGACTGGTACAAGGGAGGAAGAGGAAGACGATGACGATGGCATGCTTCAGCAGACCTTCAGGCCCGGTAACTCGGCCTCTACCCGTCGGAATATTAAATTCTTTTTAAATACGTAAAAGGGTATTTTTTATGTTCTTCCTTTCGATTTGGATTTTTCTGAAATAATTATTTCTTGTAATAATAGTACGAGCACAAGGCTAGAATAAGAACAGCTGCGGTTCAGGGGAGTTCCTTTCCTGCGCTTCCTTCAGAATAGATGACTTGCTCGGAAAACCACGTGAGGCAACTCGGAAGCGTCCATCCTCGACCATGAAGAATGACGATGAGCGCCGCCGCGGGTCTCCTCGCCGCCGCCCTCCCCGTCGACGTGGCGGCGCTCGCCAACTCCTACGCCGCCCAGCTCAACCGCCTCGCCGCACTCGCCGCCGCCTCGCCTCCACTCCTCCTCCGCCGCCTCCGCGCCCTCCACGGCCGCGTCCTCACCTCCGGCTTCTCCCCCCGCAGCCACATCCGCAACCGCTTCATCGACCTCTACGCCAAGTCAGGCGATCTTGCCGCCGCCCGCCGCCTGTTCGACGGTGCTCCCCGACCCGATGTGGTGGCCCGGACGACGCTCGTCGTCGCCTATGCGAACTCCGGGGATCTCAGGCTCGCGCGGCAAGTGTTCGATGAAATGCCTCTGGGGATCCGCGACACCGTCTCCTACAACTCGATGATATCGGCGTACTCTCGCGCCGGCGAAGGCGGCCCCGCGGCGGAGCTCTTCTGCGGGATGCTCCGCAGCGGTCTCTGCCCTGACGACTACACATTTACTGGCGTCCTCAGCGCGGCGGCCGCCGTCCCGGATATCGGCCTCCGCCAGTGCGAGCAGTTCCACGCCGCCGTCGTGAAGTACGGGTCGGAGTCGGTCGTCTCCGTCTCCAACGCCCTCATCGCGCTCTACTTCAAGTGCCCCCCCACGCAGGCGGTCCTCTCCGCCCGCAGAGTCTTCGACGGCATGCCGGCTAGGGACGAGCTCACCTGGACGACAATTCTTGTCGGCCACACTCGGCGCGGTGACCTTGACGGCGCACGGCAGCTGTTCGATGGAATGTCGCAGAGATTTGACGTCGTCTGGAACGCGATGATATCAGGGTACGTGCACCAGGGGCAGTTCCCGGAGGCCTTGGACCTGTTCAGGAAGATGAGCTCGGAAGGAGTTCCCATGGACGAGTTCACCTACACCAGCGTCATCAGCGCCTGTGCGAATCCTGGGCTCTTCAGGCTCGGCAAGGCCGTCCACGGCCGCATCATCCGCTCTGGCGGGCTTGAGCTCGCGCCGGCGTCGGCGTTGCCCGTCGAGAACGCTCTTGTCACGCTCTACTGCAAATCCGGCGAGCTCGACCGCGCCCGTTGGGTGTTCGACAGGATCAGAGCCAAAGATTCCGTCTCGTGGAACGCCATCCTGTCGGGGTTCGTGGATTCGGGGAGGATCGACGAGGCGCGGGAGATCTTCGCCGCCATGCCCTGCAAGAACCGGGTGGCCTGCACGGTCATGATCGCCGGGCTCTCGCAGAACGGCTTCGGAGAAGAAGCGCTGCGGCTGTTCGGCGGCATGAGGGCGGCGGCGGCGGGTGGTGTCGACCCCTGCGACTACGCCTTCTCGGGGGCGCTCGCTGCCTGCGCCGGGCTCGGGGCGCTGGAGCATGGCCGGCAGCTGCACGGGCAGCTCATCCGCTGCGGCTACGCCGCGAGCAACTCGGCGGCGAACGCCCTCCTGACGATGTACGCCAAGTGCGGCGCCGTGGAGGCGGCTCGCCTGGTTTTCCTCGGCATGCCCAGCCCCGACAGCGTCTCGTGGAACGCCATGGTCGCCGCGCTCGGGCAGCACGGGCATGGAAGCGAGGCGGTGGAGCTGTTCGAGGAAATGCTGCGGGAGGAAGGGATCCAACCCGACCGGATCACCTTCCTCACCGTCCTCTCGGCCTGTAACCATGCCGGCCTGGTCGACGAAGGCCTGCGGTACTTCAGAGCCATGGAGGAAGACCATGGCTTCACCCCGGGGGAAGATCACCACGCTCAGGTGGTGGATCTGCTGGGCAGGGCGGGGCGGCTGGCGGAGGCGATGGAGGTGCTCCGGTCGCTGCCGTCGGAGCCCAGCCCGGCGATGTGGGAGGCGGTGCTCTCTGCCTGCCGCATCCATGGGGACATGGAGCTCGGCGTGCAGGCGGCGGACAAGCTGCTGGAGATGAGCCCCCGGCACGACGGCGCCTACATCCTCCTGGCGAACATCTACGCCGCCGTCCGCCGGTGGGACGACGTTGCTCGGGTGAGGAAGCTGATGAAGGACAGGCAGGTGAAGAAGGAGCCCGGTTGCAGCTGGGTGGAGGTCGCCGGAGAGGTCAACGTCTTCCTCGTTGACGACGCTTCTCACCCGGAAATCCGAGAGGTTTACAGGTTTTTGGAGGTGCTCGGGGCGAGGATGAGGAAGGCGGGGTACCTCCCGGACACCAGGTTCGTCTTCCAGGACGTCGAGCAAGGTCAGAAGGAGCAGGCGCTGTCCACCCACAGCGAGAAGCTGGCGGTGGCGTTCGGGATGATGAAGCTCCCCCCGGCGGCGACGGTGAGGGTGTTCAAGAACCTGAGGATCTGCGGGGACTGCCACGCCGCCGTCATGTTCATGTCCATGGCGGCGGAGAGGGAGGTCGTCGTCAGGGATGGCCGGAGGTTCCACCACTTCAAGGACGGAGCTTGCTCCTGCGGCAATTACTGGTGAGCCTCCTCGGATCCGTCCGAGATGGTCGATTTGGACGCGGCCCGATCTCGCTGACTTTCCTTCCTGGGTCAGCTCTTGTCCCGGCAATAGTTCTTGGTTGATGAAGACTCGGCAGACATTGTTGACTTTTGTTGCCCAAGAAGAAAAAAACCTTGTTACCCATTTTACTCCATTTTATATATGCTTTTTAAATGAAATTATTACATTTGAATTTAAAAAATAAGTTAATTTCTTAAAAATTGCCTCTACTTGTAATTGGTCCAAGAATCAGTGTACTAATTCATGATAATATTCCCTAATTTGGGATTTTTATGTCCCAATATTATACATTTCGTGATAATCATCATGCTCTTTGGCTTCGTGTGAACGTCCGCCATGCTGGCATCGTCTTCTCTCGTCAACGTGGCCTGGACCAGCCTTGCTCAGCCGGTTTGGTTTTTTTGATCGGATCTAGAGAATCCTGCCCGTCCGATCTAACGCCGCCAAGAGCTTGACCCCCAGTGGACCACGCCGTGGTGTGGACCCGGTTCAACCGAACTTGCCCAGACCGTTGGCGTCCCATGCGCCGCCTTTTTGTGAAGTTACGTTTTTATCCTCAAAAGTATTTTACTTAGCCCACAGTCCTCCACGTCGGCGAGAAAACTGTTTCTTCACGGGGGATCCATCCCAGAAGAGTCCGGAGAGTCGGACGTAAAATAATTAGGATACGAGCGTAAATATATGTTGTTGAGGGTTTAAGAGACATTTCTTTCTCCATTCTGGAACGACCTCTGGGAAGTACTTCCGGTCTTCGCCGCCGCCGCAAAGTGGGATCCGCCCGCCGATCTAAAGAGCTCCGGCCGTGACCACCGCCGGCGGGCATCTATGGCTTTCGGCTGGCTCAAGCAAAGCCCTTTAGTCTGAAGCACGACGAGGAGGAGCGTGCGGACGGCGGCGGCGGCGATGGTCAGAGAAGAGGTGCAAGGAGGACGCCGCCGCCTCTCTCTCTCTCTCTCTCTCGCTACCTCGCCAAGTACTCCCTCAACCAAGTCAAAGGAATCCCCTCTCCGTCCCGAGCTTACCCATTTCAGACCATCCTCAGCCTCACACAGCCCACCCGCCAACCAGAGATCCGTCGATCGTCAGTGTGCATGCCGTGATCTCTCTCTCTCTCTCTCTCTCTCTCTCTCTCTCTCTCTCTCTCTCTCTCTCTCTCTCTCTCTCTCTCTCTCTCTCTCTCCCCGCTTTAACTGTCAACAGACAACGAATACCAGCCCCCCCCCCCCAAAAGAAAGGAGGCATCTTTAATGACCGGTCTAGAACTGCTCCCATCCCAGATGGGTACTCCTCGTATGGGGTGAGACTACTTACTGTCATTGCCATCGCCAGAATAATCTCTCAGTAAAGGGACAACTTCGATTCGGCATTCAATGCACCAGCTTATAAAATGCAGCTGGGGACGACGAGATTATGCGAGTAGCCATCCAGTGGGAGCTTATCGTTATATTTGGATATAATGGGTCATTTTAAAGGAGGGTCTTTTTTTCCTTTAATACCAAGATTAGGCCAGCCTGTAGCCATGGCCGCGGTCGTCCCCCCGGCAGAATCGTCTTTTGATCTGAGGTCCCGTCCGATCGATCGTATGCTTTATTCCTCTAGATCGGATTGGTAACGTCTGGAGGACGAAGGGTAGGGAAGAAGACCCTCCTGGCTACCCAGCCTCGTGCAATTACAGTTTCCTGACCCACATAGTTAATGTTCCAGCTTCTCTCTCTCTCTCTCTCTCTCTCTCTCTCTCCCTTGCTGTGAGGAGAAGTGTAGAAAAAAGGGCTATACAACCCATGCAGTAACCAGTCTTCTCACCGTAGATTAAGGGTAGATAAACGTTTCATCCTCTTGCCCCCTACCCTCTCTCTCTCTCTCTCTCTCTCTCTCTCTCTCTCGCTCTCTCGCTCTCTCTCATCTCTGTGGAATAAGTAGGGTAGTGGTGAGGTGGAGGAGAGAGGACTCTCTCATGGCTGTCCCACTGCATGTGAGTAACTGACAAGGGCAGTGCCCGTGTCGGCACATACACGGGCTCCCCCCCGTCACTTCCGGCCGCCACCTCAAACTCACGAAACCCTAACTCTTCCTCCTCCCTCCCGTGACAGCCCTTCCACAGAATCCCCAGCTATAAATAACAGCTCCCCGCCCCGCCATCCTCCCCCTAACCGGCTGGTACCATCTGTCTCTTACCCATTCGGGAGGGAGAGAAGGGAGGAGCCTTCATGGCGCTGCTCCCGGCCCTCCCTTCTCTGGCTGCTTTACTTCTGCTGGCGATGGCCTTCCGGTCATCCTCCGGCGGCGGTTTTCACGATTACGGCGAGGCACTGAGCAAGAGCATACTTTTCTTCGAGGGGCAGCGATCGGGGCAGCTCCCCGCTGATCAGAGGCTCACATGGCGGGGAGATTCGGGCCTCTCCGATGGGGCAGAGGCCGGCGTTGACCTCGTCGGCGGCTACTATGACGCCGGCGACAACGTCAAGTTCGGCTTCCCCATGGCCTTCACCGCCACCATGCTCGCCTGGAGCGTGGTGGAGTTTGGCGGCCTCATGCCACCGGAGGACCTCCGTCACGCCCTGGCGGCGCTCCGCTGGGCCACCGACTACCTCCTCAAGACCATCGCCCACCCCGACAGAGTGTACGTCCAGGTAACGACGAAGGCCCAGGCTGCTCACCTCTCTCTCTCTCTCTCTCTCTCTCTCTCTCTCTCTCTCTCTCTCTCTCTCTCTCTCTCTCTCTCTCTCTCTCTCTCTCTCTCTCTTTATCTCTCTCTCTCTCTTCTCTCTTTATCTCTCTCTCTCTCTCTCCGGGTTCAGTTAAAATTTGCAGCTTTACTGTGTCCGTAGCATTAATTGGGTTGGGGATCAGGAAAAAAGGTAACTTGATTGCTGACCAAGGGAGAATCATGGGTATCTGTCTGATCAGAGCCTGACGATCCTCTGACTCTCTCTGGGCAGAGGGTACCACATGATTGATCTATCCGTGGATTCTAGTCAAGACATTGCTGATTCTCGGTCAACGATGATGGAGAGCTTCCACGAGAACGGAGTTGATGTATTGATGTAACGTAATGTAGAGAGAGAAACCTTACTTGCATAAGCTCTGATGTGATTGATATCATTAACTAATGATGGCGTCGAAATTGGATAGATTCAGATCTCAGATAGTTATTCTATGGCGATCGATTTTGTTGCAGGTGGGAGACCCGCTGAAGGACCACAACTGCTGGGAGAGGCCGGAGGACATGGACACGGCGCGCACGGTGTACAGCGTCACCCCGACAGGCCGGGCTCGGAGGTGGCCGGCGAGACGGCGGCGGCGCTGGCGGCGGCTTCGATGGCCTTCCTGGGGACGGACGCCGACTATGCCGCGCAGCTGCTGCGGGGAGCAACGGTGGCGTTCGAGTTCGCCGACAGCTACAAGGGCGCCTACAGCGACGACTCAGGGCTGAAGGCCGGCGTATGCCCCTTCTACTGCGACTTCGACGGCTACCAGGACGAGCTCCTGTGGTCGGCGGCGTGGCTCCGGCGAGCTTCCGCGAACGACTCCTTCCTCAGCTACATCCAGAACAACGGCAAGACCCTCGGCGCAGACGACAACATCAACGAGTTCGGCTGGGACAACAAGCACGCCGGCATCAACGTCCTCGTCTCCAAGGTTCTCATCCCTCTCTCTCTCTCTCTCTCTCTCGCTATCTACCTCCATCAGAGAAAGGGGAACCCGAGGAAACGTTAATGCCGGCACGACGATGGCATTAATGGCGGGAAGAGGTGACTGGTCCCTGTCATTGTGGGGTGGCTCAGGAATTCCTGGAGGGGGAGGTGCTGTGGCTGCAGTCCTACAAGCAGTCGGCCGACAGCTTCATGTGCACGCTGGTTCCGGAGTCGTCGTCCTCCCACATCGAGTTCACCCCCGGAGGGCTCATCTACAAACCCGGCGGCAGCAACATGCAGCACGTGACCTCCATAGCCTTCCTCCTCCTCGCCTACGCTGACTACCTTGCCCGCTCCTCCCGCACCGTCGACTGCGGCGGCGTCGCCGTCGGCCCCTCCTCCCTCCGCCGCCTCGCCAAACAACAGGTACCCATCCTCTGATTCCTTTCACTGATCATGGCGGTGGCTTCTTCCTCTTTCTTCCTCCTACCACCGGCTGATCATGGCTGTGGTTTGCAGGTGGACTACCTGCTGGGGGACAATCCCATGGGGATGTCCTACATGGTGGGATACGGGGAGAGGTACCCACAGAGGATCCACCACCGGGGGTCCTCGCTGCCGGCGAAGGCCGACCGCCCGCAGCCGATCGGCTGCAAGGAGGGCTCGCCCTACTTCAGCTCGCAGGCGCCTAACCCCAACATTCTTGTCGGCGCCGTCGTGGGCGGCCCCGGCGAAGACGACGCCTACGGCGACGACCGGGCAGACTTCCGCAAGTCCGAGCCCACAACTTACATCAACGCTCCCCTCGTCGGAGTCCTCGCCTACTTCGCCGCGAACCCTAGCTAGCATTTTGGCCGCCGGCGACGCCATCGCCGCCGTAGGGCCGAGCTTTCTTCGCCCCCCCTCGTGATGAAGATGACGATATCTGTGTACAGACTGGGTGGATTATCTGCCTGCGAGAAGAACGGACGGACGTCGCCACCCCGTGAGGTCTGCGGCGGCGGTTTCACTGCCCCGCCCTACTCACCCGATACCGAACGCCGTCCTAGTACTCTCTCTCTCTCTCTTCATTTTACATGAAATTTGTTCTAGAGAGAGAGAGAGAGAGAGAGCCCGGAATGTTCATTATTATTGTAAGGATATGGCATGTGTTTGATAATGTTTTTTAGTTCAGAAATATATTCGCATAAAAATTATAAATTAAGATAGATTAATAATATTGGCCCGTATGTACCTCTCAAGAGGCCGCGTCTTAGAATAATTAATGCTGGGAATTATTTTGCCCCTCTGGGCCTCGAGGGCAATGCATCTTACCCATATTTTTATTTTTTTTATTATCTTCTGTTCAGTGGCAGCATTAATTAATATACCTAAATGATATAAATGAATAATAGCGGCGAGAGAGGTAATTGACGAGTGGGGCTCACCAGCGCCCAGGACACGTCAGAGTCGGCGTCATCTTCCTGGGCCGCCGACGAGGCCAAAGACAGCAGCCGGCGCCGCCCGTCAGCTACCAGTTGAGATTACCTCAGCGGGACACGTGGCACAACCGTCAGGAGAAAAAGAGAGAACTACTGAAAAATAAAATAAAATGCGGCGGACATCGGGTGGACCCGAGGATCCTGGCCGCTGAATCAGTGGGCCGAATCGGCGGCGCCGCCAGGAGAGTGTTGCTGCAGCTGGTCCGGGCCAGCCCCCTCGCCCAGCTGGGCAAGCTCTCCGGTGAGGAAGAATCAGAGGGCTCTAAGGAGCGGATGCAAGTCAAAAGAACTACCACCAGCTGCTAACCGACGCTCCTGAACTACCGGAAGAGCTTCTCCTTCCTCCTCTGTAAGAGCAGTTGACCTTTCTGACTAACGCTTGTTTTGGGCACTCTGAGTATTTAGGTGAGGGTCAACTGGAGTGATAAAGCTGACATTTTTCATCAAAAGCAGTTGACCTTTCTGACTACGCTTGTTTTGGGCACTCTGAGTATTTAGGTGAGGGTCAACTGGAGTGATAAAGCTGACATTTTTCATCAAAAGCAGTTGACCTTTCTGACTACGCTTGTTTTGGGCACTCTGAGAATCTGACCGAGGGTCAACTGGAGCGATAAAGCTGACATTTTTCGTCAAAAGCACGTTCCAAAAAGAGAAATGGGGCCAGGGAGACAACGGGATGAAGGGTACGGTCAACTCGTTCTTTAGCACTTACAGGACTTGTCATCGCTGACGAAGAGTGCAGCCCATCCTCATCCTTCTCCAAATGAGAGCTCTGTTTACATGTCCAGAAAGCCCAGCTGGTCACCATCTGAAACAGAAAGGGAAATATAAGCTAACCCTAGATCTGCTCCAGAGGGGGGGAATTATCACATTCGTCAACGAGGAAACCCAAATAGGATATTAGAGGCTCTAGATGCTTACAGCTATTCGAAATAAGGAAGATAATGGAGAATTATACATAGAAGCTAGATGCATTGAGGAAGACTATACGGCCATTAATTGTTGTAGAAAACATGGAAAAATAGAGGGAGAAATCTCTAGGTTTGATGGAACATAAGAGCAATAAAAAGGAAGAGAGAGAGAGAGAAGCGGCCATTCACCTCACGTTTTCTTATCACCCACCAAGTTCCTTAAATAGGGACAAACCCTGACAATATTTTTTTCCAAAATAACGTTTAACCTAATTACTGTTATATCTTCTAACAATTTTAATCCATAAGCTATAAAGGCACGTCTAAGATGGGAACCTTCGAGCTTCATGAATTCATATAGGCTATAAAAGCACTTCGTTGAAGATGAGAACATTTGAGCCTTATGAATTCATATCTGAAAATATAATTCTTTTTCGATGGCAACAAAAGTGACTCAATGCTGATGAATTTTACTCTAAATAGTTGCATACTAATCTTGATGAGCTGTGTTCTCCACACAATATTTGCTTAGACTCAGATACCCAATAGATGCACCGCCTCCAATCTAAAAGAGAGCATTGATCATGCGTTTTTTCTAATTACTGGAGGATAAAATGACAACATCCAATTAAAAAATAATTATAAATATTTAACCTTTAAAGTGGAACTATTCACACATTCTTAATTCAGACGAGATATCCGTCCAATATTTCATCAGCCTGATCTCATACAAATCCTAGATAGAACCAACTACTAAGTGGCCCATCATTACCCAGAGACTATTGATAGGTTGTGCATACAGGCAGCTACCTCCTCCCCCCCCCCCCCCTCTCTTCGTCCAGGCGCTAGCAGGTGTTGAACTTAATATCTCAGTTCCTTCGATCTGCTCCATTGGCCAGCTGCCCTAGGACTAGGGAATTAAAGTACGCTGGCCCAGCTGCTCCAGGCCAGCTGCGAAACTCACCCACCCTCCCGGCTCATTGGAAAAAAATCATGGGCAGGAACTATTCTAGGATAATAACTTTTCGGAGTCCATTTGAAATTTTCCACTTCCCACGTCAGCTGGGGCCAGAGAAGGACCTGAATCCTAGTCCATGCAGTTCTAATAAGTCAACGTCAGCTTAAAGTTTGACAATTTAGTGAGCTGATGAAATAAATCCCGCTAGAAACAGTGAGAGTCATCAAAGACAAGAATAAACATGTTAAATAATGATCATAAACAACCACGTACTACAGTGTTTACCTGTATTTTGACACTGTGAAAGCCACAGGTCCATGTGTTCTATGATCTGGGCTCTCACTTTTTCAACTGCTTCAGGGGACGTGCAATTTTCTGAACTCCCTGAAGAAGGCAAGCATAGAAATAACATTCAAATCATTTAAACAAAGAATGTGGCTATTGGTGGCCATATGCTACGACAGCATGAATTTAGGCAGAGTGAATGCAGGATACCAGAATTATTAAAACTGAACCAAAACATAACCAGGATTGGCCATCAGTTATCAACCTTAGTGCAGGGACGAAATACCATGGAATATTTAAAAATATTACCCAAAATCTTGTGTGTGCGTCTGTGTGTCCGTTTGGGGGGGGGGGGGATTCTTATTGGCATACTCTTCGCTAACCTTCCTATATTACATCCCATTTAAAACCCTTTTGGCACTACGTTTACAGGTCAGGTCCCATTTAAACTGTAAGTCCTGAGTTTGATCAATTCAAACGAAAGAATCACAGTATGACATCTGTTTGGACCACAAAATCAAAGATTTATATTTTGCATGAAATAGAGACTCACCTTTGATGTTGAAGTGAGACTGAGGACATCCACTCAAATCACTGCAATGGCCGCAATTATAGCACTTGATGACATATGAAGGCACTGAATGTTTGCAAAAAGGAGAGGACTTTATTAATAAGATTAAGAACAATAAAAGATAGGATAAGCACAGACGTAACAAATTAATAGAATTTGATTCTTATTCATGAAGTGTGGAGATATAGAAAAAAAGGAAAATTCCGTGTATGATAATATGCATGGACCGAAGAAGCTTTTTTTAACGAAAAATCCAAAATTAACTTTTTCTCGAACAAGGAATGAAACGAGATTAATCATTCGCTATCACTGTAATTACTCATAGGCTTGTCTTCCAGATTCGTCTTCACCTTTCCTATCCAAACATTCTTTCAATTCTCAGTATTGTCAGATTACATTACGTTTCAATATTGCAGGATTACTCACGAAGGTCAAGGGCACAACGTTTTTTTTTTCAGATTTACATATTGCTATGTCAGTTGGATCAGTGATATTTTCCACAATGCAAAATGAGACTCACGATTTTTAGACGACTTCTGCTTGGAAGCATGGCGCCATGGATCCTGAGAACCATTTGTAAAAATGATCCTAGAACCTGCACCATTCATAAGATAGCATGCGACTGATGTGCACTGAAACCATGAACAAATAATAATAATGGCTGCTAAATTTAAATTTGAATAAAAAGGAGTAACTTATTTCTTTCTTGAAGTTCTTTATCGATCAACAGAAAAATTATATTTTACAAAAAGACGACACAGAAAGAATCGTTTAATTATTGATGTTTCAGCATAGATGTGGCTACTTAATATTCTTTTAAGCCAACTTGAATTCTAAGGTCTTCTGAAGAATAAAGAGTTTTGTACATAGGGAAGCATGGCCTTCTTAATTAGATATGGAACCTAGACCGGACAAAACGGTCACTCAAGGAGGGAAAAGGTCTATCCACATTAAAAATAAAAATAAAAATCCTCCTTTGCCGTAATAGAGGATATGGATAAATGTCTTGATAAAAGTTATGGACATGCCGGTAAATGAGGGAAAATAGGAGCAATACAAAATAGAGGTAGCTACTTCCTTAAGTTGATATTTAGGGAATAACTTGCTCTGCAATCGTCAAAATTCAACGAAAATTTATGTTAGTGTTTTCTGTATCTGGATGAATTAGAGACAGCATATACAGTGAGAAGTATAAAATGAGAACAACATATAAAAATAGCAGTATCCAAGGAAAAACCCATAAAGGTCTTCTGTGACACACGTTTGATGATTTTCAAATGAACATTGTACTTTCCTTCTAATTGGAAAGATAAAATGGATACGACAACCTCAACTCGGTTCAACAAGTTTCTAATGAATTTATAGATGCACCTTTTCACAGTATTATATAATGCGTCTCAGTAAATTCCTGTGAGAACATTACCAAAAATATTTATTCTGGACATGTACTATAAAAAAGTAATTCATTGAAGGAAACCCTTCATTAAAGCATGCACTTAGCTTTAAGGGACCAAGAGATTATTTTTGGATAAAGAAATATTTCCATAGAACAGACAGAGACATTTAGTGGGAAGTTTTCAGTAGAAGTAATAGCAAGACTCAGAGGATAAAGAAATAACCAGCAATCTTTGTGCCTCCGTAGTATATGTTGGTCATCTCCACCTCAGGATAGACTCCCTCTCCAAAAACATTCTTACAAAGATCCAAGTGATAACTACAACAAAACCAAATAATTTCTTGAGACATTGCAAATAAAATATTTATAAATACATGCATCTTTAGGAGCCCATAAATGCATTCAGATTTGAGTGTGTGCACCCATGATACACATGTACGTGTTGCAGAAGTATGTACACATGCACAAATCACATGATCTAGTGCTATCACACAATGGCCACATTATTTGGATCTTTCACATGCACAGCTCATGGAGCTGATAGATTGAGAACAAAAGCAGGCGTTCACAATCATACTTCCAGCCAGGGAGATATAATTCAACTTTAATAACCCCAGATCTAATATTCAAACGATGCTGTGAGTTTCACTTGAAAAGTTGCAGTCCAGGGCTACAATACTCTGTGAAAAAAAATAATAAGTGGTCACGCAGAATGGTCACCAACAGCTGACTAGTCATAGTGTGCTACACATGTAAATATGCTTTTAGGTTTATGAGTCCGAAACTTGCTTTTGATTTTTGAAACATGATCGATTGCCAGAACCGCCCTCAATTATAGTATGTCCGATCGGTTCAAGTTAGCATAACATATGGTAAGTGCATACTTTATATCAATCCTTGGAGACCGGATACTGTCGTTATATGGCGCAACCTGGAAATAAGCAACTTCACTGCAGACTTGGAACCACCATAGCCTATCAGCTGAGAGACAGGAAAAAGGTAACTAAAAAGTGAATTGTAGGATTAATAAAACCAAACCGAAAAAATTTAGCAAGAAATATGCTACAACGATTTTTTCATGTGCGAAAGGAGAGATGCACTGCACTTGAAAGTCATTGAACACGTTACCACTGTCTTCACCAACGGAGACATTCTTTAAATTCTCCTGATCATATGTTTGGATTGTCTCACCAAAACTTCCCAAGTAGTAGTCCTTCACATAGTCAGCATATGCTTCCTGAAAAGGAGTCAGTCATGGATCCAAATCTAAGTCAGCCTCTCTTCATTCTCATGAAAATAAGCACAAGATAAACATTATTCAGCTTTATTAGTTCCACACAACAAGGCTGGCATTGGTTTTTAGCATAAATAAACTTGATTGAATTCAGCTCCATCAGATGGAGGAGAATTCGCCTTGATTTAGAAGAAGAAAACGTGGAAATGGAAGCTGTAATCTATCAGGGAAATTTTTGGCTTGCCTAGACTAACTAATTTTTTTCACAAGTTTATTTGAATCCTCTATGGTTAAGAATACTAATAAAATGTCTTTTTTTCAATAACTATAAGATTTAGATTACCAAAACAATCAAACCACTCATAATTCAAGCGAACACTAACAGCACGCATGTTAATTCCAGCGAGCCTGCTCCAACATAAAATGATCGGGAGGTATCAGCGATTAACATTTAGCTCTTCACCATCTTGTCCCTTCTGCATCCCAACTAGGTAGAAGAATCTCAGCTGCCGCAGTTTCCAGAATAAACGAGGAATGAAGCATAGTAGAAGCCCAAAAAACCTCTCTCCCATTGAAATATTAACCGATCGAAGGGTAAGGATAGACCCTATGTTAGCCCTGAAAAGAGAGAAAAGAACATTTTGATGATCCCTGCTGTTCTAAAAGCATTTACAAGGTACACATCTTATTTACTGCCGTGCCTTTGAATTTGGTCAATGTAACATCTGTGATGATTCTTCTATACTTAATTGTAATCATGACAGGGGCCATCTGGCCAGAATTTTAAATTCAGAATACCATTTCTCTATCAGTCAGGGGATGCAGCTTGGAACTTTTATAGCATCAGGGCCACAGGATGAAGACAACAGCAGTCTTAGACTATTATGTCATCCAAGATAAGGCACTGGGCCAAATTTCTGGAAACTGAATTCCCTAATGCTCAGCTATTGATGATGCTGACATTGATTTCCTCATCCATGTTTCATGAACAAGTTCCAAACAATTATCCGCCTTCCCCCAAAGCAGCAACCTCAAAATGAACCCAGCTGTCCCTCACGACCGAATACAGTTCTATTTCCATTGCCATCATTACAATTGCAGAATAACCCAGCTGTCCCTAATGAGCGAATACAGTTTTATCTCTATTGCCATCATTACAATTGCAGAATTTCTCAATCTGGCGCTTTGTTGCTGATGTTGGAACCATGAAATTCCTGGAATCTCTGGCGAACTTTTCCCTAAGGTTAACATGTATCTTTTCATCTCCGGCCACTTTGCCCATACATCATATATGAAAGATTGTCCTCCAACACAATCAGTAAAAATAAAATGTATAAATGAAAAACACATAGGCAAATTTCATAAATTATGCCTCCAAAGTTGACATGAAGAGAAATTATGGTACAGAAAAGGCCACTATTCAGAGCATATAGTCATCACAACTACAACTACAACTCAACGAAATATAGGCACTACAGCTTTTCCAGGGATGAGCCCACTGCATTGTAAGTTATTAAGTGACCGTGATAGTGACTCACCAATAAATCTTTCCCTGTTTTTTTGGCTTCTGTGAGCGGGGAGCACAAACGATCTGGATTCCCATACTGAATCTGCATTGACGGGATAAAATTTCTTAGATTAAACCACACACTTAGATATTGTTATTTGCATACTTGTAAAGTACTCATTAAGTTTGAATAAATCATTCGTACCGCTATGACAGCAGCATCAGCAAGCAGATACAGGAAATCAACATCATTCTTTAACTGCAATCCTCAAACAGTTCATTAATGACAAGTTCAAGCGACTATTCTTTAATAACATCATAAAGTATCATACTATGCTCTAGAAGAAGCTTCACCTAAAGCTTCCAAAAAAACTATATAAATACCTTAGATGCTCCAAACATGCCTTTCACCGCTCCTGGATCAGCTAACAGCTTTTCGTCAACAAGTTTGGTTATTTCTTGAAGCACGGTTTTACATTCAGGACCAGTTGACTCTCCAATCTAGAGTCAGAAAGTAAAGAGTTATAAAGGAAAACTGTATTTTAACATGCAACAAAGTGATTAAGTGAAATAACAAAAAAACATATCTCAACACAGATAATCATTCAAGAGGTACTTGGAATAAATCTTAGCATGATTGAAAAATGAAGATTAAGTCAATGAGCTTGTCAAGGATTGTATGTATAAGTCAAAACCTGCTTGTCAAAATCAGTGAAGTTGTAGACAGCTTGAACAACGGCTGAGCTTGCTAGACTTCCACATGTCAAATGAGGAAACTTTAGCCGAAACCAGGCACTTAAAGCTCCAGAATATGAACCACCAAAAACAAACCAGGGATTTTCCGCATCTGAGAGATTATTTCGTGTATTCACCAACTCCTGTAAAATCATTATATAGAAAAAACTTTGTAAAACATGAAAATGTATTGGATAATATCATAAGACCAAAACATTAAAACCTACAATTAAGCAGTTGATGTGATTCTAATATACCCTAACCATCAGAAGAGAATCATCTTATTCAAGAAGGTAATACTGTGACATACATCAAGAACATGGCAAACTTGTAATCATTGTCTTCTTGTCTTCTTTCTCCAAGATCATAATACTAGACAATCAACATTCTACGTTGGAGAAGAAAATACAGAGGAGATATCAGAATAGGGTATGGGTATGAACTACAATACCATCAAACTTTCCACAACATGAAATAACAGCAGTTCTGACGATTGGAAGAGAAAGTGATTCAAAAAGTGTGTGTGCTTGTTCATGTATGTGTCTCTGTGTGGGTAAATATACACATAGCTAACAACATACCTTAGTTGCATTTCAATCCTGTAGAATATCACTATACCGAGGTCACAACTCGCCAGTGAATTATTTGGCAAGTGGCACATAAAGGAATTCAACGCCAAAAGCAGTTGTAATGCTTTGATGGCTGTCTCGGTAGCAAAAAAAAAAATTCAGCAAGTGATACGGCGCTGGGTCAGTCAATGCAGTGTTGTCAACAATATCACAGCAAAGCAATGTGATTTGACCCAAGTCAGTTCTATTTTCTTTGAGTTGGGTTGAGTTGAGTCAAATCAAAAGATTAGCTCAGTCACTCCAATGTTAATGCACAAAAGAGCATCAAGGCAGTGTATTTCCTCAAGTCACCCTTGAATCCCGTATCTGATGCTTTCAAATTAGACAAATCAATAAAAGAAGCAGTGGAATTATTACAACGAGAGAGGTAATTTTTGACACAAAGCCTAAAATTCTTCCGGCTCTGCTGATGAACCTAAATGTGAGAGATAACATGATAGTTGTGGAACAAAGCACCAATAAGTTATCTTCATTAAGAGGCAATAATTGGGATTGGCCCAAAAGCAGGACTTGAGTGCTTGACAAAGCAAATAAATAATAATTTATATAAAAGAAGATGTGAAGTCATAGGTAAGACTTCCCACATATTAGGCTTGGAGATAATCACGTCTATCAAAGAGATAGATGACCGAAGTCTTATCGTTATAGGTGCGGTAAGCTACATTTTAAGATTGCATTAAAGCTCAACATCATTTAATTGACCATCTCTTCTTCTATATTAAAGATTGCCATTATCATGTTCCCAGCGTATGACACATTTGTTCACTAATTTCTGGTAGAAACTTTAAATTTGATGGTGGTGATTGGCAACAGTTTCTCAAAGGTGGAGTCAGGCTTCACTTGATTCAAGCAGAAATAGAATCTCATGCATGTATTTTTTTTATTATCATTCGGAGGAACAGTCAATTGAAGGGTAATTCTTTTCGTACAAAGTGCATAATAAGTAAAAGGAAAATGTCTTTGTTTGAAACTAGGACTGATCGTTTGGCTTCACACAATTCAGATGAAAAGTTTACTTTTTTAATGAATATTAGCCACCAAAAAATTTTTCTAAAGTCTATCATGAAAGAGATGCTGAATGGTTTACATTTCAGCAAAATGTTCATCAGAATATGAACTTAAGCCAACGAATAGAAAGCCCTCAATTTGGATAAGTTCTAACGTTGACCATTCTCTAATTGGATTGTCTTCAGTGTTAAAAGGTCCATTTGAGACGGACTTAAAATGCTGAATTTTTACAGCTAATTGGTCAAGCTATCCCACATGATTAACCGTACATGTCAATATGGGTAGTAATGTAAATACCATTAAAGAAATTCTAAGTACATAGAAAAAATATGGTAGTTGTCTGCTTCAGCTGCTCACAGTCAATCGTGGGAGGGTATCATCCGACTTTTATTGGATTCAGGTTGATTCCAGAAAGTATCAGACTATACCTCAGTAATTCCCAACCTGCTTTGCAGATCCTATTTGACTTACAAGCCACAATCTCTCTTCAATTGATCCATTCAGACATTTGAATGAAAGACATCTGTTGGATTAGACTAAAATTGTATCAGAAAAGCAGCCTGATACGAACCTCCCCTCCCTACTCACGGGAAGGAAGGAAAAAGAAGGGAAAATGTATTCAAGAACAGAACAGAACAGTAACCTAGGGAGTTAGTTCGAGAGAACTTCCCACACTCTCCTCTATGGTTCTCCCCGCAAGGATGTCCCCCACTCACTCAGAAAGGGGGTATTTATACTATTCCGCCCTTTTGCCTAGGGTTCCAATAGAACCTTCTAGAATGTTCGCTTATGACAAACATATGTCTTGAGGGGTACCATATCACAGCCCTTAGTGAATACATTTTATAAGTTTCAAGATTTAGTTCGACTGAAATCTGGATTGAAAACATTAGTATTTAGGTGACGAATCTATTGCAAATGAGTGCTCAAACCATAATAGTATATCAAGGAGTAGTTAGAAGATTCACCAATAAGCCAGTATGATTAGAGCATTCCATTAGGAATGAAGTAGAAATGCCATGTGGCATTTATAATAATTGGCAACCACATCAACTACACTACCGTAGGATGCCACGTGGTGACATAAATCAGTAGGGAGGGTACTCTCTCGCTTACTTCTATGAGGAGATTGAATAAACTCCATTATAATGTTATTTTACATACCTGTGCTCGAGAAGTTTCTAGAGTCACAAGCTACATCTCTAACAACACTTCCTATAAAATCTGTGTTATTCAAGTTATTTATTTTGTAGATACTCTTGTTATTGCCAAAGAGATGTCTTCTCTAAATTTCAGTGTCCCTAAAGGCTTTCAAATTCTATTTTTTAAATGTTTCTAATTATGCTAAATATTTGACTTACACTCTGGCACAGATTCAAGTGGATGCAAAGAAAAAAGTCACCGAATTCATAATGTGAGTTGAAGTCAAATCCCAATACGATCTCATTCAACTTCTTTACTATTTAAGTCCTAATATGATACTACATCAGCTAACTTTGCATTGTACATAAAGAAAGTCAACTAGAACAAGATCCGTGGGTCATTAAAACAACAGAAGAAAACGCTCCACTCAAATTGGAGCAGAAGTTATAGTATCCATATATCAAGAAAAATATCTATCTACAATGTCTGAAAACACAGGGAACTTTGGTAATACTGATGGAAATAGACGAGTTAAGCACACATTAGAGCATAATGGTGAAGACGTACCTGGTAATATTGACGGAAAATAGCCAAATCAAAAAGAGCCTGCTTGGAAGAGAGATAGCTTAAATTTTCTGTTGTATGAAGCTTAAAAGGGGAACTCTTCCCGTAGTAGCGATGCTCAAGGGAAAGAATAGCAGCACCAAATTTCTTTGCTAAAACCTGATTCAGGAAATGCAGCATAAAAACAATCATTGATAATTGTATCCAGGATGGTGACAACAAGAAATAATAATCAATGATCCATAAAAACAAGAAAAATGAATAATAAAAAAACAGTCCACACTTCAAAAGCATCACCCCTATATTGGCTAAAGATCTTTAGCTTGAAAGATGATAGCATATGCTTGATGGTTAGCATCCAAATCAACAATAGACCAAGATTGATATCGGCTACCACATTGTCTTCTCTTGATAGAACTTGTATTGAGTAGTATAATATAGAATGGTTCAGGAGAAACATAAGACAATTAATATAGGAATCATTTATAGCTCGCAGAACGTCCTGCCTTAAGTACAACCCAAACTGTACAAGGCTAGATGATCCCTCCTCAGTCACCTATTAATGTCATTAAAATTAGCACAATAAACATGGTTAATTCAATCATTAGAACTGTTTCACCATAGTAAACATGGTTTCCTGAAGACAATAGTCAACATTTATAAGAACACTTGCCACACAATTAGCAGAGAAATTTTTGATACA
The DNA here is from genome assembly GCA_024713555.1 of Spirodela polyrhiza. Taxonomy (NCBI): domain Eukaryota; kingdom Viridiplantae; phylum Streptophyta; class Magnoliopsida; order Alismatales; family Araceae; genus Spirodela; species Spirodela polyrhiza. Next base: position 6,382,588 of record CM046531.1, on the reverse strand, counting down.
ATAAGTAGCTGATTTCGATTTCTTAGCACATACACACCAGAAGCAACGAGACTTCTCTAAATGCAGTAGCTGATGTGTCTATCAATGCATTTCGTCAACTTCGTAATGGATGCGACCACGAATGCATACACAGTATGTCGTCATTCAAATGCCAGGATAAAAGCTACCGTTTCATATGCCAGGATAAAAGCTAGTTAATATGCTGAATGTGTTAGGAGAGTGATGGTAAAACATTCGTAACTTACAGCAATATAATTGTTTGATATCCCCCGAGATGTGCCCTCACCCCCAATTATCAAAAATATAGGTGCCTGGGGATCTTCAACATAGCCAAGAAACTCATAGTAACGCTGCCTGAATTGACGATGATCCTGAAAATATGCCCTCCAGAAAGGTTAGAAAGAATAAAAATGCGTTAATGAGAGAGAGAATTGGGTAGAAAAGAAAATTTTGTTTTGATCCTCGAAAGAAAATCCCACTTATCAAAATAGCCATTGAAAATTATCTGACCACAACATAATCAGCTGCATCAATAGAAAATTAATTGTCAGGATGTTCACTAACATCAGAGAAACTCAATATCAGAATTGTCTAAATGACAACAGCAAGCCAAAATACCAAACACAGATAATGATTCACTCATCAAATCTCAGTGTATCAGGAACACAGAGGCACGAATCAACCAGTGTGGAACATTGAAACAAATTGGCATGGGATAAATCTTCCAATTTGACGAATTATCGCCCTCACAGAACCTGAGACTGAAAAATACATTCGGATGGAAAGCCAATTCTCGTCATATGCGCTAAGATGCATTCGTTCTCTGAAACCATGATGGATGGTAAGTTAAGAGCAAAGGAGGTGGAAAGCAAACGTTGTTCCATATACAAAAGGATAAAAAGAATTTGTGCTCCTTTAGGTGGATATTGACATTAGATCTAAAACAGACTTGGAGTGCAAAGATGCCCTATGTGAACTCAAAAATAAATTTATAAAATGTATCATCTAGGCAGGCATACGAAACTATGAGATCATGTCAAACGAACAGATGTCAGTTGTAAATGCCAGTACCAATACATATATATTTACATATCATAAAAACTAGCGATAATATCTTGGAACATGTGGTTATGCAAATCTTTAATTCCTTGAAATGCGCAAGAGTGGCGAAGAGAAGGTTTCCATATTTCCTAGATTCTTATAGGGTCCAAAGTTTCATATTTAACCACATACCCCTTACACTATGTAAATTATTTTATAGGGTGAAGTGAGCACAAATAACAGCCAGAACATTGAAGAACAGCATTACACACCCTGAGAATATCATTATGAAATTTTGGCTCACTTTCATCAAGATTTTCTCCGATGAATATGAAATTAACCCTCCAGAATGGGAATTTAAAGAAGTTGATTACATCAATAAACTTGAAGCTTTGATGTAATGTAAAGAACACCCAAGCTATAGACTAGACGACAGTGTGCAAACTTAATAAAATCCCCAATAATAGAATCCCGAGTTCAATGGTTTCAACGTTAACTAAGGACTTAAAAATAATAGGGCTGAAGCAGGAGATCGAGGAGAAGATAGAGGAAAAATAGATTCTGCTGACAGCAAACATAGGTGCCGACAAAAGCAGATAATTTTTTTAGGGAAGGCAGTGATGAAAATCAAATTGAAGCTATAAAAAAAAGCAATGTTCAAAAAAAGTTCACGATAGTCAGTTTCTGACACAATTCGATGATTGCTATATGGCAGGATATTCCCTCGGATGCCATTAAACAGGCACGTTTTTGCCATTGAATTCTTAATGCGTCCTCATTTTTCTCAAAGTAAAAGATAATCACGGGTGCTAGATGAGGCCATCTTCCGCACAGAAACTACCCCAGGTCTCCCACAACATAGAAACTGTAGGTAGAGTTTCGAACACTGTGCAAAAAGGCTGGTTCCGTGGACATTACCGCGGGGGCGAAGTGATCAAGCGTCTGATTAAACCAGCGCTCCTCCGTAGTCAGGTACCGCCCCTCGTCACCGGGCAGGCGAAACCGCCGGCACTCGGCCCCGGGAACCGACGCCAGAAGCGAGATAACAATGGTGATCAGGAGCATACAGAAAGAAGAAGAGCAATACATGGCGGCTCCTTCCGACCACGCCACGCCGACTGGTATCGCGGCAACGGTGCGGCGTCTGGTTGTGAGCCCCCTCCACGCAGAGATCGGCCTCCTCCCCTGCCCCCTCTTCGCTCCCCAGCTGGTCCGATTTCGAGAACGTTGAGAAGATCTGCGACTATTCTCCCGTTTTACACGTGGCCGTACCATAATTATCCACGTGGCAGATACCCTCTTTCTTACAATCCCTAACTGGGCCCGATATTAGGCATTCTACAAAGCATGATTTATCCTGGGCCCGGGCCCAGGTAGTCTCGTACAAGAATATATGGACTCAAATTTTGGGCCCAAAATTGTGCGATCTAGCCCACGTGGCAAGGCCCATCTAGTGGACTGACAAGATCACACTTGGGTGATTAAGCTCATTCGTGGATCTGCCCCCACCCAATTAATTCACGACCCAATATTACATAAATAAAATATTTTATTTTAAATTATAATATTTTTAGGAACATAAATAATACTTTTAATTGATGTCAATGTTTATTTTCAAGTTAGATTGATAACGACCGCTAGATTATCAGAGTAATTTAAATAGTAATTTATATCCGTGCATCAAAAAAAAAATTGTTCTGGAAAAAATATTTTCAGCTCTTGGGCCCACCCGGCGGCGGTTGCGTGCGAATAGGTGGGGCCCACTGGGGGGAGGTGGGGCTAGTATATAAGGATGTACACTAGTGTCATTTGTTTCCCTCCGCAAGCCTGGGAAAACGAGCCGGAGGGAAGGACGTGCTCGGAGAGCAGAGGTTCTCTTCCCCGTTCCCGGCGGGGGTTCTCCCGTCGAGAAGAGAGGCGCATTGGGAAGAGAGGCTTGGGGAGGCTGCGGTCTGCGGGAACGTGGATCAGCTTCACGTCGACGGGGATCTTTCTCCCTGGCGCGGTGCGTCTGTCTGTGGTTGCTGTTCATGCCATGCTCTTGTCATTGCGATCGTATTTTACTCTTGAGTTTGATTTATTTTTTGAATTCTCGTTTATTATGTGTTGCTCTTTGGTTTAGAAGCGTTTGGATGCATTCATTTTTTTTTTTCTCTCTTCTGCCACTTATGGGTTGTCGTTTGATTCACCTAAAGAAGATATGCTCTCTGGAAGTACGGTGTTCAGGGGACAGTGAAAGACCGATAAAGTATGATGATAAAGCACAGAGAAATTACTCTCTTGGAAGACATTTTAAATGGTTTTCTGTGCCCTTGGCGTTTGTGTCTGTAGCAGAACGGCTTTCAATGCTTTCCTGGGTTTAGTGCATATTTTCTTTATCTCTTTACTTTCTGTTCACAAATTCGTGTATTTCTCTTGTCCTATCCTCAACAATGGCATTAGCATCTCCCAGTTTCATCTCTTGCTCCTTGGGATTTTTTCACTGAGAGAACTAAAGATGCTAGGGTCATCGTCGGCTCTTTTCCGTGGTCATGGCGCCCAGTCCACGGCTTTCCTTGCGGTGGTGCTTGCCACGAACATTTATTTTCAGTAGTTATGCCATGAGTTCGTTTGGCAAAAAAAGCTTTTGAAAACCTTGAAAAAGTGAAAAGTACCCACGGATGTTGAATTTAATCATCTGAAAATTACTCTCTGATGGTAGCCGTTAAAACTATCATAAAAGCCCGTAGGTCGCGAAAAAATCCATCCGAAGGCTAACTTTAAACTGCTGTTTGAGCAAACTTTAGAGGTTTTTCAACCCTCTTTCAGCATGAATGTTCGACAAGAACTTCAAGACAGTTTCTGATCATGGATTTCTCAAATTCAGCTGCATTGCTGTTTTCTGTGGGAGTAACATTTGGCACAAACATACTGGGTATTGCATTTGCCTATGCTCCCGGCTTCAAAAAATCCTCAAAATTTCAAGCACATTATTGTCCCTGTTATCCAAGCTCGAACTTGTAACAATCTATGTATTTCTTTTTTTCATAAAAGTCTGTTTAAATTTTACAAACACATTTTTTGTATTTTATCTATCCATACATGTATAAACAGATGGATGAAAAATGAACTGGAAAAGCAAACTTACTAACGACGTAAATTGAGAAAAGCATGGTATATAGATATAAATGGTGATGAGAAATGACAAGTGCAAATAATTCAGGAGGCAAAACGTAATCCTTTAAAACTTCCTCGTTGTGAAGGACAGAGGACATTGACAACAAAATCTTCAGTCGCTAGTTATAAATCTGAGTACATTGTATCTCAGTGCTGACGTGTGTAAAATGTGGTCAGGCTGTTGTACGAAGGCAGATTGACCATCTCTTCATCCACTATTTCTGCGCAAAGAAACTGAATTGATTTTTTCTATGAGACACTTTAAAAGCGGATGATTTTATAGAGTCATTGATGACCCAAAGAGAGGATAGTAATTGCGAGTCTGATATTGATAGTGAATACAAGACAGTTTTTGATCATCTTAAGGAAGATGGCAGCTCATATGTCTTTGAAATGCCACCTAATTTTGTCAAATATGAAGAAGAGGATGATTCTTTTAGCGATGATGGTATAGAAATCCATGGTAATCCAGAAACGTACCCAAGGCTGCAGAGATATCATGTAAGCGAAGAGAAAGTGACGTATGGACAATCTGAGAGAGATATACTAAAGCATCTTAAGCTGAGAAAAATTGCTATTGATCCTTGTTATGAGATATTCCTAAGTCATGTCCAAGCGAGAGATGGCTCATTGCTCCTCAAGTTAGCCAATGGTACGACTGTCAAGTATGAAGATCAAATCGAAACCCCAACTACATCAACCACAACTGAGGTAACTCCTATTCCTGCCAAAGATTCGGAATTGCAGAGTGCACTTTCCATATTTTATGGTTCATTCGTAAGTGTTTAATTTTTTTTAATTGACTGGTTTCAGGTAGATCAACATTATTCATTTTATTTGCTAAAAATATTATGTAATTTCAGGCGGCTGTGTTAGAGGATAATGAAGCATCCGGTGAAAATCGCAGATGCAGTAAGAAATCTTACTTTAGGAAAAAACTGGACGTTATTAGCGATAAACCATTTGATCAGGACGAGTTTGAACATCCTTTTAATGAATTACGTACTTCTAAACCGATCAAGAAAGATAAGCAGTTACGTGGTGCTACGAAGACATATCAAACGACAGAAATGGGAAAATCATATCTCGATCATCACCCAGGTAAGTCGATGAGCATATGCCACAATTTTTAGTTTGAGATATATTCCATGCTATCTTGTATAAATAATTTGAAGTAATAATATGACACATTACTCAATCCACCTCGACATTTGCATTAAAAGATACCTCATCTTACTCTACGAATGTTTCAGCATGCTAAAGATTCAACTCTAAACATCAAAATTATACGGGCACTACTTGTTTGTTGAATCTTATTCATTGGATGCTTTCATCATTTATTATTTACATTTATGTACAACTGAATTAAATTTCGAAATAAACAATTATGAGATTTAAAAAAATCAGCAATGTTTATTTCTTCTATTTTAAAATTTTTGATTATTTTTGAAATACTTCCTTTCAAGCCAAATTCTCAGTTTTTTGTGAGAGTTTTTCCACTACATAATGGACTACTTTATTTCTTTTAATTTATTTATCCTCCTTATTCATTTAAGTCAATTATAAGTTTCTCAAATATTAGATGTTAATACTTAAAAGGGATCTACCTCTCAAATCCTTGCAAAGCAAGAAAGGACCACTCACTCACCGAAGTATCTTTAGATGGAAATGACAGCAAGTTTGCTTAACACAGAAATTTTTTTTGAAAATGCTCATAAATTTTAACCCATTTCACAATCAAAGGTTATAGGTTACGGACATCAATCTTTTAAATTACAGGATCAATGAATCTAAAACCAATCTGTGTCAATCAGTTAGACCAATCCTAGGGAATATTGGATGTCCCTCAAATGTACAATCTGTCTTGAATCTTCTAATAGGATTTGAAAAAAGATGATAACATTTAAATACTTTTGACCTATAAAAATCACAAATATAATTTTCATTTCGAACTAAACCATGAAGATCAAATGTCCAATAATGAAATTAAGTTACATTTGTAACATTACGAATGTCGTGCTTTAGGTTCAAAATGAAACTAATATTAGCCATTTTTTTACATTACAAAGTTATAACTGTGTTGCTATTAAAACTATCTATGAATATATCTTTGTAACATTGTAAGCAGTATTCTCACTCCATTCTGAGCTTTTTCCGGCTTGTAAGACCATGATAATTTGACTACTCCATGGAGTAGATAATAGAAGTATCTGAGATCTCAGGATGACTCGGAAAAAAACTGTGGGCCATAGATCCTCCAATTATGCCTGGGTTTCTCGAATGGGACCAATTTCACTAATGTTGTGGATCCCACCATTTCTTCTGTTTTTCGTCCCCAAAAATTCTGTGGATCCGTGAAAACTGTATTACTCACATTATTTAGTTCTTGGGTTAAAATTCTCTCATAGCGAAGGAATATCATGAGAATATTCTACTGTCGTTTAGTTTTGCTCGTTCAATATCTAGAGAAAGAAAATTATTCTCACCTAGGGGGGAGAGAGGATGGGATCTCTGCCCCGTGGCTTTTTAGCAGCCCGAAAGCAAGAGATAGATAAATAGATTGAGTGAGCAAGAGAGAAGGGAAGAGGGGGGGGGGGTGGAGGAGGGAGAAAGGGGTTATGTATTAGTTCACTCAGCCACACCTGATACAGGACAAGATGCAGAGACATGGGCTTAGGTTTTGGAGAGCTGAAACAAAAACCCTAAATCCTAAAGCCCAAGCCATGCTGAATCCTGTGATCATCATTGGTCAACCGTTTTATTCACTCCCCCATCTCGATATCTGGGTCACCCACAGTCAAACGGTTGGGTTCAGTTTTGAATTCGCTGCTGATGATGCTTGAAAATTTTTCCCAATTAAAATTATTTCAAATCATTCTGAAAATTATAAAAATTCATCTTTACACTATGTGCATATTTAACATTTTTATTCATCATACCCTTTTCATAACCCAGGAAGTTTTTTTTTGCAATTCTATGGTTAAACCTCTTGGGCACATTATTGTGAATAACGTAATTAGTTTGCTTTATAATTCATTTTTTTCTTTAAATTCCTAGATTTTGCCGAGAAGATTAGGACGGCTTGCTGTGACGGCCACCGTTTCAAGCAGCTCAATGGCTTCTTCCACTGGTTGAAGGTACCGGGTTTTCTCCCACTCGTATCATTTGATCCTCTCCTTAAATTTGCTTTTTCTTCCATTTTGGTTGGTTGGATTCTTCAATATTTTGGTAGATTTCTTTGCGCGTTCTTGGGGTTATTTCTAAATGTCTTCTTCAAAACTCTCCCCAGAATCTGTGCCACGATGGATCATTTAGACCGTGGTTAGATGACAGCTTCAACTCGTGTGACTATTGTCAGTGACCTGCCATCCTCTCTCTCTCTCTCTCTCTCTCTCTCTCTCTCTCTCTCTCTCGCTATATATATATATATATATATATAAATGTATATGCATGTCGCTGCTGCATGGTTCAGGTTGGGAGCCAGCGTATGAGATTGAAAATAAATAAATAAGTCTGAGCTGTTGCGTTACTTCGTTGAGGGTTTTTTCTGACGTAGGTTTGAAGATCAGGCTAGGGTCTGACAAGGCAAAGGCGGCATGGGAGAATATGCAAGGAACCGCCGTCGTTCCCGCGTCGGAGTAGATAGTACAGGAAATCCGACTCAGCGGGGCTCTCCAACATGACGCCTAGCCGACATGGGCGTTGACTTGGGACAGCTTCAGCAACGAGCGTACCGTCGGTTCTTCGGGGGCACTGGCATCACGCCCCAGTTAGCCTCGTAGCATGTCCTTCGTGCGCCCGGCGCGTGCCGCGCCCGTGCCACGCCGTGCCGCATGCCCCCCGCGCGCGCTCCGCGCCCTGATGCGTGCCTCCGCGAGCGCGCGCCCGTGCTGCGCTGTGCGGGCGCCGTGCCAGCGGCGGCAGAGGTTGCGGGGGGCGTGACAGCTGGGTCTGGATAACGTGGGATGTGGGTTTGACTCTATTTCAGGTTTCCCTTACGTTTGGGGGTGAGATTTGTGTGAAGGGATCAAATAGTCAAAGATTATCCTCATGGTTGACTTTCTCAACGGAGATGTGCATGCCGCCGACCGCGTCAGAACAGCGGATGATGCGGGGGATTAAGATCAGACTGATTTCGCGCGCCTGACACGCCAGCTCTTCTATAAATGCATGGAGGGCTCCTCCGGTGTCGCTGGTTGGAGAGAGAGAGAGAGAGAGAGATGGGTTTTCAGGAAGAGGCTTGGATGGGGACGTCGCTAGATCCCCTGCCGTTGCTGTCTCTCAACCATGTGTCGTTTACCTGCGAGAACGTGGAGAGGTCCTGCGAGTTCTACCGGAGGGTTCTGGGATTCGTCCTCGTGCGGAGGCCTTCTTCCTTCGACTTCCGAGGGGCGTGGTGAGCTTTCTCGTCGAATTCATTTAGCGAGAGAGAGAGAGAGAGAGAGAGAGAGAGAGAGAGAGAGAGAGAGAGAGGAGAGAGAGGGAGAGGGAGAGAGAGAGAGAGGGAGAGGGAGAGGGAGGACTCTCACCGATCGAAGATCCCTTCATTTGTTGAAATAAGTACGATGTTTATAATAGCATCGGACGATTTATATAATCTTTTTATGCTATATTTTGTGAGACGAGGGCGAGAGGGGAGGAGAAGAGAAGAGAGGGGAGGGAAGCGCTTATCCATTCGCTAAATCATTCTAAGCTTAGGAAGGCAACGCGTCGGTACGACCCGACAACTAGATCGGAAGCCTCCTCCCTCTATGGGTTTTTTTCTTCTCTAACACAGAAAAGAAGGAAAAGCACAGGAAGAAGAAGTGAGAGAGAGCAGAGAACACAGAGAACCACGAGACTGAATCAGAACCTCCTCCTGCGGCTGCAAAAATCCGGTCCACCGACGACTCCCGTCCCTTCTACAGCTCATCCTGCCACAAACACAGACCCCAAATAAAGGAAACAAACCAGTCAGCGATGGTTTCTGCGCAGGCACAGAAGCTCAGAACATCATTACTCTCTCTCTCTCTCTCTCTCTCTCTCTCTCTCTCTCTCTCTCTCTCTCTCTCTCTCGCTTATAAAGAAACGTCTTAGAAAGGGACGGACATGACTGGGTGCGTCATCGGCGTCCTTCTCCTCGTCGGACTCTTCCTTCTCCGCCGCGTCCTCGGCCTCCTCTTTCTCGCCCTGCATAGAAAACGTCTCCATCAGCTCTTTCTCTTCACGCAGGCTGTTCAACTACGGGATCGGGATCCACTTGATAGAGCGCAGCTCCTCGTCGGACGTGCCGACGAAGCCGCCCCTGATCGACCCGAAGGCCAACCACATCTCATTCCAGGTTCCCATCCGTCCCGAATATCTCTCTTCTTCATGGTGAGTCCCATGTCTCCGGCTGCCGGAAGCTCACGAACAGGGAACCGGTGACCGCAGTGTACGGACGTCGAGCTGGTGAGGAAGAAGCTGGAGGAGATGGGCATCGACCACGTGGCGGCGGCGGTGTCGGCAGAGGGGGGAGTCGAGGTTGGGCAGCTCTTCTTCCACGACCCCGACGGGAACATGGTGGAGATCTGCGACTGCCAAAAGCTACCCGTGCTGCCCCTCTCGCCGTCAGCCTCCCCGCTGGGGCTTCTTCTCCGTGAGAGCCCCGTCGACAATGGCTGCAGCGGCGCCGGCGCAGCCACCGTCGGCTCTTCCTCCTGCCGCCGGTCATACATGGCCCCCCGCTTGTACAGATGGCATCTGTTGAAGAAACACGTCACGAAGAACGTTGTTCTCCAATAATACGAACAGATTCTTTATTGTTTTACACGTTGCCTCTCTCCCTCTCCCTCTCTCTCTCTCTAAATATGACGACGATATTATCAAACAACTAGGCTCTGAAAAACTCTCTCTCTCTCTCTCTCTCTCTTTCTCTCTCTCTCTCTCGATCGATCGATCGATCGATCGCTTGCTCGCTCGCTCACTCAAGGATGGTGAGATGCAGAGATCTGGTGTTACATTGTTTAAAAAATGGGTGAAATATAGAAAACAAAACCCTCCTACCAGGAGACAGAGAAGAAGAGAGAAGATCAAAAATAGAGTAAGAGAGAGGAGAATATAATCAGACAATAAATACTTCTGGGGTAATCGCTTAATCGGCCTGAGATTTTTTATCTTCCAATAGTTAAAAGATGAAGCAAATACATGATAACTATCCAATATTTCACATCAGCCTGCCTACTCGATCAAAACCTCTGCCCGAGGAGAATCGGTTATCAATTCAACTTGTTCAACCGCGTGGAGCTTCGGGTTTTCTGACAGAGCCAAAACAAAGATGAGCCCATCACAACCATGGCTCAGGACGACCAAATGATATACATAGATGGTCTCCACCGTGACCCTAGTATCGACTATTACATAGAAACACAGCTAGTGGGAACTTCACTCTATAATCTAACCTATATCAACTCACCACCTCAGTGCCCAAAAAGGATGGGGGACCAGCATGATAAATTGAAATAACTTGGCATTACAAACGACATTGGACTTATTTTCTGGGTCATTTTTCAGGGTCACCTCTGAAAGATCCAACAGGGATCACAGTACCGTTCTGGTGGCCACTGCCGCCGATGACATGCACAACCCGAGCCTTTATTAAGAAAGACAACAACATCACACGTTTGCATCATCAAAGAACCAAGATTAATTCATACAATAAATGATTTCAAATTTTAAAAAGTACGTACTCGGGTAGATGAAGGCTGCCCATTAGTCTGTAGGGGTCTAGCATTAAGATCAATCATTTCGGCGTCCAGATTTCTGCACTCATCTTTCATGGTCTCCTCATGCGGCGCTGTGGTAAGTCGGTGGTTTTGCAGTTTTTCTTTGATCAAAGATTTGGGCATCTTCTGCTCCTTTCTCTTCTCAACAGGATCTAATGTTTGCAAGGCCATGTCTTCACCATGATTGGTTTTGTCCACTGGAAACTATATAAAGACCAGCTAGGTATTAAAAGGGAAGTATTGCGGGCTATAACCAGGAAGTTGATAGATATAGGATGGAAGACAGACCTCGACCCTCTGCCTCAATAGGAGGTATCTTTTATGTGTTTGTTTTCCTCCAACGTGCACTACTGTATCACATTGTAAGCATAGGGAGCTTCCATCTATTTCACAGTAAAAGAATGCTGCATCCGGTCCAAAAGAGGGGAATGAGACCATTTGAATAAAGATGAAAAGAGTTATGATGATGGATGGTGTATGAATCACCAGGAGCATTTTCACAGATGTCACAGAGGGGGACGTCACTAGGGTCGGCAAGCCCTACGCGGACATGTCTGCTGGCCAACTTGTTGCACTTGTGGACCTAAAAGATGTTAATACATAACCAAAACATTGTCATTTGATAGTTTTCTGGCAGTAAAGACTCATGACGGATAAAAACGAAAATTAGGGGTGGGAGAAAGAGAGAGAGAGAGAGAGAGAGAGAGAGTGAGTATTAATCTACGTGAACTTGTTTGAGAGCTAAATTCCCATTCTTATTGGACAACCTCAAAAATCTTAAGTATGATATTATAGTAGAAGAATAAATGAAACCAAAACCAGAGCTTAATACAAAGCAACCTTAGACGAGCCATTCAATCATTACTTGAAAGTAATAGTATGCATCTATTGATTTCAATTAAATATGAATTATTTTTAAATTTTTGTATAAATATATTGAAGCCTTTTTGTGTTGCTTGAGCTTGATTAAAAACAACACCTCCAATACATAGAAAGGCAAGATCAAGGTTAAATAGATCAATTGAGATTAACCTAGCTTTCTAATGTTAACCTAAGCTTGACTAATTGGGAAGAAAAAGATCTATCATTGAATCGAAGGTAGACAAGGTGGAGATATGTTATTTCATATGAGGTGTCACCACACAAACCTAGATCATTGGCATAGTCACATCATACCAAAAATATGGCTACTAAAATGAAAACACAATCATTTTAGTAGAAAATGAGTCAAAAAATACAAATATATTTGTATTTAGTATTAATAAATCAAAATAAGAAATAATTCAAAGGAAAATTACTAGAGAACCTAGTCTAACATTGAGCTCTCATATCTTGTCTCTAGCATCTAGCAAAGTAATTCACAAACTTGTATTTTAAAAATATTTTTTATTCGATACCTACAATTTTTGTCTTAAATTGAAAAGACATGCATTACTTTCTAGTATGATATTTGTCAACTATTTTTCATCAATGTGCTATAATTCACGAATCTTTAAATTCTTATATAAAATATCAAGCATTGTTCATCTTCTGAAAAATTCATGAATTATCATTTTAAAACTATACGAACAAAGATGATGAAGATGTTAAAAGGGCATTAATATTGTTGATAATGATTCTCCATGATTTTTTAGAACACTTCGTTCATAGTAGTTTCATAATGTTTTATGATGAAGCACACAACTGCACTCCAAACACATTAGTTTGCAACTTAAGTAGTCTCTCACCTCTATTATCCTAGATAACTAGACAAAAACCGTTCTATAGATTACTATGACCTTTCTAGAAAATGAAATTCTTAGTAGATTCATTCATCTTTAAATTGAATTCAACAACTCATTTGAAAGTTTTCTTCAAATATTTTTTTTGCTAGGTCTTAGGGGAATACTATAAAAGATTATGGGTACTTTGAGAAAATAGATTTAGGATTTATTTATATTTAAGATTTGTCAGATATTAATAAAGTTGTGAGTAAACAAAATTTTTCAAATAAAATACTCATTTATTATATATAAATATTTCTCAATGTCCAATGGAATTCTCATAAAAAATATAAGAAATAAGATTTCAACTATAAAATAAAACTACCACCATTATTGAATTGGCTTTTCAAATACAAGTGCCTCAGCATTTTCTCCTTGTATGCATCAAGTTATTTTGAAGTCTTACCAAGTGATCCTCCTTTTTCATTAATAGTATGTTAAGAACTATCATGTACTTGCCAATTTCGATGGCCTATCTTCTAGCAAACCTCAAACTTCAATCTTCATGTACATGCTCAAGAATCGTGTAAAATTCTCAATGATTGTGTCATGAAAGGAGAAAACCATATATGGCATGTCCTTAATTTGAGTATTATTGACCACAAGCTAATCAATTACAACTTTGTTCGTACTCCAATTTCATACAAACAGGTGTTAAGTTCATTTTTTATATTAAATGTATCTACAACTTCATCCTTGTTCTTCTTTTATTCTATGTTTGGGTTAGCAACTACTAAATTAAAATGGGCATTGCAATGAGCATTGCATTTACTATCGATTCACAAGTGAAGACAATTAATCTACGCTCCAATGCCTTCACTATCATTTGATTATTAAGAAGCAGTTGTGAATGTGTCCCCGATTTGATCATTTCAAAAACTCAGTTGAAATTGTTTCAATTAAATATTCTACTAGCACAATTAAAAAAATACCCAGATATTTTTCAAAGACCAGTTTCAGATATGAATAAAAATAATAAAAAACTATATCTGAAGTAAAAAATTTAATGGCCCTACAAACTTGTACAAAACAAAGAGTGCCCTGATCCAAACTCATCAGCTCGGCCTACATTTCTGCTGCATCATGCGACATGTAACCAGGTTAAGTTAGACTTTCTAACACGTTTTCATAACCGTGAGATTTTATAAAATTGATTCTGAAAAGATAACGCAAATTACTAATCCCATACCCCGAGGGGACATCTCCTTGCAAGCAACCAAACTAGAAATGGAATGATTCAGAAAAATATGGGGTATGGGGTTAGAGAGAGAGAGAGAGAGAGAGAGAGAGAGAGAGAGAGAAACGAGACCTTATCGTCACAGGATTTGCAGAGGGCGGCCTCGTCTGCCGCACAGAAGAGTATGGCGGGGGCGCTCTCGCAGACGTCGCAGATGGTCCGCATGTTCCGCAGCCTCTCATCCCTCCGTCGCTTCCCAACTCAGACACACACCTCGCTCCATCCACCCCGTTGATCCCCGCCCAAATTCCCCTCCCACAGAGCACGGGGAAGAGAGAGAGAGAGAGAGAGAGGGAGGCGGACGGGGCTACCGAGAGAAGAAGACGAAATGCCAACCGAGCATCTGGTGCGTTGACCCCCGACGAGAAGAAGACCGACTCCACGGCGACCGGTGGAAGCGGAGAAGACGCCTCCTCCCCCCACCTTCTTCTCCTTCTTCTTCGTTGAAGAGAGCAAATTTAGGGGGCCATGTCTACCCCCTTGAGAGGCGGCCGCGAGGTCCGGCAAGCCCAGTCGTGGCGCCGCCGAGTTATCCTCACCCCACTTTGGTTATAACTCGCTCCCAACACTTCGACAACCCGAACATGGCCCCACCAAGGGCGAAACCGATCGCACCCCCCCCCCCCATAGGTGGGGGTCCTAATGACATACAGGGCGTGAAAATAGCGAGATATTGGAGTAACCTCCTGTGGGCCCACGCCACGTGTCCGCGCCCTGGCCTTGTTTTGATTTGCCGGGACGCGTTCTCAGCCACAGAAATGGTTGCGCACTCGTGGAGAGAGAGAGAGAGAGAGAGAGAGAGAGAGAGAGAGACGTTGTGGCGAGGGAGGCGGATCTTCGCAACGCACGGCGTCGCTCCGCAGGCAGCGAGAGATTTTATCGGGCCCAGAATGAGACAAGCCCGAATGGGGAATAAATAAATAAATTAAAAAAATTACTATTTGTTCCCCCCTAAAATAATAAAAATACGGATAAATCTCTCTGTTCTATCAATTAGTTTCAACTCCCTCTGACTCCTCACGTGATACCCACCACGTCCAAGTCCCCATTAAAAAGGTACTTTTTTCTATGTTTTAAATATTTTCAGGCATATTTTTAATTTCCAAAGTAAATAATTCGACCTCGTGAGACCACTTCAAACTTTGGGTCGGGGCATAAATATTTACCTCGGACCAACATGTCATAATAAACTAGAAACCATCAAAATGTAACCTTTCATAACTTCAATTTTTTTATGCACCCATCCCCCTCACCCCTCTTTAATTGTGTGCGTATATTTATTTTATTTTTAGGTATACATTTAATAAAAAAATTAGCGAAAGTTCCAACTTTGACCCCACATGTTGTGGTTGGGAGACCTAAGTTCCCTTGAAACCCAAAAAAATATATTTTTAACACGCACACCCCTTTATTTATAATATTTTCCCAACAAAAAATACCATGAGCCCTTATTAATTGGCATTGGGGAATAAAAGCTAGCTAATTATAACATCGAGAGAGTGTGTGGCTCCGCTTCATGGGCTGTTAATAGGCCTTCTACGACATCCATAATGGGCTTTTAATGGGCCTAAGTGGGCCTGCCAAGCCTCGCCGATCATTTTTTACAGGGAAGATAAGTTCCTCTCTCTCTCTCTCTCTCTCTCTCTCTGTCCGTCGATTTTACGTCAACTTCGATGGGGACGTATGAAGCGACGCTAGCAACTACGGGGCGTCGGTCGGGCTTGCAGTATACGGCGGACCACGTTATCAACCCGAGTACAGAAAGGTACAGATGGGACTGTGAGGAGAATTGGCCGTTGTATGCTCCGCCGCGCAGACGATTACGGTGCTCCCGCGGAGTAGTGGATCGGAGCTGAAAATTCCAACGGTCTATTTATTACCACGATATTTAATTATAGTATTCTGTGAACTGCCACGTGGCATGTTTATAAACAAATTACCTGTTGATGACGTTTTGATGACGTAGTTTTAGCCCTAATCAGGCCATTAGCCTACCAGTTCGGTTAAGGAGCTCGTCTTTTCTGCGGAAATCTGGCTGGAACTGGAGGTGGTGTTGACCGCGGCGTCGGATGGGAGGTTGCTGTTGATGTTGCCGGCGCCGGCGATGTGGCTGACGGCGCAGCCGACGGAGTTTAGTGGCGGAGGCGGCGCTCATGGTGGGAATGGGTGATTTTTATTGTTATCCGTCTTCTTCCCCCCTCCCGTGTGGCCTCTCTCTCTTCCCTTCACCGAGATTTCTGTGGCGGGGGTGAGCTGGTTGAAGAACCTGCCGACGGAACCCGGCGGCGGAGCAACTCCCTCTCTCTCAAGGTTCTGGGTTTTCCTCCCTCTCTTCTCCTCCTCCTCCTCCTCCTCCTCCTCCGTCGCTTTGGGTCTCTCTCCACCCCACCGCCGGTGGGTCGTGGAGGTTCGGTTGCTCCGGTTAGTTTCCATCACCTCCACTCTCCCTCTCTCTCTCTCTCTCTAAACTCTCTGTCTAACTGGTGTTTGGGGATGTTCCAGTTTGATCTGCTCTTCCTCTTCTTCCGCAAGGGCGCGAGAAGGCAGAGTCAGCAGGGTAGGTGGAGGAAGCGGGAAGGGAGGCCTGGTTCTTCCCTCCGTTTCCGGCATTGTTGAGATCTCGGGTCAGGGAGCTGTGGTGGGTTTCGATCTTGGGTACGCAGCGGATGAGAGCTTAGAAGGGGGTTCGATTTCTCTTCTTCTTCTCTGATCTCCGTTGATCTTCCGTTTTCTGGTTTCTGTGTCTTCTTCCTGTTCTTCCTCTCCCCATTCTCTTCATTTAGGAAGCGAATCTACTGCGAGTTGAAGGTAGAAGATGCGGTGGTGGGGCCGTCTCTTTCAGATCCTCCACGGCACAGAAATACAGTAGCAGATAAATACACAGCTTCTCTCTCGGTCCCCCCTCTCTCTCTCTCTCTCTCTCTCTCTCTCTCTCTCTCTCCTCACCTCCTTCTACCTCGCGCCACTCCAACTGTTCTGCTCCTTTTCTGACCGACAGGCGTCTCTGACTGGTCCCAACACTCGAAGCTGATCCGGACTAGACACTTCCCGTAGAGAACGCCTGCATCTCTCTCTCTCTCTCTCTCTCTCTCGACCCACTCGATCTCTGCTGCAACTCCGCCGCCTCCGAGCTGCCAAGGGCTTCACCGGGGACCTGGGAGCGAGAAGTAGAGGCTCCTCCTCGTAATCATTCTCGCAGAGTTCAGATCTAGAGGTTCTCGCTGGTCTGTGGACCGAGGCTGGAGAGAGAGATGGGGACTATCTCTGGGGACGAGCTGTCGCAGTGGGAGGAGGCCCAGGAGACGGCGAGCGAGAGCATTGCCGGGGAAGACGGAGGAGGAGAGGGGGGAGGCTCCGATGGCGGCGGGAAGGAGAGGATTCGCGTGTCTGTGAGGCTGCGGCCGCTGAACGAGGAGGAGCTCGCAAGGAACGACCCGTCGGACTGGGAGTGCATCAACGACACCACCATCATCTTCAGGAACGCCATGCCAGACAGATCGATGCTCCCCCCCACCGCCTACAGCTTTGGTAACTCATCTGGTTTTCCCCCAAATTGTGATCATCTCTCTCTCTCTCTCTCTCTCTCTCTCTCTCCTCAACTTCTTCCTCCACAGACAGAGTATTCTCCTGCGAATGCGGCACCAGGCAAGTGTACGAAGAGGGAGCCAAGGAGGTGGCTCTGTCAGTGGTCAGCGGCATAAATGGTGGGCACATCTGATCCTTCTCATCATCTTCTTCTTCCTCCTCTGAAAAAACATTTAGAGAGAGAGAGAGAGAGAGACAGATAGAGAGACAGAGAGAGATGATCTCAGTGAGGCACCTGCTGTTTCAGCGAGCATCTTCGCCTATGGACAGACGAGCAGTGGGAAGACGTACACCATGACAGGGATCACAGAGCTGGCTGCGACTGATATCTATGGCTACATAGAGAGGGTAAGGGACTCTAATTCTGGGCTGTTTTCAGATCGGCAAAAGACGGCGCCTTTCCTTATATTTTGGTCTCCATTGATCATCTTCTCTACTGGGTTCTGACTGGATTTCGCATCCCAGCACAAGGAAAGGGAATTCGTGCTGAAATTCTCGGCCATGGAGATCTACAACGAGTCTGTCAGGGACCTCCTCAGCACTGACAACACTCCGCTCAGGCTTCTTGATGATCCTGATGTAAGAAAAAAAAAATCCTAATTTGGAAAAAAAAAATGTGTTGGGTTCTCGATCTCATAATGGTTTTTTTTTTCCTTTTTTATAACAATCTCTGTAGAGGACAACCATCGTGGAGAAACTCACAGAGGAGACAGTCCGGGACTGGGCGCATATCATGCAACTTCTGTCGATCTGTGAAGGTCTCACAGAAAAACCCTGCGCTGAATGACGTTTCTCTCTCATCGCCGATGCCCCCCGCGCACTTAAAAAACCTTCCATATTTTCTTCTGCAGCGCAGAGACAGATTGGGGAGACCTCGTTGAACAAGACGAGCTCCAGATCCCATCAGATCATCAGACTGGTATATGCTCATTTGATCAGAATCCCCTTCTATAATCAGATCCGCCCACCTGATCTCTTCTCCAGATAGATGCTCAATCCTTGTTCGAAATTGGGTTCTTGCAGACGATCGAGAGCTCTGCTCGAGAATTCTTGGGCAATATGAGATCAAGTGCCCTCGCGGCCAGCGTGGTACGGAGACTCACCATGGATCCACCGACACGTCATATTTCCAAACGCGGAAGGATTTAGTGAATTTAATGCTGAATTGGGTAAACTTTTTTTTGCGGCGCAGCATTTTGTTGATCTGGCGGGGAGCGAGCGGGCATCCCAGGCAATGTCAGCTGGCACGAGGCTGAAGGAAGGATGCCACATCAACCGCAGCTTGCTCACTCTGGGGACAGTAATTCGCAAGCTAAGGTTGTCTTTCGATCCATGCCCAAGATTTTATTTTTATGGAGTTGAATTTTTTAATTATATTTTCGTTAAAATATTGTGTGATGCAGCTCCACATAATTCTAGCCTTGCGGGGAAAAATAAAAGTCTCTAATTTTCCATATTTTTTTCTTCCCTGAAATCTTCATAATTTGACCAGTTTTATTCTCGGATTAATTGGCTGATTTGAGGTCATGTTTCCTGAATCAAGATCTTTTTTTTTAAATGATCATCCCCATTTTTTATGATCATTACTGAAACAATTTCCGCCATGAGAGCCCGGAGTTAATTTCCCTAAGAGCCTCATCTCATTTCAGCAAGGGCCGGACCGGGCACATCCCCTACCGGGACTCCAAGCTGACCCGGATCCTGCAGCCATCCCTGGGAGGCAACGCCCGGACAGCGATCATCTGCACGATGAGCCCGGCGCGGAGCCACATCGAGCAGTCGAGGAACACCCTCTTGTTCGCCACGTGTGCCAAGGAGGTGGTCACCAGCGCGCAGGTCAACGTGGTCATGTCCGACAAGGCCCTGGTGAGGCATCTGCAGAGGGAGCTGGCGAGGCTGGAGGGCGAGCTGAGACGGCCCAGAGCCGTTTCCATGAACAATTATGCCGAGGAAATGCTGAGGGAGAAGGACGACCGGATCCAACAGGTAGGGCCCTGAGAAATTTCCCAACTTGGTAATCAAGAATGGGTTTTAATTTTTTTTTCTTCTTCTTTCGATGATGATGTTGACTTTATGTGATCTGATCTGTGGGGGGGAAAAAAAATAACTTGGGAGCCGTTCTGCAGATGGAGAATAATATCATGGAGATCACCCGGCAGCGGGATCTCGCCAGGTCTCAGCTCGATGATCTGCTCAGGACCGTGGGGGACGACCGGGGATCGAGCCACCAGGTACCCACATTGGAAGATTTGATTCTGGTTTCAATGGTGAATTCTTGTTTTTCGCCGCATCACCATGTCTGGTTTCTCCCTCCTCCCTCTTCTCCAGGGCGGGATTTTCAGAGCTTCCACCTCGGATCTGCCCAGTTTATGTGGAGACGATCTCTCCGTGGACAACTCGTCCGAGATTCTTCATTCCGGATTCCTGGAGACCATCTCGTCTCAGGATTACTTCAACGATGATGCTGATTACAGTAAGAACCGCCTGCGATCTTCAGAAATCTCAAGTGGGTACTACCCGGCTTCCCCGCAGACCTCAGCCGGCGGCGTGAGCAGCGAGGGGGGAGCTCCCACCAGAGGAGGGAGAGAGTTTCTCTCTCTAGATGCTCGCCCGGAGATGGACGACCTCTGTAAGGAAGTGCAGTGCATAGAGGTGGAAGAGGTCAGCACGGTCAGGATCGAGAGGTCGAGTGGTCTTCTGACCTCTGAGAACGGCCATGGAGACTGGAACGCGGAAGGCCGAGCTTCGGCTTCCTCCATGAACCGCCGCCTGAGCAGGAGCAGGAGCTGCCGAGCGGCTCTCATGGCGAGCTCCCCCTGCCCTTGGTTTCCGGAAGTGGAGCAGGCCGAGTACACGCCCCCGGGCAGTAGCTTTCTCGGGGACTCCCATCGGAGGAGGCCTGAAGATTTCCGCAGAAGACTCTTCCCGCTGAACCATGGAGTCGACGGTGAGGCTCCTTCTCCGATGACCGTCTGCAACTCGGTGGCCGCTCGAACCCCGCCTCGTGAAGAGGTAGACGATGTGCAGGTGCCGAACCCCTCACCATCTCTCTCTCTCTCTCTCTCTCTCTCTCTCTCTCTCTCTCTAGCCAACTGGTTTGATGGGTGCAGGATGAGAAGGGCTGCGGGAGCTCTGCGACGGGGAGGTCCATCAAGGACGCGGGTGTGGATCCAATGATGTCACCGGCAGGGTCGCTGGCACGGTCGCCGGCGGGGTCGCCGGCGGGGTGGCCGGAGGAGTTCGAGCGGCGGCGGTTGGAGATAATCGCGCTGTGGCACGCCTGCAACATCTCCCTGGTCCACCGGACCTTCTTCTTCCTCCTCTGCAAGGGAGACCCCGCGGATTCCATCTATATGGAGCTTGAACTCCGGCGACTCACCTTCCTCAAGCGCGCTCTCGCCGGTGGCCATGCCAGCGACATCTCGGCTACTTCAAAGTCCGACCCTCTCCCTCTCTCTCTCTCTCTCTCTCTCTCTCTCTCTCTCTCTCTCTCCCCCCCCCCTAATTTGTGGGTGTTTGGCAGTGCGAGGGCTCTGCGGAGGGAGAGGGGGATGCTGTGCAGGCAGATGCAGAGGAAGCTAACGGCGGCGGAGAGGGAGGGGCTCTACCGGCGGTGGGGGATTCCGCTGCAGACGAAGCAGAGGAAGCTGCAGCTGGCGCACGTGGTCTGGACCGCCGCCGGCAGCGTCTACCACGCCGGCGAGAGCGCGGCCGTCGTCGCCAGGCTCGTCGGCGAGCCCGACGACGCCCACAAGGAGATGTTCATCCTCAGCTTCCCCGTTGGAAGAAGCCCCTGGCGGCGCCACTGATCTGCACGGCGGGGAAAGAAAATCAAACCCACCTGCGCTGCGATTCTTTGAAACTAAGTGTTCTGCGCAGGAGAGCTGTCTGTGAGAGCAGAGGAGCCGGCTACGAGGGCCTGAGGACGGCGCCGTGGGTGATGCGCCACCCGGCGGGGGCGGCGTAGGACATGGCGTAGCGGACGGAGTAGGCGGCGCGGGACGAGTCGTCGCGCTCGGGGCGGGCGGGGTCGGTGAGCCGCGAGGCCTCGTGGAGGGTGGCCTCCACCACGGCCCGGCGGCCGTCCAGTGAGACGGTCACGCTGTCGATGGAGAGCCCCAGCAGGTCGTACTCCCAGAACCAGCCGTTGCCGGCGATCTCCGATGCCCGGTCCCTCCACACCTTCAGCATCTCCCCGTCCAGAACCTGCTCAGCCGCCGACGGATGAGATAGAGAGAGAAGCGTGAGAGAGAGAGAGAGAGAGAGAGAGAGAGAGAGAGAGCGCACAGCTCACCTCCGAGAGCTTCTCAAGAGAATGGTGAGGCCCCAGGGCCTGAGATTTTATGCTCTGCCACTGACGAACCAGATCTTCAGCGAGCCTCACATCCATTCTCGCCGCTTCTCCAGGTGAGTTCTCGGACAGCGGGAGATCTGCATCAACCAACCATGAATGTAATCGGTTTCTGCCACTAATCTGGGAGATGGAAATAAATAATAAATGCCATAAATTACCATTAACGGAATAATGATGCAACAAAAAAACGCATTTAAAGATAAAACCCCGTAAAACTATGCCATATGTATGTTCAATAGAAAAGATCAGGCGAAGGCTTTACCCAGGTTAGTCACATCAGCAGCCACAGCTGAGTCAACGCCCTTCCTTGTGACCGGGATCAACCTTCTGGCAGAAGAAAACCTGAAACCTAAGGAAGCCAATAGTCCAACTGTCACACACGCAGACAAAATTTTAAGATTAGCTTTCGCCGTGCCTGTAAGAAATCCCTGATTAATGGAATCTTCAGAAGTCAACGCTCCAAATCTCTCCACTGAATCATCCAAGACATCAGCACCACTCCTCAGCTCCATCCCCTCAGTTTCCATCTCATCATTTCTGCCGCTATGATGTAATTCCCTCAGTCCTTGATCCCTGCCCCCCACTGGAAACACCTTCCACAGAGCCTGAAGGGCGTTTGACTTCACACTGTCAAGGGCAGCTGTTGCTCGAGCTCCCATTCTCACTATAGCGGCGGCAGCAGCCAGAGGCGACCCCCCACCCCCTTCCAGCCTCTGCAGATGTTCTAGAACGTTTGGATCATCGAAGTAGTCGCCAATCCTGGACCGTATATTTTGCGTCTCTCTAAATCTAGGAAAGACCACCTGCATAAGCCAATGCTCCAAAAGTGTGCACAGCCCAAGAAGCAGATTGCCATCCTCGTCCTCATTGGAATGTTCCATGATGAAGTCCACCACTGGCTGGCTTCTGCAGGGGAAGCCCTCGTCGTCAAGACCCAGCCAGAGCCGGCACGTGTCAACATCTCCAACAAGCAGCGAGCAGAGCCCCCTTCCAAGAGCAAACTCAGTCTCTAGGTCAGCCTTTGTGGCGTAATCGGAAGCAGCGCCCAGAGCAACGACCTTGGCTTCCTGAAGTTCTAAGAAAAGGCTGTCGGCAGTCTTAATGAGCTCTGGTCTTTTAGAAACGAATGCCTGGGTTACAAAAGCAAGGGCTGCCGCATACACTTCAAACCCCTCCACTGCCACATTGCTTGGTCTGTCCAAGTATAAATCCACCTTCGCATGAGAGAAAAAAAGAGTCAAAAACTGTGAGAAAGGCCACATTATTAGTGACAGAGAGAGAGAGAGAGAGAGAGAGGGAGAGAGAGTCAACATCACGAGGCATCATACCTGCTCAGCAGCAGTCATGCATGAGAAAGCTTCTTTCATGAAAGCCCCACGAGTGAATCCCCCTCCTACAGCATCAGCGCCACCTCCTCCAACCGCCCATAATATGTTACGAACGCCGAGAAGACCCTCATCTCGCCTTCTCCGGTATTCCTCATCCAGAGGCAAAGCTAGAAGCTCGAGGACATAGCGTGGAGTAATTTCTTCTAATGTCTCGTCAATCTGCACTTGCAAAGAAGGGGCAAGGTTCGTCGCGCCTTCCTCCTAAGAAAGCACACATTTCATTGGTCAGGTCAAAACAAAAATTTCGAAATGACTTTATTCAGTAGATGATTTTTAAAAAATTATGTGCATCAATTCTGATGTCTCTCCCATTAGTTGCATGCTGAGTTATGCCTCTTTTCCTCTGAACTAAACCCCTTGGCCATGGAAGTTCTGCGCATGAAGGCCACCAGCTCATTTCTTCCTTTGCATTGAAAGATCGTATTTCTAACAAGTCATAAATTTAATAATCCCCGTGCTTCAGTTGGTACTGCGGCTAGCCCATAGTAGACTAAAAGCCTATCAAATTCAATATTACCACTCCTCCCAGTAAATGAAGCATGAGAAAATCTAAAGGACCAGGCCGGAGCACCTGCCTGTTTCCACAGCTTAAAAGTCGAAATGTAAAATTAGCGACCATAGAAACGATCGGGCGTCAGGACTCATTTTCTTCTGCACACCAAAACTCCATAAATAGTCTACTCTGGCATTCGGCTGTACATTCTAGCGCTGTGGCAGTCATCTAAAGAGAGCTATATTTGTTCAGCAGCCAAGGCAGGTACCATGTTCGTTGAACCTCGTATCCTCAATGTCCTGCTTAACGCACTATATTTGACCCTGTGATTTACAATATTCGTGTCACTGTTGTTTTCATCCTGCCAGGGTGGGCAATTTGATATGGTTTTATCCGTTCTAAAATGTCAAAAAAGGATTTAAAATCTAGGTTAACAATAGGAACTAACAGCCAAGTAACAAGATTGTCTAGAATTCTTCCCGCTCAGGCTCTTAAAAAGGGTAAAGCATATCGCAAGAACCTCCCGGGTGGCGGAACCTCACTTCAAATCATGTGCGTGACCTAATCCAGGTTCTCAGACGAAAAAAGAAAGAAACTTTCAATTGGCTGTTTCAGATTTCAACAGGAAACCACCTCATGAACTAAACTAGAGACAAGATGTAGTCCTCCCATTAGATTAAAGAATCGTACCAACTAAGCTAAAACGAATCACTTGTGAGCGAGATGAACTAATATATTTAACGACGTGATTTTAGTTGAACTGTGGAGCTGCTTGAACACACCCTCAGATGCAGGTGAACTTTTTATGAAGCTGTTATATGGAAAGCACTAATGGGACACAACATAAGCTGGCCCCTGTAATCTACAACCACCTAAAACAGTCAGACCGCCAAACTCAAAACTGACTGGCTCTGAGAGGAACATACACATACATCAACCACAGGGTTTAACTTTTTTATTTCAAAATGGGACTATTTTAGCATATCGTAAAAGTTAGATGAATAGGAAAAGATAGAATTACCCCCAAGTACCGCATTGAATTAATGGATCAACGTTAAGAATGTCCTAAAAGTGGGAGAGGATCAGCACTACCAAAGTATGATCGAGAGTAAAAAGCACATACCTTCAAGAGTTTCAATGCTCTCTCAAGTGCGTCACAGCTGCTGATTAAATCGGGTGGGCTCAAAGCCATTGCGTCCCTCGAGCGGTCAACATAGGCAAGAGCCATTGCCAGAACAACATCCCGCTTGAATGGCTTGGACAGCCTCTCCCTCAGGAGTCTCTTGCCCACCTGGATTACAACCTCTGCCTCCCCTGATTCTTGTAGTAAGCACAGAACACCGGGAACCTGTGAGGGAGGAAGGGAGGGAGAGGGAGAGAGAGAGAGAGAGAGAGGACTACTAGGTCAAAAGACAGCAACGGAGGTAAACTAGTGTCGGAACAAGGCGGAAGATGCCATTTAAGAGATATGTGACCTTATCCCAGGGGACCTGGGTGACCAGGGCAGCATCATGGTCGTCCACGAGGACCTGGTTGTAGTCTCCGCGGGACTCGGGGTTCGAAAGTGTGTCGCAAGCTGCCTGGAGAATCTGGCGGCGCACAAGCAGAGCATCCTGGCTAAAGCCATCCAGCGGAGGAGTGGAGCACTTCACCTCGAAGGCTCGCCTTATTCCGTCGCTTAGGAAGTGAGTATCCGCTCCTAAAACCTAGCAAATGCGCCACACACACCAGGGAGAACCGATTAAGAAAGAAATAGGGCATGCAACTGGTACATTGTTTCCCAGAAGTGCAGGAGACGACATGGGCCGGGGGCGGACCTTGTAGAAATCGATGGGAAGGGAAATGGTACGGTCCGCAGATGCGGCGGGGGGAGGGAGCGGAGAATGGATGGAGAGGACCGTGGGGCCCTCTGAAGAGTTGGCGAACTGGAAATCTCTAGCGAGACGGTAGGCAACCTTGTTGCCGCTGATACCGCCGCTGGAGGAGCAGGCAACAGTGGCGGTCGAAGGGAAGGTCAGCCGGGCAGCGCGGAATCCGCATTGTCTGCTCCACGCGATGAGAGGAGAGCTCAAGGAAGAGAACTTCGAGGCGTGGGTCGGGGCACCATGAGAGGAGGAGAGTCTTCGCCGGAGGAGGAGGACGAGCGGCGACGCCTGGCGGCACGAGGCGGAGCCAGAAGAGAGCTGCAGAGCATCCATTTGCCGCCAACTGATCGAGGGGAAGCATGAGGGAAATTGTAGGAAAATTATTAAATTGGATATTTATATATATGTTTTAATATGTTTCTCGACAATCCGTTGTAGTCTAGTTGGTTAGGATACTCGGCTCTCACCCGAGAGACCCGGGTTCAAGTCCCGGCAACGGAAGCTTTTTGCATTCCTCATTTTTTGTGTACTGTCATACCATCAACACTATAATATTTATTTAAATACCCTCCGGCGGATCACATCGGCCCTCTCTGCCCTTAACCTCGTTGCTGCTGCTCCCTCTTGAACGCCTCCCTGTGTCACTCCCTCCGTCGCCTCTCTCTCTCTCTCTCTCTCTCTCTCTCTCTCTCTCTCTCTCTCTCACTCACTCTCGCTCTTCGTGGGGAGCGTCCGAGATCCTGCGACATGGCGATGCAGTGGGCTGCGCTGCGCGTGATGCAGCTCGCAGGGCGGCAGCGGCAGTTCCAGAGAGTCGCTGCATTCTCCTCCTACTCCGGTTCACTTACGCCTCCCCTCGCGTGTGCCGCCGATCCGGCGAGCGCTGCTCCCGCCGCCTCATCGTCCTCCTCGGAGTGGGCGGCATCGCCGGAGACGTGCGGGCGTGGGGACAAGAAGACGAAGAGGGGGAAGCGCTTCAAGGGTTCGTTCGGCAACGCACGCCCTAAGATGAAGAAGAAGATCGAGAGAATCAAGGACAAGATCGAGGTCCCCAGGTCCACTCCTTGGCCCCTTCCCTTCAAGCTCATCTAGACGGTGTCCTAAGCGGCGTATTGCCATACTCATCGGCGCTGTCCTTCTCTTGGAGCCATCACATCTATGGAAAAATCTTCACTTGCTCAAGTCGTAATGAAATCATCTTCTGTTCTAACTTGTACTGGAACTTCCCCATTCCTGTTCTATAAACAGAACCTCCGCTTTCCTTTTAGCTATGGAATGTTGGATGAGACCAGAGCTTGCTCAATTTTCCTTATTTTCGCTACTGATTACACTTGAATCAGAGCTTTTGCTGCTATTCATTCCTACCCGTGTGAATTATTTTACTGAATTTATCTGGGAAAATTTATATTTCCAATGCCAAAAACCCTACCGAGGAATCTATGCCATCATTCAAATGCTTGTCGCAGATAAACTTGGTCGTACTTTTTTAATTTTTCATTTTTTATGCTATAAAATCTTCGAGAACATGCTTTCTGCGGAGATGGCATTGGGGGGATGGGGAAGATG
This sequence comes from Spirodela polyrhiza, assembly GCA_024713555.1. Taxonomy (NCBI): domain Eukaryota; kingdom Viridiplantae; phylum Streptophyta; class Magnoliopsida; order Alismatales; family Araceae; genus Spirodela; species Spirodela polyrhiza. The sequence continues at coordinate 6,355,397 of CM046531.1, read as the reverse complement.
GATGAAACGGAGACTAAGGATGATCAGATCCTTTGCTCAATGAGACTCTGAGGATTCTCAGCGCGGGTCCCCTCCCCAATATATCTGACCTCTGGTGGATGAAATCGCTGATCTCCCCTCCAATTGGAAGGCTTTCACTGAATTCTGAGAGGATTTATATAAAGATAAGAAGTGGTGCATTGAATGACAAACGAAGAGAGAACATCATAAAAAAAAACATGGGAGATGATATCTGAGAAATGATGGAAGTCTGAGGTTTTTTTTCTATTAATAGCATGACGAATTCTTCGGAGGAAAGTAAAGCACGGGCCACTTTAATACCTATCTATTAGCCCCTGCTCTGTCCCATGACACTCCAAGTTTCATATTTGAGTGTACTTTAGAAAACTAAATTCTTATATTCCTCAAATTTTTTTCCCTTCCTCCTTTTTTTCCATGCGTGTAATGAAATTTTTTAGGCATTTTTTTGATGAGCAGTGATGATTCTGGATAGAATGGCCGTTGTTTTGGCTTTCAGATGCTACAAGATGATCTTAGCTCTCACATTCATGCGTGCTTATCAAAGATTCAGGGGGGGAAACAATAAGGTTATCAGCATTATGTGATGAAAATATTTCTGAGTGATGATTTCTTCCATACTCATTGGGAACTTTTGGTAAAATCTGAAGTTTTTTTATCCTCAAAGCACTGTCGATAATGCCATTCTTGGCATTTCTCTGTGGTTGACTTCACTCACAGGGCGATCTGACCCAGTGAACTGGAGATTTGTCTCTTCCAAGGTGTTGTGATAATGCCTCTCTCTCTCTCTCTCTCTCTCTCTCTCTAGAAAAAAGGGTAGGTATTGCCATCACCTAGATAAAGAATTGGCTCACGGAAGTAAATAGTGGGCTGCATTGACCGACTGCTGATGAATGTCCGTTGACCGACTGCCTACAGCACCTCTCTCTGGTAGAACCTGAATCAAAGAAAAGTTGTCTCTTAGTTGGATGAAGAGGTGGATTTTTAGGAAAAATGTTTGGATTTGATAACCTGCTGGTCTTAGTTGGTGGGCGCCTCCTGATCTTGGTGAACAAGATTTGTTGACTCTTCTTTTATGATATATTTGTATTATATTATATATTTTTTATATTTTTGTTTCTTATCTGTGGAACTAGGCTGGAGGACGGGCTCAGGCTTCCGGATAAAGCCGGGGCCCATCGCAGGTGTTTTTGCGAAAAACCCCTATAAAAACTTTTTATATGTAAATAATTCCACGTGTTTCGATATCTCGGCAAGGTCGGGCACAGCAAAAACCGTCACCGTCTCTGGTGACGCCATTTAGTCGTCGTTTTCCGGCCGAAATGTCAACGCGGTGAGCCGCAGAGACGCGTTGACATCAGCAGCCCTCTGGACGTCCCGTCATGCCTACGACAAAGGAACCCGCCGTTGAATCGGGTTCGTCCGCCCATCCGTTAGACCACGACAAAGAAATCCACCGTTGACCTGCCCCACGCCGGCCTTGGGCGGTCAAAGATTCTGTTTATCCTCCGCCGCGCAACCCCCGCCGGAGCTCCTCTGCCGCTCTCTCTCTCTCTCTCGCTCTCTCTCTCTCTCGCTCTCTCTCTCTCTCTCTCTCTCTCTCTCGCTCTCTCTCTCTCTCTCTCTCTCTCTCTCTCTCTCTCTCTCTCTCCTCTCCCTCCCTCCCTCCCTCCCTCCCTCCTCTCTCTCTCTCTCTCTCTCTCTCTCTCTCTCTCTCTCTCTCTCTCTCTCTCTCTCTCTCTCTCTCTCTCTCTCTCCTCTCCCCCTCCCTCCCCCTCCCTCCCTCCCTCCCTCCCTCCCTCCCTCCTCTCTCTCTCTCTCTCTCTCTCTCTCTCTCTCTCTCTCTCTCTCCCCCTCCCTCCCTCCCTCCCTCCCTCCCTCCCTCCCTCCCTCCCTCTCTCTCTCTCTCTCTCTCTCTCTCTCTCTCTCTCTCTCTCTCTCTCTCTCTCTCTCTCTCTCTCTCTCTCTCTCTCTCTCTCTCTCTCTCCCTCCTTCCTCTCCCTCCCTCCCTCCTCCCTCCCTCCCTCCCTCCCTCCCTCCCTCCTCTCTCTCTCTCTCTCTCTCTCTCTCTCTCTCTCTCTCTCTCTCTCTCTCTCTCTCTCTCTCTCTCTCTCCCTCCCTCCCTCCCTCCCTCCCTCCCTCCTCTCTCTCTCTCTCTCTCTCTCTCTCTCTCTCTCTCTCTCTCTCTCCTCTCCCTCCCTCCCTCCCTCCCTCCCTCCCTCCCTCCCTCCCTCCCTCCTCTCCTCTCTCTCTCTCTCTCTCTCTCTCTCTCTCTCTCTCTCTCTCTCTCTCTCTCTCTCTCTCTCTCTCTCTCTCTCTCTCTCTATCTATCTATCTATCTATCTATCTATCTATCCCATTTCCTTGTTATCGTGATGACAACTTCTGAAATATCGCACAGGCTCACGGCCAGCAATTTAGTCAACATTGACCGTGCTCTCGTTTCCATTAGGAGTCAATGTTATTCAACATTAAGCCCACAACCCCCTTCCTAACCACCCACTCATCTTCGTTGACCGACGAAGAAATTCAAACAATAAAATCATGGGAATTAATTATCCGCACCTATATGTCTGGCAATTTAATCGGGTCTTGTCCAGTAAAGAAGGAGCATATTTTCCGAGATCTGGACGGGCTGGGTCAAGACAAAAGTCAAAAAAAATGGATTTTTAACAAGTCAACGCGATATTCCATAAATATATAGAGAGATAAAGAGATGGGATGCCCACGTGTACGCACAGCTTGTTAATATTTTTTAAGACATTATTAATGAGGATAATTTCCAGATGTTGGGCGTTGACCCGGAGAGATGGAGAGAAGTCAAAGTTTATGGTTTTACATGGGCGCGTCTGTTGTGCCGGGTTTGAGGACTCACCGCCGTTGACTAATCCGGCAACGAAGAAGGGAGGAGGCCAAGAAGGGGGCGGTAGATCTGGCGGCTGTGTGGGACCCGCGAATTAATTGTGAATTTATTGTTATGCCGAAATAGCCGACGTCAGAACTCCGGGCGGACCACGAGCGGACCACAGAAGCTACCTCCCTTTCTTTTGCACAGCGTTTCACTGTCCACCAACGCCTCTCCGCCCACCTTCCCCCCCGCGCCGGCGCCTCCGCCGCCGTTCCTCCCAGCATACCGCTGTCTCCTCTCTCTCTCTCTCTCTATATGGGTCTGAGGCTCTGACTGACTACGGCGTCTCTGCCGCGCCCGTTACCGACGCCATCTCCCCATATAGAAACCCGTCTCTCTGCCCTCTTGTCGGCGCAGTCTCTCTCTCTCTCTCTCTCTCTCTCTCTGTGGGATGGGAGCGAAGGTCTGATTGGTATTGATCTCCTTATTCAACTTGGGGGAAAGTCTTCAGAGGGCCGTCGTCAGATCCGTATTCGGGTGGGTTACCCTCTGACCAAATCCCGGCGACCGAGAAGGAAGCTTGCTGGGGATATCTTTAAGGGGGTTCAATCAGGAAGTCGAAGGAGGCTGCAAAGGGGAGGCGCAGAAGTGGTGGCGGGGAGGAGGGGCGATGGGGCAGTGCTACGGGAAGGGCATTCCCGTGTCCAGGGAGGACGACGACGGCGGCGGCGGCGGCGAACAGGGCCATCGTAAGACGCCTCTCCGCCAATTTATCTCCTCTCCGGTGAACGGCATCATCGCCGCCGCCGGCGGCAGCGGGGCGCCATCTGTGCCGTCAGTGAAGAACACTCCGAGCAACCCATCGTCGTCGTCTGCAAACCCTTGGCCCAGCACCGCCCCGCACGGATCGACAAGCCCCTGGCCCAGTCCATTCCCTCACGGGGGCTCCTCCAGCCCCCTTCCCGCGGGCGTGTCGCCGTCCCCCGCGAGGTCGACGCCGCGGAGGATCTTCCACTGGCCCTTCCCTCCTCCTTCTCCGGCGAAGCACATCAAGGCGTCGATCGCCAGGAGGCAGGGCCGGCGGAAGCCCAAGGACACCCCCATCCCGGAGGACGGTGGCGGCGCCGGCGACGATGCCGGCGAAGGGAGCACTAATGGTACAGGAGAGCAGGAGCGGCCCTTGGACAAGAGCTTCGGATATGCCATGAATTTCGGGGCAAAATATGAGCTGGGGAAGGAGGTCGGGCGGGGCCATTTCGGCCACACCTGTTCTGCAAGGGCCAAAAAGGGCGATATCAAGGGCCAGCTTGTCGCGGTCAAGATCATCTCCAAATCCAAGGTGCCATCCCCATTCGCTCCTCAATTAATAGCTCCCATTTTCGACTTTTGGGATCTGTTTTCACAGAAAAATGAAATAAAAAACTGTAATTTTGATGACTCTGAACGAAGGGAATGCAAAGCCAGAAGAATTAATCCCCGCCACCTAAAAAAAGAAAATGCAGAATAATTAAAATATTGAAGTTATTTTATCTGCGGACGGTATTTCTCAACATCAAGAACACCCTTGGCTATGCCTCTGAAACACTAGTTCTGGCCTGCTTTTATTCATCTCAGAAGAATAGACAATGATATCTAGATAAGAAGCCCAACTGAAAGATGGTTCTTGTCTTATGCACCGGGGACCCCCTTCGTTAGTTGATGAATTATAGTGCTCAATTTACTTTTATTTCTAGTGTTAGAGGGTCAGGTCGTACACATACCTACGTATGTATTCGTAGCCACAAAAATAGCCTTTGTATTATTATGAGATGATATGGATAAATGTGCGCTTGGATGAAGGAAGATTTTTAAATGGGCCAATGTTTAATATCATGGTTGGAAATTAATTGGATTATGCCCGTCTTTTCATTGATGGTATAAATCCAAGGGCTTTAGTGGCTATGAAAGGAGAAGTGCTATGGCTCTTGGAAGATCTAAGGAGTCAATAATGTACAGGCAACAGAAACGACCTAGTTAAAACAAAAGTAGTATAGTGGAAAAGCAATGAAGAGGTGGCATCGGTTGGGACAATGCGCGCCTGAAAAAAGTTGGTAAAAAGCTGATTATTATCCAAATACTCCAGGGCTCCGGTCATTGATGAGGTTTACGGTTCTGTAACTTTTTTTGCCATAGGAGCTGAAGTTGACCCAGTGTAATTTTGCAACATGGTCGGTATGAGCCCACTGAGTGTTCTGGTTCTTGAGTCGAGTTGGTCAACCTTATGGTGGACTAGCTGAAGGAAGTGAGTGATTGTGCCTGATACTTTCCTTGGAGCTTTGCTCAGTCTCCGGGGTGAGTAGTTTGATTCACACTTCGAACTAGAATGCTCTATGCGGGAGCTCACGTAATTCTCTATCTCTCCTTCGCTAGGTTCTTGCTGAAATACGTTTCTTTCAGAAACATGTGGCTACGAATGTGTTTGCACTAGCACTTGCTTACCATGGTAAGTTGGCATAATTCAGATGAGCCTTCACTTAGATATTTTGAATAGTCAGTGCCCCAGGTAACATCTCCTCCTATTAGAAATATACTGTAGAGGTCTCCTGCTCTATGGCTTCGGATTGAAAACAGCGCAGCTTTTTTTATACAATTTCCATAATTCATGCCAATATGAACAATTTCAAGTAGATGTAGTTGGTTGACGTTTGAATCATCAACATATTTGGGTGTCTAACATGATCCGCATTTATGTTTAATTATCTTAAATTTATCGGGATCTATATGTTGAAGCAAGTCCCCTACTCTTGGTCGTGAAATTTCACTAAATTGAACGTGGCACATGTTTTTTGTTTATCTGTTGGATTGTCAAATTCACAAGTATATGTACGATTCCTTCTTTTTCCTCTACCCTGCTCTTAGAAATTTTTTCGGCGTTGAGATTTTTTGGTAAGTTTCACATGACAATATAGACTAATATTCCTTTCAGATGACTACTGCAATATCTATTGAGGATGTTCGAAGGGAGGTGAAAATCCTGAAAGCTTTATCTGGGCATAGAAATCTGGTCAAGTTTTATGATGCATGTGAGGATGCACTTAACGTCTACATAATAATGGAGTATGTTGTGTCTTGTTCTTTTCCTGTTTGCAGTTTGTTTAACTCTTAGGGAGCATTGATAAATCTAGTGTGGTAGGACTTCGAAGTGAAAGGAAAATAGACTGTAACATGAAAAACAACCTTGTTAATATTTCAATGGCATGAATTTCTTGCATTCTGCAATAAAACTTCATGACTGCATGCGGGGGTTTTTTGGGTTCAAAATTATGTAAATATGCTAGTCTAGAATAATTCATAATTATGTAAATTATTGCAATTCATGCAGCCTCCTCTATTCTGTGGTTATAACTTAACCATACTTCTTTCTGTCCAAAATGTCACTGACGAGCCCTTGTTTTTTGTTGTAATCTGTCTTCCTCAAACCCTTTGCCGAATCTTCATATTTTTTGCTCACTTATTCTTTCTTCTGTAAAATTGTGGGTAATGATGATAATTTATGTGAATATGCAAATCCACGCGGTCATATAGTTATGTCAGACTTTCAGGCCCAAGCTCATCTGTGTCTAGAACTGGCTTGTCCTGGAGAGCACGGCAAGGTTTTTCCCAGAGCCTTCCCAAAAGTCAAAAGGAAAAGTTTCACTACCTAGTTCGATTTTGGTTGGGCTGACTAGGTCGTCAAGCTTTGTGTGTCTATTAGTTCTGTCACTTAATTTACGTTGACTCTATGGTTGTATTATGTCTGCATCAATTCGGCTTAGGTAAATACACCGTGAGATAGGGTACTGACAGCATAATTTCTCAAAACATTATTTACATCTTTTGAATCATATTCCATTCATTTAACGATCTGTGTCCGATGTGCATAAGCAGCTACGAATTAACTCGTTTGCATTAATGAATTGCCACTCTAACTATTAGTTTATGGCCGCTTTCGTGTACGTGAGTGACATTGTGATGGTGCTTAATCAATTTATCGTTTTCTTCCTTTATCAGGTTGTGCGAAGGTGGAGAATTGTTGGATAGAATTTTATCAAGGTACGTCATTTTTTTATGATCAATCGATGATTGAATTTTGGATGGATTCTAAATGTCTATCCATACAAAATGGTGGTTAAATAAATATAATAGAGTCGTTGTATGGTGAAAATACAGAGGTGGACGATATTCAGAGGAAGATGCAAAAACGATTGTCGTGCAGATTCTGAATGTAGTTTCTTTTTGTCACCTACAAGGCGTTGTTCATCGTGATTTAAAGCCCGAGGTTTGTCTTTTTGAGATTGTTACTCTCAACGGTCGTTGGCATGTAAAATTCATGCTATTCTTTTGAATTCTTGAAAATCCTTTAGAGCTGAAGCTCTTTCCTTTGGCTCCCTGGCAGAATTTTCTCTTCACTGGTAGAGAGGAAAATGCTCCCATGAAGCTAATTGATTTCGGGCTTTCTGATTTTATCAGACCAGGTAATTATTTCTAAGGTAGAAATCAATAATTATGATGGTTGCGACGATCCCTCCGAATTTCCATCTAACACAGAAGCTTTTTGTTGCTTTGTTGAATGACCTAAAAATGCTTACAATGAGCTCAGGTTGACCTTTATCCTTCATTCCATTAGTATGTATTGCTTTGCGGTAGATCCAGGCTACGAACTTAGTGCATAAAAGTACCCTTGGTGATTTTTGATCCATAAATCCTTATCGGAGACCAACATTTTATTTATTCATTGCTTTTGAAATGGTTGTGAAGTAACTATCCATATGTGAATTTTTAGACATACAAAAAATTAACAGACACCAGATTTATCAATCTTCAGATCAGAATCACTGGAGCACGAAATCTTATAATAGACAAAATATATTCCTGTTGGTGTGGAGACAGCGGTGCCTTGATTGATAAAGAAACCACAATCATTCACTTCACCACGAACCTGATGTAAGTAGGATAAAGATTTCTTTTAATGGCATGGCAACAAGAAAAGACCAGGAGAAATCACGGGAGTTTAACTATGACTGCATGAGCATAAAATATTTATATTTTCTGATTTCGCCTGGACTGCACTGTGTTCAGAGAGTCTCAGAAGCTTTTGCTCCATTTGAGCACGCTTCCTTTTCAGATTTTTCAGTTTGGTATTGCAGAAATTTGAAATATTGGATCGGCCAAATTCCCAGTGCCGAGTAGCTTGATTAACCTAAAGGAGATCACTCCACTGAGAAGACCTTAGTGTACATATCTATATGTCTTTTGTAAAACTTCATATTGCAACCAACGAAAATTCAATTCTCGTATCCCCGATTGCATCTGACACAAGTCTAATGCTTGGTCCTTCAAGTTTGGGTAAAGTATACGAGTCAACCTCGAAGACTTAATTGAGTCTTCAGACCACCTTTAACAGGAGCCTTGCTTGACAGTGTAACAGCCATGGCATCATGGATGCCTGATGCATGGTCTCTTTGGTCTGGGCACTGGCCTCATGTACCTGAAGCGAACTGTATGGAATTACCTGTCTAGGGGGGGGGATTCTTCTGGCAAGCTACTATTGTTTATAGTCTGAACAGTAACGAGTTCATGCTTTTGTCTTTGGTTGATTATTTTCTGATGTTTATTTTGATCTTTTCTGGAGTAATTTATAGGCTAATTTTTAAAAAGAACTATGGATGCACGTTAATTAGCCAGGATGCTGCTTGCTGGGCTCATCTAACCCAATTCTCCGACAGGATTTAGACTGGACCTTAAAATATGCTCGGAAAGTTTAATATTGTGTCAAATTTTACCATTTTTTTTCTTACGCGGACAAATGGGCCAAAGACTGCTCAATAGGTTGGTCACGGTCTTCGGTCTCTGCTAGTCGGTAATCATATCTTCTCGGTAGAAAACTTGGGCAGAACGAAGAAGGAATCGTTTTTCAGGCTACGTTTATCTTCAAGAATACCCAATTTGTGATGAACTCATGAATAACATGATCTAGCTTCCATTTGTGTTTCCTAATGTACACATGGTAAGGCAGAGCTTTTTACTCAGTCTTCAGCCAATATGTAAAATTCTAACTCGCATTTTTATATGTGCCATCGAATTTTATGAAGTGCTAACTGCTATATTTTTCACGTGCAAATATTTTTAGTGCCCCATCCTAGGCAGAATCATGTTCAATGAGTGGACTAGACCACGGACCCGTCTTTATAATCTCATGTTTGTTTTTGTTGTAACCTTGACAGGTCTATTCTATCGGTTGTAGTAAGATTGGGGTCGCCTTTATTCTCATGCTCCTTCGCATATTTTTTATTATTATTATTGTCATGGGTTGAAGTAGATGCAAATGGGAGAAAAAAAAAAAAAACTGATTCCTGGTTTTCTCTGCAGATGAAAGACTGAATGATGTTGTTGGAAGTGCGTACTACGTTGCACCTGAAGTCCTCCACAGATCATACAGCATGGAGGCAGATATTTGGAGTATTGGCGTTATAACTTATATCTTATTATGCGGAAGTAGACCATTTTGGGCTCGAACAGAATCAGGAATATTCCGTGCTGTGTTAAGGGCTGATCCAAATTTTGACGACTCTCCTTGGCCATCAGTATCCCCAGAAGCCAGAGATTTCGTAAAAAGATTGCTAAATAAGGACTACAGGAAAAGAATGACTGCAGCACAAGCGCTAAGTATGATACTTAACTGTATATTTCATTTCTAACTCCTTTATTTCATTTCTTCGTATCTGCTCATGCATGAAAATTAGTCAAATCTGTTGGGTAGTCATCCTGTCAAGTCTTATTATATTAGTGTTGTTGTTCTAAAAAAAAAATCCAGGAACTTCGGAAAAAAATTCTCTACGTCGTTGCAGCCTATGTTCTGGGACGAGTTTTATAATCAACCTTCCATTTTAAAAGTAAACAGTTCGAGCTCAAGTTTTCTCAAATAAGAAAACTATCTGATGATGTATATTATCCCTGTAGCTGGAGAGGTCTTCTGTGAAGGAGAAAAAAACGCTGGATGTGCCGCAAATTAATTAGCCATCATCATAGATGTAACACAGATTACTGGTGTATATTATTGTGCTTGCAGCCTTTTTTCATGCTGAAGATTGCTTGTTGCGCAGCTCATCCATGGCTACGCGAGGAACAACGGTCTGTGCCTTTGGATATACTAACCTACAAGCTGGTCAAATCCTACCTCCGTGCTACGCCTTTCAAACGTGCTGCATTAAAGGTTCGAAACGCGTTACTTTTTCTTTGCTTATTTCTGTTTCCTCTACTTTGGTTGCTGGTACAACGTATAAAATCCATCAAAATTATGCAACAAATGGCTGTAAGGAACGACAGAGGCACATTTCAGTTACTATTCTTCAAAAAACTATGACCATTCCGCGGCCTAAAAAATCTCAATGAACCCAAAGGATCAGATTAGAAGGTTTACTTTTCAAGAAATTCAACTTCTCACGCTTCCATTTCTTTAGTTGCCGTGGATTCAGATGAATCTAACGAAAGTGGTTTTAGTTAAATTTAGAAATTTTATCTTGTACCTTAATTCCAGTGGTACAATGCAGACAGTCGATGCCCAGTCCAATGCTTAGCCTCTTTTCCGAGATTTGGCTCAATTTTATTCAGTGGTTTGCGTTAAATCTCTTTAAAAGCTTGTAAATCCTGTTATCGTTGCATGAACTTCTTTGGTGACGTCCTCTCCAGGCCCTTTCGAAAGCTCTGACTGAGGACGAGCTCGTATACCTCAGATCTCAATTTAGCTTGTTAGAACCAAGCGATGACGGGTGGATTTCCCTTGAAAACTTCCACAAGGTTAGTTCTTGACTATCTTCCTCTTGGGCATCTCTCCATGCCTCTCTCTCTCTCTCTCTCTCTCTCTCTCTCTCTAGGATATAGAAGTCTTGTGCGAATCTGATACTTTGTTCTGGTTTTGGAATAGTGATGGCCGTATGAGTTCACTTGCCCGTTTTGCCTGTATAATTTTGCATTTGTGGTAAAATATTCACAGGCTCTCCTCCAAAACGCGACCAATGCAATGAAGGAGTCGAAGGTTGCCGACATTCTGAATTCTGTAAGACTTTTGAACAACTTTGGGCATCTTCTTCATCTCTTTTCTTCTCTTTTCTGCCCTTTACGTTGACTTTACCGCATTAGTGCAGTATAATTACTAGTTATTAGGCTTGAATCAGAGAACCAGGTCAATGCATAGTCCGGCCTTCAACCCAATCCATGGGTGCTTAATTCCATGTGTAGTAAAGTTTGACTATCCTCTATCTTAATCCCAATGCGTAGTCTTCTGGCCCAGGCGTAGACAAACACCATTGATGATTCCTGCGCAGGGCCTAATTCTTCTCACCCCGGTATGCCATTATTTTATGGCGACCGTCTTCCATTCCTGTGTGAATCCTTCATCTACGTTCTTCCCTTTTCTGTCATTTTTACTGTGTTTGTCGCATTAATGAAGTCTTATTAGTAGGCCTGAATCAGTGACCCAGATGGCCGCATAGTTAGCTTGAGCTTCAGCGTAATCCACGGGAGTGTTCGATGCCAAACGCAGTAAAATTTGACTATAATCGATTAAAAAAGAAAGCCTTCTTCTTTTGGCTCTGGTGTGATCACGCATCGTGATGGTTCTTGCCCGGGACTTACTGCTTCTGACCCTTTTTGATATTTTTGATAATTCTGCAAAAGCTGAGCCTCTCCTTGAACACGCACAGATGGACAAGCTCAAATACAGAAAGATGGGGTTCTCTGAGTTCTGTGCGGCGGCGATCAGCCCTTATCAGCTGGAGGCCCTGGAGTACTGGGAACAGATCGCCAGCGCAGCCTTCCAGCACTTTGAGGAAGAGGGTAACCGGGCGATCACTGTGGAGGAACTGGCACAGGTAAGAGAGAGAGAGAGAGAGAGAGAGAGAGAGAGAGAGAGAGAGAGAGTGTCCTTCGTTTTGGGGCTGGGAAATCCCATTGACGTGATCTATTGCAGGAGTTGAACCTCTCTTGGACGTCCCACGCGGCCCTCAGGGACTGGATCAGGCAGTCCGATGGGAAGCTCAGCTTCGTGGGCTACACCAAGTTTTTGCACGGTGTGACCGTCCGGAGCACCGCCAGGCACCGGTGACCCCCACACGCCGCCCATATAATTGTTCCTCATATTCGTACAGGGTTTGGAAATATTTTTCTGAGTCTCGGTCTGGTCCTTGTTCTTTCCCATTTTTGGATTCCCAACCCCCCCACCCGCCCCTTTTTTTGGGGATCATAGGAGGGGGGAAGATGTATAAAGTATCTGTGATCTTCCACTCTTAGACCGTCAGGGAGTTGACCCTTGAGATATTCCCTGTTCTTATGAGAGAGAGTCTTAAAGGGCCGAATGAAATGCCGCCGCCAACTTCCCCTTTGCCATCGTTCTATACCCTCTCTCTCTCTCTCTCTCTCTCTCTCTCTCCAAAAAAAGTCACCATTGTTCCTCTAAAAGCGGTGAACAGGGCGATCCACGATGAATGGGGAATTATATGCTCCTCTCGGTGGGAATCTGGATGCCCACACAACCTCCATGCAGAATCGAGAAATTTCTTTTGACCTAGATGCTCTCTCTCTCTCTCTCTCTCTCTCTCTCTCGTTCTCTCTCGCTCGGTCGCTCGCTCGCTCTTCATTGAACTGTTATCCTTATCCCGCCGAGGGTGTCGGCGACAGCTGCTACATCTTCCATTCTCGTAGACTAGACCAAGTGGCCGACGAGGAGGGGCCCGGTCGCTCCGCCTGCCGTCGCCGGCGGCCACCTGCAAGAGGACTACAGAAGAAGATGCGGTCGAACAAAGAAAGAATAACTGCCTCAGTCGGTGCCGGAGAAGAAGCCTTCCCTTGAAAGGCACCGCTGGGTACAATAATAATGGTGAGTAATCTCTCTCTCTCTCTCTCTCTCTCCTCCCTTCGAAAAAAATCCTCCATTTGCCGTCAATGGTGGCAGGCTACCCACCCTCTCTTCGATGGTTCAGATTCGTTCTCACGTTCGCAAAACGGCGCTCTCGAGGGATCACGGCCGGTCGGAGCCCTCCGTCGAGCTCGGAGCTCCACTTCTCGATCGTGGTGTGACGTAGAAATGGCCGGGGACGACCTTATTCGGATTGGTCCGTCAGAATCGACCTGCGTAAGCGTGATGAACCTGCATGCATGCGGGGATTTCTGAAGAATAATATCTGATGAAGAAGATGATGGCTCCGTCCCGCAACAAGCTACCATATCTGTCTTTATCCCCCTGGTTTCTTTCAATATTAAACGTGGATAAATGAATCATGGATGGATAAATGCAGACATATTTCAGAGAGAGAGAGAGAGAGAGAGAGAGAGAGAGAGAGAGAGAGAGAGAGAGAGGGAGAGGGTTCCGACCGCTTCTTAGGCCTCTTATTTTATTAACACCAACGCCCGCTGGATTTCTTCTTCTAGAGAGCGACGGAGAGAGAGTCGTCTGTTTCTTAACCATTAGATCCCATCTCTGTCTAGACCCTCCGAGCTTGTCCCTAGAGAGAGAGAGAGAGAGAGAGAGATAGAGAGAGAGATGGAGATTTCTGGAGAGGGTTCTTAGGAGTCAGATGCTGACTGCTTGAGTATCATCTGAGCCCCTCCAGCATCTAATGGGTCCGATCGCCCGGGATCAGGCGATCGGAATAGAAATTTCAGGGATTTCCAGAAGCGGCTTCTTGGATCTGATGAAGGGCACGAATGAAATCATCAAAGCAGGCGGATGAAACAGAGCAAGGTCTCCCATTCTCCCGAGTCAGATTCGGCTTCATCAACTGATCAACTGACTAATTAATTAATTAATTAATGGTTTTGTGGGAGTGTTGATTCTTATTAATCTGAGCGGTGCGCCTGAAGTCGCTGCCATGTGTTTGAGCGGTTATCTTTAATTACTCAGCGGTGGGTGGGCAGGGAGGGACCCTTGGAAAAGCAGAAGCGACCGTGATGGTTTTAACCAGAAGCTATTGCTGGAGGGGCATCTCTCTCTCTCCTCTCTCTCTCTCTCTCTCTCTCTCTCGCTCCACCTTTGGCTCCCCCCATGATTCTGGTGAACCTTCAACGTCCGTCCGCACTCTCTCTACCACTCTCTCTCTCTCTCTCTCTCTCTCTCTCTCTCTCTCTCTCTCTCTCTCTCTCTCTCTCTCTCTCACACACACACACACACACACACACATACTTCTACTCTCTCTAGCTCCCCACCAATGTCTCGGTCTCTCTGTCCGTCTCCCTGTCTCTCCACTTATCTATCAGCTCGTGACGATATCTAATGGGGGGACTGCGACGGAGACGATGAAACGGAGGGAGACCGGAGAGGCGTGTCCGCATGCACCTGCATGCAGCGGGTGGCAGAAAAAACCTGGTCAATGGCGGCTGCTGTGGGCACGGAGAAGCCAATACCACCTCCCCATCTCTCTCTCTCTCTCTCTCTCTCTCTCTCTCTCTCTCTCTCTCCGTCTCCTCGCTCGTTCGGGAGATTCTTCAGGGCCATGGGAATCCGACCCTCCTCCCTTCTCCGCCCACAACTTTTCAACGGCGAACGCTTCCCTCATCACCCTCGCATCTCATTAAAACTGAAAAATATTTTACCTTTTTTCGTACCAAACCTCCATAAAAAAATATTTATCCTCTAATTATCAGCCGTTTATATTCAAGAAAAGGAACGTCTTTTATTAAGCTACCGGCCTCTATTTTATTAAAACCTGAATAAAATAAAATTATCATTTTCTCCGACGTAATCTGCCTTGTAAAAATAATCGTACAATTATTTTTTATTTGGAAAAATTCTCAAGTGGATTGTTTTTCGAATAAACCGTTCATAGAATTTTATTTCTCTGAAAAAGAATCGATGCCCGTGACGTCATGTCTCCCTCCCCGGCCTCCGTGAGGAGATTGGAAGCTCCCTCTGTAGCGCATTGATTTCACCTACCAGAACCCAGGATTCAACCCCCCCTGCGTGTAGAGAGAGAGAGAGAGAGAGAGATGGCGAATTGCAGTCGTTATTTCGGTGGATTGATCGCTGTCATCAGCAAGATAACATCGCCGAAGCTCTAATTGATGACATCTAGAGAGAGAGAGAGAGAGAGAGAGAGAAAGAGAGAGGGATGAAGGACGTAGACACTGAGAGATGGCCGCACGGGCATGCGGTGATTTCGCTTCGTCTTCTTCACCCCGAGGCCAAGTATGGCAAACACAGATCCACCGTGCCCGGCGTCTCCTTTGGGGACGGGGGCTTAGGGTTAGGGTTTCCTTCAGGCGCGGAAACAGCCGACGAGGTTGTGATGGTGGTGGTGGTGGTGGGGGTGGGAGTGCTGGCGAGACAGCCCGCCACCGCCCCCATGAGCGGCGGAGGCCGTGGTGATCTCCCCGTCGATGAGCCCCTGCACGTAGCGAAACTCGGCGACGTTGCAGGGAAGCGCGATGGCGCCCTTCTGGTTGAAGCCGTACTCTTCTTCCGCTTCCTTGAGCAGCTGTACAAAGAGCGGGTGGCTGAGATACGCCACCGGCACCACGAAGCGCTGCCGCTCCTCCCCTTCCTCCCCCACCATCACCGCCAGGAAACCCTTCCGCACCTGCTGCTGCTGCTGATGATGAAGGTCCTTCTTGCTTCCGCCGCCACCGTGGAGGTGATGGAGGAGGTTCTTACTCCCCATCGCGCCGCCGCCGGAGGAAGAGAAGAGATCAAGAAGCTGGGGCCAAGAACGGAGAGAGAGAGAGAGAGGCGGCGCTAAAGACAGGAAGAAGAGGAGAAGGGCCAAGGGTCGGAGCCGGAGATGGCGAGGTTGAAGAGGGCTAGAGAGGAGTCGCAGAGACAGCGGGGTACGTTGGACATGGCTCTCCACCTCCACCAACACAAAACATTAAGCGAAAGCCAAGATACCCTCGCCCCCCAATCTCTATATAACTCCGCAGAAGAGAGAGAAAGAAAAACCAGCGATAGCGAGAGAGAGAGAGAGGGAAGATTCCGGATAAATATAAGGAGAAGAGGTCGGGGAAGGGATGAGGAAGAGAAACCCAGACGGGTGACGGAAGGACCTCACGCTAAGGCGCGGTAATGGCGGGGACGATTTCCTGGTCCCTTCTTCTCTCTCTCTCTCTCTCTCTCTCTCCTCCCTCTAAAAGTCCGTTGCGGCGGCCCCCCCCGTCACGGTTGGTTGGGGTTGCCTTCTCTCTCACCCCAACGCAAACCCGTTAATTAATTAATTAATTTAGGGTTCAAAGGTCAGAGTAGCCAACGACTTGCCCAAGTTTTTTAATTAACTGATAATCAATTAAATCATTAATTATCCTAACAAGACGCCAACTTGGCTCCGACCGCCGCCGCCGTCTGACCCAGCTGTCTCTCCGGCGAGGCTTAACAACCCTTCACGGCACGCTGGAGGCGGATGAGAGACGGTTAACTCGCCGTTATTCCCTTCCCGGGTTGACTCGGTGTTAACACCGATTCCGCGGACAAAGCCGGGCTTCATGCGGCCCAATAAGGTTGGAACCGCCAGCAAGGCTGCGCTTGGGCCCGAATCCTGTGTTGGTAAATTGGGCCGAATAGGCCCATTATACTTCAGCATCTCTCTCCACCTCTCTCTCTCAACAGCATCACGCTAGAGAGAGAGAGAGAGAGAAGCAGGTTCCAAATCCTAGTCAACTGATTACGTCATCCTTCGGAGATAACTTCAGAATAATGGGCCGCCGTGCACACACATGGGCTGGGCCACGCTTACTGACGGACGGGATCTCGGCCCAAATACACGGAAACACCCCCATTACTTTTTTTCATGAGTATTTATTATTATCCAAGTTAATAATTATTTATAATTATTTAATAAATAAAAATATTATCGCATTCTGAGTAATTAATGTCCATGTCAGTTTAAACAAGATATTTAAATCAACTGCTTAATTGGGGTTCTGGGCTCCATAATTGGCCCTGCTTCCACATATGGGCTTAATTTATAGGCCCAAAAAAGGGCTGTTCTAGCCCGGGATTTGCTTCCCGTAATCTTTCGGAGATAAAAATATATTTCCTACCGATTTGATTCTACTACATTAGTTTTTTAAGTATAATAATAAATTTTAAATAATTTCCCAAAATACTTCGCGATTTCCCCCACATATTTATTGCTGACGAATAAAATACGACCAAAATAAATTACCCGGGTGAAAAAATAAAAAATACCGGTTTTTCTGGGGGAAGAATATAAAAAATAAGAGGTTGATAGTTCTCTGCGCATGGAGATTTGGGAGAAAAATGGGCATTGATTTCTGCAGCAGGTGTGGAACAAAAAAAAAAAAAAGCCCACTGAGAAAAACAAGCACTGATCTGGACCAGTTTCCTGATTTGTCAATGGAAGATAATTCCACTCACGTTCATCCCCATTCTGGAATCATTTTTCCGGCCCAATTCTGATTTCCTCTGAAAAATCTGCAACCGTGTGTGATCACGAGGGTAAGAAAGGTTGTTCTTTTGTCAGGAATCATCGATCGAAATGGGGTGGGGGAGGGGGGGGCAGAGGCGAATCCAAGAAACTGTGACGATCATCAACTAGGGTTCGGGATGGCCCCCGCCCGGGGATCCCTTTCCAAAGTGGGGGCCGGTGCCAGGAGGTCGAAGCTACTTGTGGGAGAAGAATAAGTTCATCATCGCCTAGTTGACTTTGGTTCGCTGGCGCTTCCGCGGGGAAATGCGGCGGGTGGGAGAGAAATTTCTTGGTGTGGGTCGCCAGGATCTTGGGTGGATCGTTTATTCATGTCAAAACCGCTAGGTTAGGAAGCAAAACCATGTCCGAATTGATTCTCGCCAAAAGTCCACTATACCTGCTATCAATTCTGATGAACAGGGAGATGGGGCTCACACGATTGAATGCCGAGCTGGATTATGCAGAGATTGGAAGGGCGCACCGACTGAATGACTGCAAATCATTTCAGACCGGTGTGATTTTCGTAATTCTGTTCTATAATTATGGAGGGTGGATCAGTATCAGAGCAGTGTTCCAACCTGATTGGCCGAACGCGGCCTGATCTGAAGCTGAAGACGTTCGACGTCAACTCTGCCCGCCGTTCTCTGCAGAATTCCTTGGAGAAGACGGCATTGACACCGCGCATCACGGAGGCGCCGGAATTGAATGCTCCCGGGGAGCGCGGACTTGAATTTCGTTGAGTTAAGGCGGGAAAAAAAAAATCCGCACGCCGCGTCAGGATCTCGGGGATTCGTTTTCGAGGAAAAGAAAATGAGCCAAGGGGGCGGAAGGGGGGGAAGGAGGAGAGAGAGGCGGCTCTCTCCTTCCCTCCAATCCGGATGGAGGAAGAGGAAGGAAACGTCCCCCCCTCCGGTACTCCGTGTCGCGCGGGGTCTCAGATCCGCCGTGCCGGCGGCGGCCGACAACCGGAGCGGCGGAGCGCCAGAACTAGGGATTCCGCAGAAGCCCGGGGAAGAATGCGCACAACTCACAACTGAGGGTGATGGCCGGATCGGGAGGGCGGGCTCACCTTCGGATCGGTCCTCCGGCGCTGTCGCCGCCGGGGAAGCTTCACGCCATCGGTGGAGGTCCTCGCGGCCGAGGGGCAGCCCCGCTCGGCACGGCACTGGGAGCGGGTCGGTGAGGGCAAGTTGCGTCTGCTGGCGAACTGGCGGAGACGACCGTCGTAAATCCCATCAAATCGTCGTCACGCCGAGGTAGAGCCGCGAACAACGCCGTGGACAGAGACCAGTTCATTTAATACGCCCGATTCAGCGAACTCGCCCGCCAGGAATATCTCCAGCGAGGAGAGAGAAACAAGAGAGAGAGAGAGAGAGAGAGAGAGAGATTTATTTTATTTTTAAAATTATTTCCGTGTAGTTTCAAGAAAAGGGTTAACGAAATTTTATTTAAAATTAAAAAATCCAATCTTGTTGGCACCACGAAAATTTTATTTTATTAATTGTACTCTCCTATTTGCAGATGTATCAGCTTCAAAAATTTTTTTAAAATATGATATTTAATTAGTTAATAAAATCCCATATGTTCCGATTATCACTATTCTTCGTGTGTTTGCTAGAATGCAGACATCGAGATAATTAACCAATAATCCTAGGAAACAAATAATTTGCTGTAAATTTTCAGGCCAGCCTCCCCAATTCAATATTTTTATTATCCCTTCATTGCCGCGTGGCAAGTCTGGGGATCCAATGCATCGAAATATCCATCTTGAGACCAGGAGACTTGGTGGAATGGTAATGGAGGTCCCCATCGAACATGTCAAGTGAGACCGAGACGTAGGAGATGGCGGGTCAGGATTTCCTCCCATCGAAGGTGTCACCCTGGAACCTGAACAGAGAGAGAGAGAGAGAGAGAGGGGAGAGAGAGAGAGAGAGAGAGAGAGAGAGAGAGAGAGAGAGGAGGGACAGGTGTTAGGCTAACGTCCCCTTAAGAGTCTGAGAAGTCGTGCCCCTTGGAAGAGAGAGACAGAGTCATTGATGGGCATAGCTTGGTAGAGGGAACACCGAAACATGGAGGGGGGGAGAGGCTTTACTTGAACATTTATGGGAGTGTTGACGTTGAAGAAATTTTCATTATGGTTGCACCAACACCGGTTCTGTCCCATCTCTCTCTCTCTTCTCTCTTTCTATATTGGTTTTCTCTCTCTCTCTCTCTCTCTCTCTCTCTGCCTTGATTGGGAGAGAGGGGGAGATGATGCAGGATGTGAGTAAATGACTGAAACCTGTGAGAAAGAGATAGAGTGAGAGAGAGAGATTGAGATATATATGTATATAATATCAGTCTTCATAGGTATTCACGAGACAGGACACCTCGTCGCAAGTTCATGGGATGAAGTCGCCCAGGGAATACACCGGACATTTGACTTTCTAAAAAAATCCGCTCTGACCTCGACACCATCGCGCGTTCTAGCACCGTCTGAGTACCGCGAATCAGTAAACAAAATCCACAGTATTGCGCATTACATCACAAGGCTTTGGAGTAAAACATAGAGTTTGGACAATGTTTACGTTGTCCGACGGTGATCCAAAGTCAGCGCAGTAGTTCCTCCCATGAACCCCAACTCAACCTTCTACGTCAAACCTTTCAATAGCCGTATTGACTAGGGAGCAGCGAGGGAGAGCGAGAGCGAGAGAGAGCGAGAGAGAGAGAGAGAGAGAGAGGAGAGGAAGGAGAGAGAGAGCGAGGGAAGGAGAGAGAAATAGAGGGAGAGGGAGAGAGAGAAAGAGAGCGGGGGGGGAGAGGGAAGGAGAGAGATGGATGGAGGAAGAGAGAGAGAGAGCCAGCGAGAGCCAGCGAACGAGAGAGAGAGAGAGAGATAGAGAGAGAGATAGAGGGAGAGAGAGAGAGAGAAAGATAGAGAGAGAGAGATAGAGGGAGAGAAATAGAGAGAGAGAGAGAGAAGAAGAGAGAGAGGGAGATGGAGAGAGAGAGAGAGAGAGAGAGAGATAGAGATAGAGATAGATAGATAGATAGATAGAGAGAGAGAGAGAGAGAGAGAGAGAGTATCGAAACTCAACACGGGCTTGAGCGAGAATTGAGATTAATGAAACTGACCTTAATCACGACGGCTTAGATAAAGGGGTTTAACGTGGGGCTGTCGAAGAGAAAAGCCTTTCCCTCAGGCGGAAGATGCTAGCTTAAAAGTAACTAATCTTGCGAACGCGCACGGAAAAAAACATCTTAATTTAAATGTGAATATATATTGACAATCACCCATCTGCCCATTAAATACTCCAACATAGAGATGGGTCAACGGTGGATGGCTGGTCCATGCAGCTGATTAAGTCTTTACCGAATTAGGAAACAGATCCGGAGATCTGGTGGCGGATAGCAGTGAGAATAACGGCGATTAATTAGGGCTCAGTACAGCACTCCCATTTTAGCGGGATAATTAGGCTATCAGTCACAACGCAGCATTATCGTTCCTCATTAATACCCCCTTAGAGGAAAAGCCGAGTGGCCTCCCAACATACGCCAATAGCTCTGATTCGTCTTCTTAATTATAACGTCAAGAGCGTCAATGACCCAGATAAGTCTGCAAACAGATCTTCTTCTTATCTACACGTAGTGGGTCTTACAATTAAACGTGTGACTCTCTCTCTCTCTCTCTCTAGATACTCGTTGATATCCCCGTTTACCAGCTCGTGCCAGAGGGTAACACTTGGCATGAGCCGTAATTACTAGATTAGTAGCAAATTTTTGTCGGCTTCTCGGTTGTACCGCTGAGTGTATGGATGGTGGAATCAGTATGATGTCGGTTAAACTCTTAAAGAGAATATCTCTCTCTCTCTCTCTCTCTCTCTCTCTAGTTAACAACTCGGCATCAGCCTTATCCAGTTGGTTGTATAGGAGTTGGGAAGGCGGCTAGATTAACTGCGGATACGCAATTGGATAAGGATTTATGGTTGATTAGGAATATTTAGAAATATGCCCACGGGCGAAGTAGGCAAGGTGAGGAGGGACGATTTATTTCCGTCCTGTCTCCCGCCGTGGGGACAGAAACGAGGGCAGATGTTTAATTAAGGATAGTTTGTTCCATTTTGGCAAATGAGCGCGGAATATCTTGCTGGTCTGGCAGTCGCTCTCCTCGAGCCGAGGCTCAGGCTTTTAAAAGGGAGATGGTGGACGGGAAGGAGGGACGCACTACCCTTTCTGCAGCTTTCTCTCCCTCCTCTCTCTCTCTCTCTCTATCCCTCTGCCAGAGAGCCACCGAGCTCAGGCAAGGCAGAGCTGCGGCACTTGCACGGTCTCCGGAAGTCCATTTGATCCGTCCAAGGTGCCATCAAGGGCAGCACGGGCGAGTCCTTTGGCCCCCTTCTGATCTCAGGAGAGGTTCCGATTACTGCAGAGGCAATCGTCTTCTTCCTCCGTCGCTTCCTCTGCTCGCCGGTCTCCCTGGAAGTTGCATGCATGGCCATGTCCCTGATGCGGGCAGGTCTGTCCTGCCCCCCCTCCTCTCTCTCTCTCTCTCTCTCTCTCTCTCTCTCCCGAGGAGGTTTCTCATCAACGATTCTTTTTGCAGGAGCCGGGAGCTCCGGGAACATGGAGATCCTCGGGTGCCGGGGGAGCAGCTACGGTCCTCCCTCGCAGAAGAAACCCAGGCTTCTGGCGTACCTTCCTTCCTTCCCAGCGGCGGTGGAGGCGTTGGCGGCGCCGCCTTCCATCACCCAAGAAACCAGGAAGGATCTGTTCGAGACCCTACCAGACGAGTGCATCCAGCTTATCTTCACCTTCCTTCCTTCCTCCCGCGACCGCTGCTCATGCGCCGCCGTCTCCCGGCGGTGGCTCCATCTCCAGGCCCACATGAAGTCCTCCGACTTCCCACCCACCACCGCCACCCCAACCGCCCCATCCTTCCTCCTTACCGACGAAGACGATGACAAGGTAAACGATGCCCGGTTGGCCTCCCTTGCCGTAGGGGCAGCTGCAAGGGGAGCTCTCACCGAGCTGGTCATCAGGGCCGACGCCCTCCAGCCGCCTTCTGGCTCTTCACTGCTCGCCATCACCGACATGGGTCTGAAGGTGGTCTCCCAGGCCTGCGCTGAGCTGCGACGGCTCACCCTCTGGGAGTGCCACAAGGTGGGGAAGGAAGGGCTCGCCGCCATTGCCGGCGCATGCCCCAAGCTGGAGGAGCTCCGCATCTCCCGCTCCTCCCTGGTGGACGACGGCGCCCTCACCCCCTTTGCCGTCAACTGTCCTAAGCTCTCGCTCCTCAGCCTGGACAGGTGCCCCATGGTCGGCGACAGAGCCCTCCAAGCTTTCTCCCGGTGCTCCTCCAACCTGGCGACTCTCTCGCTAAGCCGCTGCCCGCGGGTGACCGACGCGGGCCTCGCCGCCGTCTTCTCCTCCCTGCCCAAGCTTGCCAAGATCACTATTTCTCACATGAGCGCCGGCGACGGCGCGTTGGCCGCGGTCGGAGCAAGCAGCGGCGGCGAATCTCCCAAGCACGTTGCCATCTGTGGCTGCGGAGGTTTCACCGATCGGGGCCTCGCGCGGCTGAGCAAGGCCGCCGGCAAGCTGGAGACCCTGCGGCTGGAGAAGTGCCATGCGGTGACCACCGAGGGCCTGGTGGGGGCCCTCCAGAACTGGTCGGCGACTCTGAAATCCCTCTCCCTCGTGAAGTGCAACGGCATCGGCAACTCGCAGGAGGGGAAGCAGACCACCGCCGCCGCCTGCCTCCTCCGCAATCTGCAGAGCCTCGAGATCAACAAGTGCCCCCGCTCCGGCGATGAGTTCCTGTCCCTGATAGCGGCGGCGATGCCGCGGCTCAAGCGGATAACGCTGGCGGCCATGGACGCCGTCACGGACAGAGGGTTCATATCCCTGCTGGCCTCTCAGGAGCGTCCCCATGCCGTGACTAGCATCGACCTGAGCGGCTGCAAAGGGATCAGCGACCGGAGCGTGGCGGTGCTGGCGAGCGTCGTCGAGCGGTCGCTCGCGTCGCTCTCCCTGGTTGGCTGCGAGCGGGTGACCGACCGTAGCTTAGCCTTCGTGGGGCTTTTCTGCCCGGGGCTGCTCGAGCTGGACCTCACCAACTGTCGGCAGATCAGCGACAGCGGGGTGGCGGCGCTGGCCGGACGACGCAGGGGCGGCGGAGGCGGAGCGGAGAAGAACGGGCTGGAGTTGCTCTCGCTCGAGGGTTGCGAGGGAGTCACCGACGAGAGCTTGCTGAAGCTGGAGGAGATGGCAGATGAGGGGAAACTGGTGAGCCTCAACCTCAAGCGCTGCCGCCGCCTGAGCCCCGCCGGCGTCGACGCCATTCACCGGCATCTCTGGTGGTGCGACCTCATCTACTGACCGCATCATCGTCATCTCCGTCCTCTCTTCTTCCAAGATTCTGGTGTTCTTCGTTATTCTCCATTAATCAATCAATCTCCTCCGAAAATCACAAACTTTTGCGTCTCCTACGAATCGGCCGATCCCGATCCGATCCCGCGCCGTTTGTCGGCGCCGGCGCCGGGGACAGGGACGCCGTCGAAAATCCCCCCAACGGCGTGACGGCGTGTGGTGACGGGCTGAGTGCGACGCCAGAGCGAGCAAGATGAGCCGTCTCGATGCTGACGTCATCCGCGAAGGGACTTGAGGGGACGAGACGAAAGGGACGGCCATTAAAGGCCCATCCTGAGCCCCGAGAGGAAATAAATATTGACTGGATTTTCCCCTCAAATTCTCGACCGCTCGATCATCTAATCCGAGCGTGATCTGGATCCACCCCTGCCGTCGGATCTGATTCGGGCTCCACTATCGCCGCGTTAACTGCGAGTCTTTATGGGCCCCCTGTTGACTCCACCCGAGGCAGGCGGTTCCAAGGCAAACCCGGGGGAGACGGCACACGGTTTTGGTCCGGTCCAATTCGGGGCCCACCGTTGAACGCAAGATGCCAAATCCTGTCAGATGGGGCCGGGGCCCACACCGAACCCAACAGCTAGGAACGGATTCCTGAAAAGACAAAAAAATCCACGCGGCGTGCTTTCATTGGCTATGACCGCGGTCACGTGAACCCACGCTATTCTGACACAAGTCCTCCGCTTTTCCCGTTCATGCATGCACCCGCGGGCAGAGAAGAGGAAGCCGTACGGATTCACTGAATCTGACCATTCTGATGTGGGGCCCACAGACGAGTGGCCCAATAGGGGCGGGCCACATGAGCTACCGGAGAGAGAGAGAGAGGGCTGACCGAGAAAGTGGCTTCCCCCTCGCCATGAACGTCCACATCACGGCCTCGGTTTTTATTCCCAAATTTGTCACGCGTCATGCAGAGGAGGATATATTATAATGGATTTATTTGGTGTATATTTATGACTAAAAATACGCATATTATTTATTGACTCTGCCACGTTGCCCGCTGGAACAAGGTGTCGTCCTCGGGAGGGTTCATGCATCTCGTAGAGGAGTCAACGCCGCGTCCATCCCCCGCCAGATTTTGACCGTCGCGGCCAACATAACCCCACTCTGTGACGGCCGAAACACCGACATTATATTGGCATTGAGTGGGCCCATCTGGCAGGAGCACCACCTTAGGGGAATCAATGGCGGCGTTTAGCCCATTTTGGGTAATTATCGGGGGTAATTAATCTGTACGCGTCGGATGGATGAAGCGGCGGCGCGGGTGGCGCTTTGTACAGCTCAGCGTCACGTGAAGGCTGCGCGGCAGCCGTTTTCTTCACGTTAGTTTCACGTGGAAAGACATATGTCGCACAAGGAGAGAGAGAAATATAGCAAGAGGCCGAGTCACAGATGGTCGGGTCAACGTTGCCAGCTGGATATCGGGTGAACGCGGTTACTGGGCCGAATTGGGTTTCTAGACCATGCATGTGGTGAGATTAATGGGCCTAAATCCAATGTATAAAGAAGTGTATGGGCTTGATGGGCCCAGCCCAATATGATGATGGGGGTATTTTTATAAAATAATTATTTATTATTCTAAATAGTGCGCTCTGGTGTGAGATTAATCGAGGCTCGGAGGAAGGAGAGGAGGGGGGTGGCTTCGAGGAGGAGAATGGAATCCTCCATGAACACGCCCGGGAACGGGGAGAGCGTCGATACTCCCTCCGCCGCTGCATCTGCCACCGGCGGCGCCGCCACCGCCACCCCGGGGAACGACACCGACGACTCGAAGCAGAATCTGAACCAGGTTATCGGCTCCATACAGAAGACCCTCGGGCTCCTCCACCAGCTCCACCTGACCGTCTCCTCCTTCAACGTCGCATCCCAGCTCCCCCTCCTCCAGCGACTGTAAGAAGTCTCGGTTATCCTCCTCCTCCCTCGTTCCTTTTCTCTTCGCACCAGTGTTTCTAGGGTTGTCGTTCCTTCTCGGTTCTAATTCTCATATTCCGGTGCAGGAATGCCCTAGTCACAGAGCTGGATGCGATGCAGAAGCTGGCTGACAATTGTAACATCCAAGTACCTATGGAAGTTATCAAGTGAGTTCATCCTTGTGATCTCCATGGGATCTATTCAAACTATGCGTAAATTTCTGCTCCTCGTCATCTGGTTGTTTTCTTTGACGTTTTTTCTCCTCTTTCTCCATCCAGCTTGATCGACGATGGGAAGAACCCTGAAGAATTCACGAGGGACATCTTCAACAGCTGCGTCACTAAGAACCAGGTCACAAAGGGCAAGACGGATGCATTCAAGGTGCGCGGAGTTGAATATAAGAGCGGTTCTTTTTTTGGGCTCCTTCCCCGTGCGAGATTTAATTATGTTCAGGTGCTTATATTGGTGAATTTAGTATACACATGTACAAGGAAGGAAGAAAATGGGAAAATTCAACTAGCATAGTTGAGGAAAAAAAGAACAACTGGGTACTTCTGTAAGATATAATTGGATGACCTTGTTCCTGAGGAAAAAGAGAGTTATGAACTTCCAATTATATACGGCATAAATTCCTTATATTCTCTATTAGTTGCGCGGTTGACATTCTAGCATTTGCTGAAAATAATGCCCCTTGTTCATAAAAAAATTATGTGAAACATAAATATAAGTTATTTATTGCATCACAATTAATGATTGAAACCTGTCAACCATAGTTTGTTCATTTTAAGACCGCGCACGCTGCTCAATGCTCAAGTTCTTTGCCTCGTTGTTAGACTTTGAATCCTAGGGTGTGCCAGTTTTAACAATCTTTCCGCGGGAAGCTACCGTTATCCTGCCTCTCCCTTACTGAAGTGTGATGGGATGGAGCCGCCTTCATATTAAACTTGCAAATTATTTCCATTTTTTCTTTTAAGGGACGAACCTCCTAGATGATCCTCCATTCATCAGTGATCAGCCTCGTTCTTCAGAACCTGCGAAAAAAAATATTTTATTATATGCTACCATATTTTCAGGCCTCGAAGCTTAGCAGACGTGCTATTTGTTGTGCATTCATCATCACTTTGGAAGGAAAAATAATGGTGAGGGTGATCTGAGAGATAGTTGTGGCGCATGAGGCGAAGGGACATGCATTGGGCAGCCTGGTTATCATTTTTGCTTCCCCTAACAACGAGCAGCCCAGCAGAGCCCATTATATTGTGGATTCGTTAAATTACTGTCATATAGTCTAGTTGTGCTCTAGAACTGCTGTCACTACGCAGTGGATATTGATATGAATAGCGACGTTTTCTAGATAAAACTCGGTGGTTATCTTCTTCATCCTTGATCTTCCTCCTTTCTGCAAGAACACAACTGAATTCGGTCTGTGTTCCAGCTCCCGGATCAGTTGAAGATAGTGATTGATTGCATTAGTCCTTTATCCTATTAGTCTCAGTGCCCTGCATTATGTTCTCGAGGGCATGGAACATAGGCTTTTGGTGGAATCTGTGGAGTATTTTCCTTGGTGGCTAGCTTATTGTGATTGGATGAATGGTGGGGACAATGCGGCCCATGGGCATGAATGATTTTCCTCTTTTTTATTTTATATTTTTGTAGAAAATCCTTCCCCCCCAAACTGCACAGGCATGATTTACTTGCAACGATCGTCGATGTTCTTGCAACTTTGGAGTTCATGTAATTCTTCCAATTCTACATGCTAATTACATTATAAAAACTCCACTCGATTACCGCGGAATTGTGCTCGATTGATCAGTGTTGTTCTAGTTCCCTGGAATTTTTTATAATTTCTGCCACTAAGTTAAGGATGAAAGAAATCATGGTCGAATCAAATTAACACGCTGGTAGTTTTTTTTTTTTTTTTTTAAAATAAACCTGCGTAAAGGGTTCATACATGCAAATTCAGATATGCGATTCGATGCAAAAATATTTAGTTTGTACTCGGAATTGAGTTCGGATTTTGTTAAGGAATCCTTCCATCTTCTGTTCATGGCTAATCGAGCTCTGTTCATGGCTTCAGGTGCTGAGGAAGCACCTCCTGGAGGAGCTTGAGCAGGCCTTCCCTGATGAAGTCGAGTCGTATCGGGAAATTCGCTCGAGTTCTGTCGCTGTAAGTTTGCCATCTTCGATCCATCCCGGCGATAATTTCCGTGATTATTTGTCTCAAAAATGGGATGAAGCTGCAGATCTCATGGATCCTGCGGATGACGATCCCTTTGGCTCTCTTTGGCTGCAGGAGACGAGGCGGCTGGCTCAGGCACAGGGCGGCAGCTCGCTGCCCAATGGAGACCTGAAGGTGAAGACAGAACATCAGTGACACGTTGCCCCTTTTGTTCAGTCAAAGTCTTTGATGGGTCTCTCTCTCTCTCTCTCTCTCTCTAAGATTTTGGATGAGCTTCACTATTGTCTCTCTCTCTCTCTCTCTCTCTCCTTCTCTTGTTCCCTATACGGCATGGTGGCAGATGTTGTAGGGAACTTGGTGTATATTTAGCCACGCAGCATTGTTTTAATTTATTAGATAATATTCTGCTTGTTGGGCTCTCTCTCTCTCTCTCTCTCTCTCTCTCTCATCGCCACTGGTCGTCAGTGAGAAGCCATGGGTGGGGATCAGAAGAGGTCATAGAGCTGGATCGCTTTGGGCCTGACAATAACGCCGAAGTGAGCCCGGCCTATATCTATCAGGACCGAATGGGCTTGGGAAATTTGCGCCCGAACCGGGCCATTAATTCGAAAAAAAATTATTTAAATTGAAATACTGACTGGGACTGTCTCCATTGAAGGCTGCTGGGGGAGAGAGAGAGAGGCTCAGGTTTTTGATAATTGCTTGGATTATCTTTCTACTGAGATGGAGAGGAGAGAGAGAGAGAGAGAGAGAGAGAGAGAGAGAGAGAGAGGGAGAGAGAGAGAGAGAGGAGGGGTATTCATCTCTCTTTCTCTCTCTTCTCTTCTTCTTCTTCCTCTTCTTCTTTCAATAAAGAGCCTCGGTGGGGCACATGGTGCGAATCAGAAAGCGGGAGCAGAACGGCAAGGAAAGGAGAGGATGTTTCGAGGAGAGAGAGAGAGAGAGAGAGAGAGAGAGAGAGAGAGAGAGGGGGAGTTTTGTGACGTCGCTTGGGCCTGGGTAGCTGATCATGCCGTAAACATCTGGTTATAAGAAATGAGGCGCTCAGTTTGACAACAAGGAGAAGAAAAGTAGTACTAATAATAATCGGCTAATAATTTTCGGTGTCGGGAAGGTCACAAGATCCCTCTTTTCGAGTCGCCGGGGACAAATTTCTGCTCTCTCTCTCTCTCTCTCTTCAGTTCAACTCCCACTGGGGGGGTTGGGGGAAGCCGCCCATGGGCATCCGGAGAGGGGGTCCCCTTTAACTCCGTCGCCCCTCGCCGCCCATCTCCGGTGTGCGGATTGCCCCGGGCTCTGTCTTCCCGGCCGTCGGCGAGAAGGGCCGCGGCGGGAAGACCAGAGAGAAGCAGAAGCAGATTTTTCCCGTATGTGGGTAGCGCCTGCGGAGGTGGAGACGCTGGATTTGGGGCCCGGTGATGGTAGTGGAAGGACCCTGGGGGGGCGGCAAGCGTAGGAGAGGTTCTCTGATCGATGTGGGTGTGGACGTGGCTACAGCGGAGGATCGACTGCAGCATCGGCTTCCTTGCAGGGATAGGGGGAGAGGGTATTGGTGGCGGCGCCGCCGGGATCTGGGCCGGAGGAGGTCGGTGGAATGTGGGCGTTGCGGCGGGAGTGACGGCCATGGCCGGAATCGCGTTGGCCGCCACCCTCGTCATCTCTGCCCGTAGGTAAAAGAAAATTGCATCCCCTTTATTGGCCTCCGCCTTCCCCCCCCCCCCTTCCCGTCGTTGTTCATCTGAAACAAAAGAGAGCGCAGGGAAATCAGGTTGCAGGGAAAAAGGGTAGTAGATAGAAATAGATGAAATCCCTTCGACGATCCCACACTCCCTCGGCTTCGTCGTCTTCGACCCCCTTCTCATCGCCCGTTCCCTCATCGTCCTCTCCAGCGTCGTCGTCATGGATCCATCTCAGATCGCTCCTAATTGTCGCCTCTCTTCCTCCAGTTCATGATCGGTGAGTGCTTCTCGATTTCTCTCTTCTTCTTATTCTCGTCACAATCCAAAAATTTCCTCATCCTGTTCTCCTCAATCCATTCTACTATTCTCCCCGAGCTCCTATTTTACTTTAGCTTCGATTATTTATTTTTTTGGGCCAAGATCACTGCTTAGTCCTACCCATCGGTATCTCTTCATCCTGTAAGTCCAAGCAACTCCCCTTTCCGCTGGTGGATTTGATGGTGGGGCTTTGAGAGTTGTTCCTGCCCATTTACTAAGAATTTCCGGAACCCATTTTCCCACGGGTAGGACTTTCAGTTCCCCTGCAGTTGCGTTTGCTACTAAGAATGGAATGAAACCAGTGGCTTGCTTGGTCTGTTCAAGTCGTCATATCCTGGATTCCAGGAAGATAGACGAGTTCATCCCGTTTCTAGTGTTGGTAACTAAGAGAAATAATCATGGGAAACTATAAATTTTTGTGTTCTACTTATTTTTTAGGCATATTTCTCACGATTTCATTATGGAATCCATTGAGTGGGAGGCTCTATATTCATGAAAAGATCAAATGAAGTTTTAGAACGAAATGAATATTGCTAGCCAGTGTGTGATGTTCCTGATCTCTTGCAGAGGTGGCCTGAAATCACCATGGTCTCGGAGGAAAAGAAAGCGTGTTCTTACTCCGCAGAAGTGGAGTAGCCTATTCTCTCCAGAAGGGAAGCTTCGAGATGAAGTGAAGTTTCTGAAGAAAGTCCGCAGTGGAGTAAACACTTCTGCAGTTCCATCTCTGGTTCCCATTTTTTTGGGTTGATTTATAGCTGATGTGGTTAATTCTGACTTACCATTTATTTTGATCCAGGGGATTGATCCGAGAATCAGGCCTGCTGTGTGGCCTTTTCTCCTCGGAGTGTAAGATTTCTGACCTCTCTGGCATTCGCATGCTGATTTTTTTTTTTTTTTTTTTTTACTGAGGATCGTGTTCTGTAGAGCTATGGGTGCCCTTTTTGGACTAAGTTATCTTCTCCTTACCAGCTGAGGTTTCTCATGAAGTTTCAACTGCTAATATGCAATGCTTGGCAGAGACAATTCAGATGATCAAATTATGCAGTATATCATTCCAATTTCAGTGGAAATTGAGCTTTTTTTTGTTAGAAAAAGGCTGTCGATCTTTTCATGTGTCACAAGTGCGCAGATTGAGAAATAAAGATCCTCCTAATGGGTCCATGTGTTCCCCAATTTATTCAATCCTTTATGGGGTTGGATTCCTTTCCGCGGAAAAAAAATGGTTTAAATCTCCTTAATGATGTGTTTTTCCTGTTATGATGGATTTATCTGTTCAATGTTTTTTCAAAAAAAAAAAAAATATAATGCTAGGAATATCATGTTTTTTAAAGCTAATGAGATTGGTTCTGGAGGATGCATGGCATGGCATGGTATACACTAGGAGATGCGTTTTCAAGTGGTAGATGACAGAAGGTGATGGCACAACCACAGCACCAACGCCTCTGGTGAACTGTGCAATCACAGGCTCCTGAACTAATTAATGCTGATGGTTTCAGGCCCGGTGCAAAAGAGTGGAAAGAAATCTGTCAGGGAATATTTTATTTTCTGGGTTACATGGAACCAGGTTTTGATGTTGGTGGATAAAAAAAAGGATAAATCCAGTTGATTTATTACATGCTGAAGAACGATTGAAGCATTAGGAATCACCTCCTTGATTGCCTGCTAGGGCATCTCCACCTTTTTATGTGCATCTGAATTATCCAATTTTTGGGAAAGATGACTAGGGTTTCCATTTTCCTCTGTAATTTAATTCGCTGCCGTAAAAGTCCCAAACTATGAATGGTTGTGCTAAAATGATGAACATTTTGTGATCGTTGATCACAGATGTCTCAACTGAGAGGGCCTTTTTCACTGTGCTCTTGGGCTTATTTAGGTCATTAAACCCCAAGATGGATTCCTTTTTAGTGCCATTTTTTTTGGGGAAAGTTAACAGCTAATGCTGCTACCTTAAAATCTATAGCCATTTTGGAAAATTTTCAGGCTTTGCTGGAAAATTAATTATAAATGATGGAACAAAGAAGGTGGCTGCATGTGATTTCTGCGAACATCTTTCTCTCTCGTGGAGTTGGTAGAAGTGCATGATTGATCTCCACATCTGCAAAACCTTCGGGAAG
This sequence comes from Spirodela polyrhiza, assembly GCA_024713555.1. Taxonomy (NCBI): domain Eukaryota; kingdom Viridiplantae; phylum Streptophyta; class Magnoliopsida; order Alismatales; family Araceae; genus Spirodela; species Spirodela polyrhiza. Next base: position 6,323,499 of record CM046531.1, on the reverse strand, counting down.
AATGCAACACATTTTCTTCAAGAACCATGGTTGAGTTGGCGTCTTGCTGATGATGATGATGATGATGATGTAAATGTTGAAGGCTTGGTGCTATTTATGCTCTGGTCAATGCCAGTCTGCAGCTACAGCGTTTAGGTTTTGATCCTGGTTCTCATATTTAGATGAAATGAAACCCCACAAACGGCCCCCACCTCATATTCAAGTCCCAAGTGTTAGCTTCATGGGCCTTCTGGGTCAAATAACCGATTATTTATGATGATTGATGGATTTTAATTATTTCATGCTTTGTGGGGGCCAGTTTGTGGAAACATTCTGTGACAGACGATGACGCAGTTGGGATTTTAATTGTTAGCTGCTGCGGGATTTCTCTGCACAGAGACCTGTTGATCGTGTCTTGATCGAGCTTCAGGACGGTTTCTGTCTCTTTTGAGCTCTTTTTGGCCCACCTTCATAAAGTCAACGCATACAATGCATAACAGTGCATTCCCATTCCATGGCGTGGATTCATGGTCTGTTCTAGCTCCAGTTTTTGATCATTATTCTGATCAATCTGTGCGCTCACAGTTGGAAATCGGATTTAGCATATGCTTTCGCAGTTTAATATCAGAGTTCATCCGCCGTCAAGAGACGATCGTGTTGTTTGGTGGGGTTGACCGAGATCCTTTCCTCTTGCAGCTACGATCTGAGCAGCACGGAAGCTGAGAGAGAAGCAGTCAGATCTCAGAAGAGGTGTCGTATTGAAGCTCCCACTGTGTACCATCCTCTCTGTGCTCTCGATTCTCATGGTTTGGCTTGAATATAATGCAGGAAAGAGTACAAGAAGCTTAGGCGCAGGTGCCGGCAGCTCCTGAAGCTCGACGATGATGCTGGCGCTGCCGCCGCCGCCGCCGCCGCCGCCAAAGGGGAGGTCGCTGAGCTAAGTGGGGATCAGGGCTCTCCCAGCTCGTCGGAGATCTTCAGTGCCCGCCCGTCGCTCTCCAACGAGGATGCGAGCCCGGATGGCGCTATCAGTTCGGAAGTTACGAGCTCCGCTCAGACGATCTCACAGTCCATCGCAGAGGAAGCGAGTTCAGATCTTCCGATGGCGCCTGTTTCTGGTTGGGGTCTCGAGGAGGAGGAGGAGGAGGAAGAAGAAGATGAAGAAGAAGACGCGGCCGAGGGAGGAGAAGATAAGAGCGGCGTCACCCATGTCGACGTCTCGGCGGCCGACTCTGAATCCTCCGACTCCGAGTCCTCCATAGAAGAGCCCGAGAGCCTGCCGGCCCTGTCGGCGACGGAGATGAGCGTGGAGGGCGATCGCCGCCAGGCGGAGGCCGAGCCGTCAAAATCTCGTCGGACGTCGGAGGATTATGCCACATGGCAGCGCATAATTCGGCTGGACGCCCTGCGGGCCAATGCGGAGTGGGTCCCTTACTCGTCGGCGCAGGCCGCCGTCTCCGGCGAGGAGGCGGCGCGGCTGGCGGCGGCGGTGGGGCTGAGGGACTACGACCACCTGGAGCCATGCAGGGTGTTCCACGCCGCCCGGCTGGTGGCGGTGCTGGAAGCGTACGCCGTGTTCGACCCGGAGATCGGCTACTGCCAGGGGATGAGCGACCTGCTCTCGCCGATCGTGGCGGTGATGGAGGAGGACTGCGAGGCGTTCTGGTGCTTCGTCGGCTTCATGCGCCGGGCCCGGCACAACTTCCGGCTGGACGAGGTGGGCATCCGGCGGCAGCTGAACCTGGTGTCGAAGATCATCAAGTACAGGGACTCCCAGTTCTACCGGCACCTGGAGAAGCTGGAGGCGGCGGACTGCTTCTTCGTGTACCGCATGGTGGTGGTGCTCTTCCGCAGGGAGCTCAGCTTCGAGCAGACGCTGTGCCTGTGGGAGGTGATGTGGGCGGACCAGGCGGCGATCCGCGCCGGCATCGGCGGCAAGTCGGCGTGGGACAGGATCAGGCAGCGCGCGCCGCCGACCGACAACCTGCTGCTCTACGCCATCGCCGCCTGCGTGCTGCAGCGCCGGAAGCTGATCATCGAGAGGTACAGCAGCATGGACGAGATCCTCAGGGAGTGCAACAGCATGGCCGGCCAGCTCGATGTGTGGAAGCTCCTCGACGATGCCCATGACCTGGTCGTCGCCCTCCATGACAAGGTCTGAGCTTCTCTCTCCAGCCGACGATGCCCATGACCGGGCTGCCATTCTCCCTGTTAGATTAGCCTCATCGCCAACCCACATGCTGGATGAAGCTTCTAATGGACTGGTTCTATCAGTTTTCTTCTTCTTCTTCTTCTTCTTCTTCTTCTTCTTTTCTTTTTCCGAACATCATCTTCCCCAAGAACAGAGCTTGCTGCTCTGGATGGGTGGAGCCACACGGATGATCGATGTTTCATGTCACTCCAAACTTGGGTTTAAATGGAAATTCTGACCCGTTGGAATCAGCTCTCCTCTGTTCATGACGCGCTTCCCGGATGCATTTTGAAGGGAAAAATTGTATCATTTAAGCGTACTTTAGAGAGAGAGAGGATAGAGAGAGAGAGTGTGTGCGTGAAGTATGAGCGAAAAGGCTATTTTTTTATGCTAGTGAGAGGATTTTAGAACTCGAGTATGAAGAAATTTTCTGATACCGACTACGGAGTCTTCCTTGGATCCTGACCGTCGGACGGATGGGTCACGCGTGGGTGGAGGCCCAGTTCTTGAAAGGCTCCTCGTGATCGGCCCTTGTGGTTTCGACAACGGTCAACTGATCGTTCGGGACGAGAACATTCTGAACAGCCCCCCCCCCATCCCCGCCTTTTCTCCTTCCCCATCCTCTGCCGGGTGCGCTTCCATCTCCGCAGGTCTGGTCGCCGCCGCCGCTTGTGGGTCATCTCAGCGGCTGTCGCCCCTCTCTTCTCCCTCTGGCCGACGATGGTGAGTGGGCTCCAATTCATCCGGGCTCTTTATTTCTGTGATCTCCTTCTCCTTCTTCAACCACCCCTCCAAAAATTCCTCTCTCCCGCCGTTCCCGTACACGGTCCAAATCATGATCATCGTCGCTCGAATCATTTTTCTAATATTTTCAAAGCCCGGGTTCGCCTTATGATTTCATATCAAGATACGTAACCTTACTCTCTTTTGGACCCCAAGGGATCCTATTCTTCATCCCATGGCGTGATGTACTCATATTTATGTTTATGTTTATGTTTCTGCGTTGATCTCTTCTGCTCATGCGTCTCTCCACGAAATTTTTTGCTCGGCGGGTATCAAGATTAGATACGGAGCGAACCCACGACGAGCCGGGTTTTGATCCGAAGTCGCGGAAAAACTCTACGTTGACCTTCCTGAACTTGTGGAATGCTCAATCTCCAACGTTTTTTCTTGCAGAGAAAAACAACAACTCCAGCTTCTGATTACCATGATAAAAGAAAAAAAACTGCACCAGTCAGAAAAGCAGAGTATATAAAAATATATGCCTAGCTATAATTTTACATAGACGTGATTTCAACGTCAAGATTATCTTCAAGAAATTAGATAGTTTTACATATTTTCCCAAAATTTACAAAAAATATTGGTAACCTTCGTCTTTCTACCGCTGTGTAGAACAATCTGAGGTCATAAATTCCAGATTTGCTTCTGTTTCCTCGTTCAGAACAAGCAATCTTTCTAGTTCTTTATCCAGGGGGTTTCTGGATGGATGATTCTCAATCTTACCGAAGGGAATCAGATATAATCAACTTCGATTTAGTCGAGGAGGCTGATCCCATTCAGTAAAAATCAAAATATTTGTAAGGGAAAATAATATAACTCAGCGGAATGATGCATATTTTCCTTCACCTCCACCTCCACCTCTTGTCTTCCTCTGAACTCGTCTTGCTCCTTTTTTTCTGTAAGAAGAACTGGTAATCTGGACAAGCTCCACTACTTGTTTGCGTCGGATAATTCTTGGACTTTCTCATCATCTTTTCACTCCTTCAGGCGTGGGGTAGTTCGTCCCCGGATCTTCCCATATCCACCTTCGTTGCCTCATACTCCCTGAGCTAAACAGGCCTCAATTTGGGCTGATCCGGGTTGACTTTTCGTGTTTATTTAGAGAATGCGGCAGTGCCCTCGTGGAGACTAATCTTTTTCTATGCCAAAACACGCCTCATTTTTATGGGCTTGGTTCTCTCCTCTGCTGCGTTCATAAGATGATGGCCATGAAGGCCATCATGAAATGAAAAAGCAGTTCACAGACCTCGGTATGATGCTTGGTTCAGAAATGGGTGGCTCTAGCGCTTCAGATCAGAGAGTTCCTTAGTCTTGAGCGCGGGGAATGGCATACACATGACAGATTTTTTTTTTTAAAATTTTTTTAGCCGAGGATCTTCTGCTTCTTTGAAAAGTATAAACACTTGTTGGGATGATGAGATATTTCAATTTGAGACAAGATTTTTCTATTCGATCCATTGAACTTTTTGTGCTGACTCTTAAGAAATTGATTCTTGGAAAACATTAAGAGTGAATTTTTTTTTTATATGTAGGATGAAAAGGGTACCTTGTCTTTTTACATGAATGTGTATAAATTTACCGCAAAGAATTTAGTTGGTGTTTGTCTAATATTGTTTTTTCCTTTTTCGTCACACTGAAAATAATTACTGTTAAACTGTCTTCTTCAGATTCATTTTGTGCTGCTCATCAGCCGGCAAGGTAAAGTGAGATTGACGAAATGGTACTCAACTTATTCACAGAAGGAGAGATCCAAGGTAGGTGGTTGGTTTTTCTTTCCCTTGCTGATGAGATATATAATATGATCATTCCTGAGTTTGCTAAATTTTTTTCTGTGGAAAATGTGGGCTTTTTATCTGCAGTTGTGGCAGAAATCACAGTGATATTTATCATTTTTTATATGTTTTAAAGCTTATTATATCAGTGTCTTCTCGAAGGTGATCCGAGAGCTCAGTGGTCTCATTCTCAAAAGGGGGCCGAAGCTCTGCAACTTTGTTGAATGGAAAGGCTTTAAAGTAGTTTATAAGAGGTAATATATATTTATGCATATGACGTTCATAAAAAATCTTGATGATATAATATTGAGGGTTAACTTTTTTAAAAATAAAATTCCTAATTTGACTAAAAAAATCCAAATTTCAGATACGCCAGTCTTTACTTCTGCATGTGCGTTGACTCAGATGACAACGAGCTCGAAACCCTCGAGATTATTCACCACTTTGTCGAGATTCTGGACCGTTACTTTGGAAGCGTGAGGCTCTTCGTTGACTTGGATGGATCCCCAGCTTTCTATTTTCGTGTCCCAATTTTGGTGCTGGCACCTGGAAATTAATTACTAATCGCCCTACTTTCAGGTTTGTGAGCTAGATTTGATCTTCAATTTTCACAAGGTGAGCTCAAAACCCCACCAAAAATATGATCTTTATTTATTCATTTTATTAATTAATTAATTTATTTTCCTGCTCCCGCTGACCACCGAATCTCAGGCGTACTTCATACTCGATGAGATACTGATCGCTGGAGAACTTCAAGAACCGAGCAAGAAGATTGTGTCACGGCTTATCGCTGCCCAGGTTCGCTCTTACCCATATATATATATATATTTATTTATTTATCTGTTGGGCTTTGGTGGGTTGTTCAACCCGAAATTAATCCTCCATGAAAAAAGTTTTCGTTCTTATTTCGTGAATTTCGGGGCTCGTTTAAATGGGCTCGGTGTTGAGATACATCGCATGAGCTCCTGGGTCGTGTTCTTATCCTGCTCCATCAGCTAGAGCGTGACCCTCTCTGTCTCTGTCTCTCTCCTCTGTGTCTCCGTAATGTTGCAGGATAAGCTGGTGGAGACGGCGAAAGAGGAGGCCTCTTCTATAAGCAACATCATCGCTCAGGCCACCAAGTAGAAACACTTTCTGTCGGCGATAACTTTTCCCAAAAAAGATAAAAATCTGATGCTTTTCTTCTTTGTATGGATGTCATTTCCCCTGAGATTTTCCGTAATATGTTGACTAATAAAGTCGTCTGATCGGATCTCCCTCTCTCTCTCTCTCTCTGTGTCTCATAGCGTAGAAGTACGCCGCCGCCAATCTGAGTGGTCATAAGGAGCGTCGAAGATCTTCGATCCCCACCTCTATTTGGATTCCGTCCCCTCCAATCATCTCGACGGCGACCCCAAAATGGAGAGGAGAGAGAGAGAGAGAGAGAGAGCGAAATAGAGAGAGAAAGAGAGGTAGAGATAGAGAGAGAGAGAGCGTTTCCGTGATCCGAGGCGGGCCCCCCGACGGAGCCGTCCGTTCTTTCCGCCGATGGCTGACGGCGGCGGTGGGCCCCAATCTCCATCTGTCTCGGCCCTCCTATCCATTGATGCCCACCAACACGTTCGTCACCTCAAATAAATAAATAAAATAAAATGAATAAAAAGTATCCGCTACAAGTAAAAAAAAAGGGCCGAATGGGAGGAGAATATATTCGCCCAAAATTTATTAAATACATTATTCGCGTAATTTTGCGCGAACAAATTATTCGGACCAGGAAAAGTCGTCATTTTTATTACTTTTTTGTCCTCATTTGTTGATTTCAGTGCAATAATTTCCTCCAATTGTAATTATACTTTTTTTTCAATTCGCAGACCCCACAGTGGGCCCGCAGGCTCACTGGGACTTGGTCTCTTGTCGCCAGAGGGTCGGTTATGATGACGTCATCGGATGGCGACTAGCCAATGGGAAGGCGACATGTGGAGGAATGGTCGGGAGCCCCGGTAAGCCGTCCGGGAATAACTGATTGCGGTGGTCCCCACTTCAGCGCTCACGTATTACTTATTTTAATATTATTTTATCACTCCCCCACCCGCTCCCCTCCCCTCCTCCCCCACACGCCGGAGAACCAGAGCCAGCGATTCTCTCTCTCTCTCTCTCTCTCTCTCTCCCCTCTGTCACCCTTTCTCTCTCTAGCTCGGTCGATCGATCGAGTTCCTCGCTCGATCGGAGACTGGGAAGTCTAATGGCGTCGTTGCCGTCTTCGCTGCGGAACAGGAACGGATTCTCGTCGATGCGGTTCCTGGGAGTTCTGAAGCAGCAGGAATCTCCGAGCACGGGAGGGCAGAACGGTGGCGCAGGGCTGGGGAGGCGCGACGAGGGGGGGAGCGGGGAGGATCGGGTCCTGGAGCTGGAGGAGAGCGACGTGGTGTGGTCGCCGGGCGGCTTCTCGGATCAGTCGGAGTCTCACTCGCCCGTGGACTCCGCCGGCCCCAACTCGCCGCTCTCCACGGCGTCGACGGGGCGCTCCGCCTCGTCCTTGTCTCCGTCGGGGAGCCAGGCCCTCGCGCGCCACTACCGCGACGGCCAGGGGCGCCGGAGCGGGCACCACTTCACGCCGGAGAGGTTCGGGCTCTCGGCGGCGCTGGCGGAGGAGCCGGGGCTGCTGGTGCAGCAGCGGAAGCCCTCGTTCGACCCGTCGGCTTCCGCCACCACCACTGCGCGTGCCGTGCCGCCGGTCCCTGCGCTGAAGCCTGGGCCGGGATCCGACGGTTACTCCTCGGGGCAGGGGAAGCTCTTCGGGCAGTCGGCTCCGGTGAACGTGCCGGCCTGGCCCCGGAAAGGCCTGCGGCGATCGGGGGAGAGGGCCCTGGACGAGGAAGACGAATGGGACAGGGATCGGGCGTGGGAGGACAACGACAAGGCAGAGATGGTGCCCCCGCACCTGATCGTCGCGAGATCGCACTCGACGACCTTCTCCGTGTTCGAGGGCGTAGGGCGGACCCTCAAGGGCAGAGACCTGCGGCGGGTGCGGAATGCCGTGTTCCAGAAGACGGGCTTCCTAGAGTAGCCGAAGAACACGAATCGGCCGACGGCAGAGGAGAACGCCGGCGAAGAAGATCGATCGCTCAGCACGCAAAATTCTCAAGTGATCTCCTCAGCACCCGCCTGTGAGGTCTCCTCCCTCTCCTGCTTCTTCCTCCTCCAAAGCTTCTGCAGGTTCTCATCCCCATGCTCAGCGATTTTGCTATCCATGTCCCGTCTGGAGACCACCCTGGTTCGATGGCGTCGATTAATTTATTCCTTTTTTTTTGGCGACCGCGGACTGTTCTTGTGCACGGCGCATTCTCCGATCTCTGCTCCTTCAAGCGCCTTTCTTGATCATCTTCGTGGATGGGATTATTGTTCTCTGCTCAAACTGGCCCAGCTGCAGGCGCATCTCCATGATCGCGCGGGGCAGAGTGCTCAGCCTCGCGCTCCCAAGCCATTACTGCCAGGTGAACTGAGCTTGGGGGCTAAGACCCATATCTGCCATTAATGGTAAAGAAAAGCCATTGACTGCACTTCTCGTGGGTCGATGAACCGAGATTATTTTTCTAAATATAGATTGTTTCTCCATCCCATCATGCCTTGTGGTGATGGCGGCTTTATCAGTTTCAACAGAAGAACTTCGATCCGACACTGATCCTTGCCAATTTTATCTTGGTCTGTCACCGTGGCTGGGCAGACCCATTGATCTGGATCATCCAGACGGTCTGCTGTGGTCTTCTGGGGGTTCATGTTGAGTCAACGCGAGCTGAGCATGAGCAGAGAGCAGCTTCTCAGCGCTCCAATGGTGCTGTAGTCTGCTTTATCCCCTCTATTTCCAGAGAATAAGAAATAATCAGCCCATATTTCCTCATTTAGTGATTTTTTCCTGTCCCCCCCTGCGTTTCTAGCTGTAGCATGAATCTTTGATACTTTTCTCTGCGTCAGGAGTACCCATGAAAAGTCAACCGTCCCACTGCAAGTATGGTTTCAGCTTTCTGCTCCATTGAGAAAGAATCCCAGGCGGCCATCATCATTAAACACCGCGCTAAAGCATGGGTTGATTCCTTTTGTAGTAATTCTTCAGTTCAATCCAATGGAGATGCGATCAGCTTAGAAGCTGAGATCATTCATTCACTACGTTGACTTGGATTTCTGATGGCGGCTACTTCATCGATCACTCTATTTGGAAACTGGTCTCTCGAATATCCATTAAGTGCCTGAATCAAAAGAAGAAGACCGGGAGGGGGCGGGTGATAGTTTTTTTGTGGCATCCATACCCTCGGTAGATATGCACCCTGACAGTTCTCCAAAGAATCATTAAACAAAAGAATCTACCGGTCTCGGAAATTGAGCCTCTTGTCGGCCCTTTTCCCGATAAATGGTTGACTTATTTACGCCCAGCTGATCAGTCATCGTGGTTATTAAACCTGCTCGCTGGTACAAGGTAGATCCAAGAAAAATTTCCTATTTCGGGCAAAGCTTGATGCACGGGGCAAGGGGGAGGGGAGAGAGAGAGAGAGAGAGAGAGAGAGAGGAAACGACAAGGTTCCTAAACTTTACATCGAAAACCCTAAATCAATACGATTAGGAAATTGACATGGTTTGAGATGAAGCCCATGAGACAATTGCCATCATTATTCTTATTATTATCATTATTATTATTATTATTACATGTGCTTGCTTTAAATATTTATTGAAAACATATATGAACGAATGCCATTCTTGCGTACTATACATTAACTTAACATTAAATATTTATTACATAAAAAAATTCGTAAAATTTGTTAAAGGAAGAATTTTAAATACAGTTATTTACCAGTTACCTCTCTTCCCCTCCTCCCTCACGTGCATCCCAGAAACGCTCGTGGGCTTAAAATAATAAAAATTCTGAACCATTCCTGGGCAATTATTTTAAAACCTTCGTGCCCTCTTTGCTCCCGGAGGTACTCTTGAATTCCCACTGTCGCCGGCGGCGGCGCCGCCCACTTCGCCGCCGAGAAGGCGGCCTGAGGAGAGGCAAATGCCCCCCCGCGCGCGCGGCGGCAGCAGCAGCAGCGCCGGCAGGCGGGTGGCGCCATGAACGACCTCTCGGGCGCGGTGGCGGACCGGCAGCGCCGCGGCTGGCGCGTCTCCCCGGTCCCCCGCGCGGTGCTCTGCGTGGCCGTGCCCTCCCTCCTCCTCGGGCTCGCCGTCTCCGCCTTCATCCTCGCCGTCGTCCACAACCCCGTCCTCCTCCTCCTGGTCCTCTCCCTCTCCGCCCTCGTCCTCTCCTTCTTCGCCTGGAACGCCCGCGCCGCCCTCAGCGACCGGGCCGCCCTCCTCTTCCTCGACCGCCTCCCCTGGTCCGACCTCCCCGCCGCCAAGGACGGCGACCTCGTCAAGCTCTCCGGGGTGAGACCCATCTCCTCCTAGGTCAAAAAAAATCCCCACCTCGCCATGGCAGACTGAAGATGAGCTCGGACTGAGCTTGCTGTGCTGTGATTGTTGCAGCGCGTCTCGTGCGGGAACCTGGCTCTTGAGTCTTCCTACGAGAAGGCCCCCAGATGTGTCTACACGTCGACCCTTCTGTACGAGTACGGAGGCTGCGGGCTTCATGAACTGAGGAGCGGCCTCTTCCCCTGGAGATTGGCCTACTCCGAGGTCCACTTCCTGCCTCGTTCTTGCTGTGCTTCATGCTCAGAGAATATCATGGTTCTTAGATATAGTTTCCCGAACTATATAGGCCACATCTCTCTGGTTAGAAGGGGGGAATGGAAGGAGGGGGTTGACCTATTTTTCCTCTGCACTGATCTTCGTTCTATATACTCTGGGCTCTGGTGGCCTCCATGGGACGGGTGTTCTTCCATAATATGGTTTTCTGCATCTGTCGGCTAATGTTGATTAGGGTTTCAGAGGGGTTTCTTCCGGGTTATTCATTTGGGAAACCAGCAGCTGGAGGAAGACTTTTTCCAGGATCTTCTGGGCTCTTGAAGTCAACGTTTGATCTTTCTCCTCGATTCCTTTTTTTTTTTTTGGGTCATTTCAGTCTCTTTGGTGGATGTAGGACAAAGAAAACTGTCTGCCAGAACTGTTCCTCAATGGGAAAACAATGATTCATGATTCCATACAGTTGGCTACATCATTTAGCATAACCTCTAAGTTGGAATGGGGGTTAGGGGGGGTAAATCTCTGTCAGTACTTACTTCTAAAAATCCTCTCTTTTCCTCTGATCAATTCGACTGCTGCATGGGTGATCTTGATGCCATTATTATTTTTATTTCTCTTGTATTTTTTAATTAGCAGTGGGTCCGATTGAACTCGGGATCTATCATGTTTGCTGCTTAGCTTGTGCCTATTTTGTGTGTGATGACACTGTTGATCTTGGATAAATAAAAACCGAGTGATTTATGATAAAAAAAGTAAACAGATGAATGATATTTACTTACAATGTTGGAAGGTTCATGAATGAACTGCCCGGATTGCTCTTTCCACTTCTCATCCTTTTTTCTCCTTGACAGAGGTTCACTGCAGATTTCCATCTCACAGACATTAGATCAGGAATGAGAGTGACCGTGAAAGCCGGTTACGATTCCAAAGTAACTTCCTTGATCAAGGAGAATACTCTGATCAACACAACAAGTAAGAATAGAAGCTTGTCGTCGACCCTGGTGAGGTGGCTCAGAGATAGGCAACTCTCTACAGAGCCACGGGCTCTCCGTCTGGAAGAGGGGTAAGCAATCAGACGGCATGATGAAAATCTTTAGTGGTCGGTAATTTTGGGCATGCATATTAATGTGCATCTTGAGTAATGTCTACAGGTATGTTGAAGAAGGGAGCCAGTTGACAGTGATGGGAATGGTCAACAGAAGCAATGGTACCATCACAGTAGTCCCGCTACAAGAACCCATCTCAACAGGTTGCTTATTTCAGAAATTTCTCCTTCCCACGGTTGTCGATGGGCTGATTTTCAAGTCCTCAGATGACCTTGGTTCAGAGGATAGCCCTCATCTTCCCCCTTGAACCGTGCCTCATCTTTTTCTACTTTGTAATTTATCTATTTTTGCATTCTGTGCACCAATTTGCTTCTTGGAGTTTCAGGTACCGGCCTTCCCCATATTTTTCTATTTTGCCATTTCAGAAGACCTAATTTAAGGCTGTGTGGGTCACTGGGAGCATATCGAACTAACAAGCCTGACTTTGGTACGCTGAAGTATCACTTGTTGCCCATTGAGAGAGAGGATGTAAATTCCACGTACTCACAGAGCAATGCAGATACTAACCTTTCTATCTTCCCGATGATTAAATTAGTAGCCTCAATCTTTAACTTTCTTCCATATGTGAAAGCTTCCCCTGATGCTGTCGGTGGGCTTCTTCTCTCATTGTGGGTTTCCATGGAATTGGGCTATAGAAAAAAAATTCAGTAATTAATAATGTTTGAAAAGTAAATAAGTAGATCATTATTTTGTTAATCAAGAACTGAGTGTTACTTATATTTGAAAGCTCCTTATGATTCGAAAGAGGATACAATAAATGTAGTTTCAAGCATTGAACAACGCTATAAATAATGGGTAAGGACCTCTTAGGATGAATAAGGACCATTAAATATCCCGTACTCTTTGCACAGCAATTAAAACTTTTTGCAATAATCAGCCATAAATGTGTTTTGGGGTATTTCTATAAATGAGGCAAGCGAAACGAAGTGAGATTATAAATAAGGGGGCGATTATTTTGAAAAGATGTGATTGTTTAGTTGTCTACTTTCTCCTAATTGTCAACTCCGCGGTGCCGATTAAACTAAAACTATCGCACCTGGAGACAAGCTTCTGTGCTGTTGATGCAGTCGATGCATTCTCAGTTGTCAATATGCCCCTTCTTCCCTCAGGAGGCCGCTGCAGGTGAGAGAAACGGGGTTACCAGATCTAGTGCAAAAGAAGAAGAGCTTCCCATTTATCCTAGCCGCCATTCTCCTTGCATCCTCTGGACAACGGAGGAGCTATCAACTGAGAGGGCGTCACTTTCATGCTACCTTTCCGTCGGTGGGCCTCCTCATTTTTACGGATGCCCAATCAGGGATCAAATCTGCCGATGAAAGAGAAGAGTGGATGAGAGAGATAGGATTCATATAACGACCAAGAAAGCAATGCATGAAAAATGGTTTTCCTTTTCTTTCATCTCTCGGGATTAAATCTGATGCATGGATAATACCACATACTTGTGAATTGGGATTCTGACGACAACAACAGCCGGAGACGTCATGAAGTCTAAGTAATGAATTAGGAAGCTTACTCGGAGGTAGAAAAGGGAATTGATTCCTGCAAAAAATGTTGAGGCCCGTTGAGACTTTCAGACAGCGCAAGAGAGAGCGCGAGCATCCCACAGAAAAGGGCACAAAGAGAGGGCCATTCCGCGATGTCTAGTTGTGGTGACCACTCTGATGATATAAAGATTCCATGCTGTGAAAAAGTTTAAGTAATAAAGCATAGCTTGTACTGCCTGCCTCCCCCCCCCCACCCCCTTCAGAAACAAACTACCAGTACATTTGGGCATCGTTTATTACATCTATGGATCCTAAATATCAGGAGGGAGAGAGGGAGAGAGAGAGAGAGAGAACAAGAGAAGGAAGCGACAGGATTTCTGCGGTTCTATGCATCTGGTAAAAAACGCAGAGTGATGGCAGGATCAAATGACGTGGCTTGGTTGGGTGCTCGATGGCGAATCAGAGCTGAAAATGAGGGTGGGACTGGAGCATAGGACGAGGGTGCATCTGGAGGCGGGCCTCTCCTTGACACATCTGTCATCTCCTCCCGTCCCCATTTTGCCTCACACCACGAGGTAGTCTGTATCTGATGTGAAGCTAAGAAACCTTCCCTTGATCCCCTCTCTCTTTTCCATCTAATATCACTGTCGATCCCAATCTGTAAGGACCATACGAATGAAGACTTTGATCGGGACATGGGAGGAAGAGACGGGACGAGGAAAATTACAGACCGTGTGGAGGAATGCAAGTTCCTGACGAGAGACAGAGTGATTATATCTCTGGTCCAGTGGAAAAAACTAGTCGAGTAGTACCATTGTTTCGGGTGGAAAGGAGCAGAAACAAGAGGTAAATCGCACAGAGAGGTTGGAAAAGGTCCCCGAAGAATGGGGACCATTCCCAGTCACAAAGATCTTGCAGGTGGAGCATCCAATTCGCTGAATAATAAGTTTGGCAATTCACTACAGGACGCAAAACTGGGCACGCTTGGAGCGGGAAGATGGATGTATGGACACGGAGAACTCGACAGAACTGTGCTACGGTGGAGAACTGAATTCATATCTGCGGAAATCTTTGGTGGGAATCAACTCTTGGATGTCTCGTGATTTGCGATACAGATGTATGCAATCAATGAGGTACCGTACGAGACAGGGAAAACGCAACAAGGAACCCGATGAGTCGGGCTGCCTTTCCTCTGTCGTACCTTCTACCTTTATTTCTTACGGCTTCTTCCTAGCCTAGAGAGTGAAGAAAAGGAGATCTACAATGGCTTGAGATCGAGGCCCGAAATAAGAATGACAGAGATGAGTTCTTGGACAAACAATCAACCTCGGCTTGGCGATATTGTGAATGTAGACTGACTGCAGTAAATCATGTCAATGTAGAAAAGATTGAGAAAACAGCCATGACGAATAACCAGCAACCTTTTCGAGTGGAGAACGATAGAGGGGAGAGGTAGAAAGAAAGTGAAGCGAAGAATAGTATACAACAAGGCAGGCAAAAAGGTAGGGTAGAACAAGAGTTACGTCATGACGACAATCAGCTCGTTCTCCCCGTGCCATACCTTGCCTGCGTCAACTGGATTCCACTCCATCGCTGATCAACTTTTATGCATGCACTGAGGCGCCAGATTCGAGCATCCCCACCCTCCAACAGGTAAACAAGTGTAAAACTCGCGCAGGAAACTCACCATCAAAAGAGGATCGATCCGACGCCGTTCTTCTTTCTGTAACGAAGAAACGAGAGAAAATCTTACAAGACTTTCCTGCGGCCGTGAATCCGGGAATCCCTCAAGCAGCAACGCGGCTGATGCACGGAGGTGGGGGGGAAAGCGTCCGCTGGGGGGAATGAAGCCTGGTCCGAGTTCGATCCCCCTTCTCTGATCCACCTCCTCGGGCTCTCGCCCCCACAATTCTCTTCTCCCAATCAAGAAACAGAACCAGGCCGCCCGATCTCGGGAGAAAGAGAGCGACGAACAGGACGGCGGCCTCGTGCCAGACCTCATTCCCCTCAACGGAGACGCTTCCTGCTCCTGCAACTCCTCCCAAACATCTCTCTCTCTCTAAACCTCCGGCGGAGTGGTGGCGGGATGGGATCCGGTGACGACGGCGATGATTGACGGAATGATTACAGTCCAGCGCCCGAGCTCTTCGTAAAAAAATAAATATATATACGTAATGCTGATTTTTTAAAAAATATTTATTACTTTTTTCTGGGTGGTAATAATAGGAAGATCTAAAATACATACAAATAACATTCCATCCGTCTATCTCATACCCTTCATAAGCACAGCAGCCCGTTCTCGTGCGGGCTGGGACCGGAAAATCCTGGCCGTGTAATCCCTCCACGAGGGAGTCACGTAGACTGGACTATTGATCGGACGGCCACTAAGATAATATATATTTCATATTTTTATTAAAATTATATATATCTTCATATTTTCATCATATTACTTTTTAATGATTAAAAAGCTTCGTCAAAATAGAGGGCTTCAACTAAAAAAAGGGAAAAATTCTAATTAGACGATGCTTACTAAAATGGGGTAATTACGGTCCCATAGTTATAGACAAGAAAGGCCATATATTAAATAGATGGTTCTGGGTACGTTGACCGGCCAACCCCCTCAACTATTCTATTGACGTATTCTTGCTTTCTCTCTCCTCTCTCTCTCTCTCTCGTTGATGGATGGGAAGCGACCAACAACCGGAGTCACCGGAGAGTGATGGCGTCACGGCGGCGCCAGATCGCCGGAGATGCTCGAATTAGGTGGGGGGCCTCGCCGGTGCAATTAGATCACCAAACAAACTCGTCGGCTCTGGTTGGCCAACCTCCTCCCCACCACCGCCGCCCCACTCCGACCCTTATATCTTCCCCCATCCTTCTCCTCTGCCATCGCCACCGCCACCGCCACCGCCACCGCCACCACCACTGCCACTGCCACCGCCGCCAGAGAGAGAGAGAGAGAGAGAGAGAGAGAGAGAGAGAGAGAGATTAAGAGAATGGGGACGGTGGCGGTGGAGGACAAGAGGAGGGAGGGGGCGGAGGTGGTGTACGGGGCGGAGGCCTGCTACAAGCACTCGCAGGAGCTGCTGGAGGAGATGGGGTTCCCGGGAGGGGTGATGCCGATGAGGAACCTGGAGGAGTGCGGGCTGGTGAAGGAGACGGGGTTCGTGTGGATGAAGCAGAAGGAGCCCTACGAGCACTTCTTCAAGGGGACCGACACGCTGGTGAGGTACTCCGCGGAGGTGACGGCGTACGTGGAGAAGAACCGCATGAAGAAGATGACCGGAGTTCGGAGCCGGCAGCTGCTGCTGTGGGTACCCCTCACGGAGATGAGCATCGACGACCCAGAGGGACTCAAGATCACCTTCAAGACCCCCATGGGCATCGGCCGCTCCTACCCCCGCTCCGCCTTCCACGAAGAAGAAGAAGGAGGAGCCGCCGAGCCCCTGAAGCAGTGACCGCCCCCCCCTCCGTCTACTCCCTACTAAATAAAGTCAAATGACGACGACGACGACGACGACGAAGAAGAAGATCATGCAGAAGAAGAAGAAGATACCGTTTTCCCCTTTGCTTCTTGGATGTGTTACTGTTGCTTCAATCCCCGAGTACATTAAATTCAGATTTGGAGACAAGCTCTAGAGCGAGAGCGAGCGAGAGAGAGAGAGGCCCATGGGATTTGACCGCCGGGTGTCCACGTGGCAGGGAAAGTGTGTCCAGCTCGCCCTGCTTTCTTCTGGGCTGCGGAGTCATCGGGGCCTGTGTGGGGTCGAGGATAAAAAAATCGGGGATTTTCGCCTAAATATACGCCTTTTAAGAAACGTCGGAAAAATATTATTCGTATTTTTTTTCTCGTTAATTCGATGAAACCCCAAGTTCCGCGTACCCCCCTCTTTCTCTATCTCTCGTCAAAATTGAAGTTGAAAGGAATCTAGGGCAATGTGGCAGCCGTCCATTGGGGCCGACTAGACTGACAAGGCGGTCCACGTCGGCTGGAAGAAAAGTCTAGTAAAAAAATATGGGCCCCACATCTTCCAGATACCCACGTGGGCAGCTCTCTCATAGGAAGACGCTCTGACCTTCTCTCTGTCTTCCTGTTCGAGATCCCCGCACATCTGGACCGTCCGATCTGTCCTCCCTGTCTTGGGTTTGCTGATAGCCACGTGTTCTCTCGACCAATCAGATCGTCCAAGTGTCGATGTGGCAGTCAAAACCGTGTGCCGGTGACCCTCGGGTTCTGGAAATCTGGATGTCGCCAGAGGACGATAAGTACCAGTCATCTTCCTCATTCCTTCCGCCGTTCAGCGGGTGCCGAACACGGGAACGGGGAGGAGAGGAAGAAGAGAGAGAAGATGTGCCGGCGAGTCGGTGGTCCCGGCGGCGGCAGGGAGCCGCTCCGGTGCGTGGGGGAGGAGGAGGCCCTCAAGATAGAGGCTTTCTACATCCGCCTCGCCGCCCGGTCCGCCGGTGGCGAGTGGGCTGCGCTGAAGAAGGCGGAGTTACTGACGCTCGTCTACCGGCCGCGCACCGGCGGCGCGTCGCTGGAGGTGAACGGCGTGCAGATGCAGCCCGGAGCGCCGGCGTTTGTGGGGCTGCACCGGGTGCGGGCGGCGGAGTCTGGCGGCGACCTGGTGTTTGGGAGCACCGACCGGATCTGCGCCGGCGAGGGGATCCTCTTCGAGGTGTACGCCGGAGAGGAGGCGCGGGCGGCGGTGGAGGGGAGCTTCCGGCGGCGGGGCGGTTGCGGGTGGCGGATGGAGTGCTGGGGCACCTCCAACGGGGAGGAAGCGGCGGGGATAGAAGCCGCGGATATCTGCGTGGCAGGGGAGAACAAGGCGGTGTTGGTGGAGAGGGTGGAGATGGCGGCGCCGTGGTGGCGCAACCGGCGGTTTTGCTCCAGGCTTGAGGAGATACCGGAGGAGACTGCGGAGGAGTGGGAGGGCCACTGCGACTGCTGCAACGAGGAGGAGGAAGAGGACGACGACGACGACGATAAATGGCAGCTGTTGGAAAACCCGGAGGAGGATGGGGAGGATGATGGCTGGCTGGGAGAGGACGTCTGGAAGGGGGAGAACGAGGGGACGACGTGGGCGGTGGATCTAGGGATATGGGCAGTGTGCCTGGGGGTTGGCTTCTTGGTCTGCAGGGCTTCTTCTTCCAGCAGGCGGCGGAGCTTCTTACCCTTCTGATCACCATGCAGTCTTTTCTCTCTCCTTTCTCATGAGAAGTAGATGTGCGGGGAAGAACGGAGTTTTTTTATTTGCTCCTCTCCGCAATCCCCTTCTTTAGCTCTCGCTTCTGACCCTCCATGGCGGCCTTGTATGCTTCCTGTTTCTGCGGAGAACAGAGGAACTTAGCAGAATGAAATGGTCCACAGGTTGATCCCAAGAAACCGTGGTCCGCGATAATCTGAACAGGGAGAAGTAGACTAATCTAATCGCGATAAGTCGTCGAGAGTGAAATTTAATTATAATAAAAGGTCAGGGGCTAAACTATAAATTAATATTGTACGAAAAATCTATTCAAACCCTATCTCGTGTATTTTCTGTTGTAGACAAGGGCACTCTCCATCAAAGACTAGTCGTGTTCGTGTTCGTCCATAGAGATATTAGACTCATTCCAAATGGAGGTTTCACACATGTTAGGTTTCAAGACAAGTATTCGTCAATTTTCTGGCATTTATACTTTTTAAAATCATTTGATATGTTAATATTTTATGTCTATTTAATTATATGAGCGAGTGGTTTTGGGAGCCAACAAAAGCTTATCAAGTACTAAGGACTTTCTAATGGAGCTATCATCAGTACCATTTGCACATAATCTGTATCTCACTGCTCAGATATTATTTTCTTTCTTGTAGATAGTGAGGTCAACTAATAGTGAGAAGGAGATTGGAATAAAAAAACTTATTGACTATCATTGGTACATTAAATATTTAATGGTAATGAAATTACAATGCATGGATGAGAAGTGGGAAAGATTGATCACGAAAATATTTTTTATAAATCTTACAAGACATTTTGACAAATAATGACCCCAATATGTTGTCAAATCATCATTCCACTTGACTTTTACAAACATTCAACATGATTCATTTTTATATTTATTATTTTATTTAATTAATTATTTGAAAATTTTATATTTGAATCGTATCCATGTTTGAAAAGCAACCTACATGTATCATTAATAAATTATGGCACCCTAATAGCCTCATCATTCAATTGATGGTTCCAAGCTTGTGATGATAATTTGTGTAGCCCAATAAAACACTATGAATCGAAAACTAAAAAATGAAAAGAGGTGAATATGAGTTAAATATCTAACAATATTCTCTCATTGAATTTAAGATAGACAATTAAAATTATGGCATAGTCATTTATATTGGACTAATGAGGTTTACAAAGGAAACAAGAATGAAGAGCAAATTGTCCTTGTTGTTCTTTTTATAGATTAAAATAAAATGGATTTAACGTAATTGATAGGGAATACTACATTTAGGCGAGGTGAACTAATAGATAATTTAGGTGATCAATAATTGATGGATGATTTATAATACTTTGGCCATCCTTAATTATACTCTACTATCTACAAATATATTTTCTCAACTGTGCTATAGATTGATAAGATAATACCAGCCATCAATTTGCCTCTATCAAATTCACAACTCTAAAGGTTTAAATGCCCTAACATTCCCTTATCAATTCACACCTATGTAGCCAAGCATTCATAATCTAGTGCTAATTTACTAACACTACTTGATGGTGATAGACTTCTATTACTATGAATTATATGGCTTAAATGAGAACTATATTGAAGTTTAGTATTTTTATGTTTGTTTGCATACTTAATTTCCTTCTCTGTATAATTGAAGTTTATATATATTATATATATATATATATATATATATATATATATATATATATATATATATATATATATATATATATATATATATATATCTTACCTTTCAATTGTTATTTAGCAGTCCATAGAATCAAAATTGAAATTGTTCTAGTGGGAAACTAGAATACATAAGCATGATGTGTTTCTTGTGAGTTTTAAATTGGCATTGAATTTTTCTACAAATACCCTTGATTGATTTGAAAATGCTGCATGACTTAAAAGTGCAAGTGTATATACTATTATTTTTTATATATATTTTTAAAATCAGTGTTGAGATATTTGACTTCACAAATTAACTTATATCTAGGTGTAACTATTATCATGTAAGTGTAACTTGATTATCATGTATTGAAAATTTTATATTTGATAAAAAAAGTTGTTAACATTATAAAATTGAGATTGATAATGTGTTGAGATGTTTGACTTTAGATATTAACTTATATCTAAGAATAACTATTATAAACTAAATGTTCTTTGTATAGTATGTTATTTAAAAACCTAATTATCATGTATTGAAAATTTTAAGTTTGATATAGAAAGTCATTGAAATTTTAATATTGAAATTGATAACTATATCCCTTGTGACTATGGAACGAAAATACTAGAAAAATGGCATACTTAATATGATATATTCTATTGTTTTACAACATACATGTAATATATTTACATATTAAGCATGCTATTAGATATTTGGATTTGACTTCTTCCTATATTGATTTAGAAAGCAAACTTGGACAAGGTTCCCTTTCCACAAGTGAGGCTTTGTTATTAGAGAATGGATTTTCATATACTGAAATATTGTATTTGATATGTTGTCCTATTTTGCAACATGGTGTACTATGTGAAAATTTTTATATTTAAAAATATTTCATTTGGTGTACAATGTTATTTTGAAACATAAACTTAAATATTACTTTCGCTCCACCGGAAATTCCCTCTGCCCCTACCGTACTCTAGCTTGGTAGTTTCCACTGCCTATCCAAGGTTGAGCCAGTAAAATGCAGCGTGTTCCAATTCCGGTGTACTATAATTTTCTTTAATTTAAACATAATATACTGAAATTTTAAATTTAATGTATTGCATTATTTTATATAATGAACTTGATAAGGTGAAATATTATCAAAACTATTTGTTAGTTCCTTCAATCAAGTCTTTATCGAGTGAATGTAAATAAGAAACTTGACTAATATTATATTTTTTTTGTAATGTAAACTTGATATACTTAAATATTTGTTGCTTTATGCTATATTATTCTATAACATGATTATATTACATTATTTTACAACATCAGTTTGATAAATAAAAATGTTCTTCTTAGTATTAACTTAATATCTCAAAATGATTAATTCTGAAATGATGTGTTATTTCAAATTTTAAATATGGTATATTGCAATACTTTCATTGATATGTTGTGTTATTTGGAAAAGTAAACTTCACATACTAAAGTATTACTTTCAATGTACAATGTTATTTTTGCAATGTGTACTTGCAATGTACTTCACTTACTATGCTATTTTCCAAAATAAAATGAATTTTTGTATTATAAGTTTTTTTCAATTTCAAAAGTCTCTTTGGAGTTCCAAAACTCAACATTTAGTCATTCTTGAGGTGATATTTTCCCTGCATTATTTTTTACTGATATTACCTAAAAATTACGAATTATATTAGGGGAATGATAATTATTTATCCATGGCTCTTAAACTTGACCAAAACGAAACAAAAATCTTCATCAATCATTGTATTTTCAAATATGATATGATGAAATATGGTGCATACTTCAAGGATTCAATGAACCACACATTAGAAGAGTTAATGGTTGTCTAAAGCTGTTCATTTATTATGTTTTTTCTCTCTCTTGAGAACTTAAAATAAAATCACTCCCAAACCTTAATCCTCTCTTCCTTTTTTTTTTTTTAAGTCATTATCTTAAATAAACCGAAAAATGACTTATTGGAGTTAAATTGACTGAGTTGGTGAGAAGCAAGGATGATGACTAAGGATAGCGATTTATAGCCCAAGTTATAAAGTCAATTGTTTCAACTTAAACCTAGAGATCAATATAGGTCTACCTACTTTTGTTCTCTTGTGCTAGCATCAACCATTGCACAACCAACATCTAACAATCTCACCAATATGTAGAAACACACAAAGACTCATAAGATGTGTATTATTGACTCCTTTAAGATAATACATCATGGGGAGAACCATGTCTCCCTTATTTGCAGTTGTATCTATTTATAGTGAGATACCCTTATTATCTAACCCTCATCATTGACTATATAACCACCTGGGATAATAATGAGGTGGTGTTGTTGTGACCATTATCATAAACATCCCACTCCTCCTAAGAGGACATACCACTATTTACATCGATTCCTGCCCACTCTTTGCCCATGTTGCTTACTTGTATGTTGTATCATGCTGTCCATATAGTGCATTCAAAAGTCAAGAAAGTTGGGTCACATTACATGCCTACTATGTGGTGCATGTGTCACCTTGCCAATACACCATGCCATGCCATGTAGTGCCATCACACCACTTTGTACATGATGCTCTTGTTACACATGTTATGCCCATTAGGTGTCATGTCAAATTATGCTATGTCATGTCAATGCGCATCTTCATGTGCACTTATGATGTACCATCTGGTTACTCACTTATACATGCATGATATAGATTTGCACATGTCACCCTATGATGTATTATGTAAATGCATGCATCCACATGTGCGAAGATACATCAACTGAAATCTCATTCCTCCAATGAGGGGTGTCATAGCTACTACATCTCCAACTTGATCTTTTAACTCACTCATTATTCTTTAAGGGCCCACAAGTTGTACATGAGCCAATTACTTAGGTACACCATAAGCTCCTCAATTAATTTTCCATGGTTGGGCAAGACCTAATCATATTTAGGACGCTTGAGCTCGTGATAGACGTGGGAAGGCCTCAACCCAATTTATTAGGACCATATTCAACATTAATATAACCCATAGTAATGAGATATATATATATATGTACATATTTAATGATATTGGGATAAAATCGTTGAAATTGTATTTTTTTCCGTTCTAAGGCCTAGGCTATGATTTATGAAGGGCAGCCAGGATTAGGGCGTGTCACCGAGCCGACTCAACCCGCCCGAGTTGCGTCCCTCGCTGGGGGGCACCGTAGAATAGGGAGCATAAAGAGAAGCCGCGGTTGCAGGGCGCCAAGCGAACTTGGAGAGTGCGAGGGGTCTCCCGGACATGCTTGGGACGAGCGGCCAGTGGCAGAAGCTATCCCCCCTGTGCCGGAACCGCTCCCTCGCCTCCACTTTCAGGGCCGGTGTCGTTCTCCGCCTGTCTCCTGCCATGGCCGCTGCTTCCTCCCCTCACCGCCACAACTCCCCGAGTGCGTCCACTTTCTCGACGGGCTCCCCGGCTCCTGCGGCCAAGAGGGTGGGTACCCACAACGGCAGCTTCCACTGCGACGAGGCCCTGGGATGCTTCATGATCCGCCTCACTGACAAGTTCGCCGGGGCCGACATTGTCCGGACCAGAGACTCCCAGGTACTTTCTGCCGTTTCCTGCATCTATCTCGTGCTTCCTCTTTACCTGGGACGGCCCTGGTGCTCCCTTGAGAGCGTATTATCTTTCTCTCAGTTTCATCTTCTATTAGAAACGATCGCTGCCGTTCTTTTCGTGAGTTGTCTCGTTGCCCTTAACCTGCTTGCGTTATTGATTCTCCGGGGTGTTTATCCTTGGAGTTGCTACGGCTGGAAAAATAAGATTTTTTGGCTATTGGGGGTTTAATTCATGGCAATGAGCGATTGACAAATACTCGTTGCGGAAGAAATTACTGTCGGTCTTCTGTATCGAGCATACTGTTACTAGATACATGCAAAATAAGATCTTTCCACTTTCGCAATCTTCTCGTGTTTTTCAATTAAAAAAGACTGATGGAACTGAAAATTAAGCATCTCAGCCCAAGTTGGAGAGGGCGGTGTTATTTATCCACGGGTACTCAACTTTCCTCAAGTAACACATTCTCACAGAAATGCGAATAATTACCCATAAAGATGGACCTAAGCTCTGGGGAGGATAGAACAGTGATAATTATTGTGGGAATTAAAGTGTCTCTGTCAAAAAGTGGAATCATATGATCCTGCTCCAAGTGTTATCTTTCTGATGCAGATGACTTCTAAGGTCGAACATGAGACTATTCCGCTGTCAGCGCTGCTGCAGTCTCTGCTCCGCTCTACCATTCATGGAAGAAGCTTTCTTCTCTTCTAGCTAACTGTAGAATGATGAAACTCGACTGGCTATGGAGTCTATCCAGAAAAAAATGGCGAGAAGACATTTGCTTGGGTTGCTCGTGTGCAACTTATTGCATGGTGTGGCCCGTCTTTGACTTCAACTCCTGGGTGATGGAGGCTGGATTTAGATTCTGATGGCGACTGCATGGAGTTTCTCGTGCTGATATCTTAAGAGAGACATGCCAGCTGGGTTGTTTATCCACCTGTTGGCAGGCGGCATGTTGTTAGGAAATCCTTTTTCTTTTAAATATAAAAAAAAACTCTGCCTAAAGTGAAACCATCATATCATCATCAAGCTTGCTCCATAGTTTCAAGTCAGCCAGTGATAATTAAACACACCCTCTGTCTTGACTTTGTTTAGCTGATTGGTTTTTTGCCTGATAACCATTTTGTAGTGCCATAGACCGGCATGTGCTATTGATGAGGTATGGGAGGGCCTGCTCACAATAGGAAAATCAACTATTTTTAACAAAAAGCTACATGAGAGATTCTAAATCAATGCTATATCTTGCAATGCGAGAAGTAACAAGAAAAAAAACATGAAAATTAAAAATAATAAATGTAACATGTCTGGTAAATATCACTTTCTGGATCTACTTATGCAAGTTTAGCTCTTTTTTTTTAATAAGGTGGGCTCATGCGACTTTCTTACTTGTGGAATTATTTTCAGTTATTGGAGACACTTGATGCTGTTCTTGATGTTGGGGGTGTGTATGATCCCACTCGAGATCGTTATGACCATCATCAGAAAGGCTTTAATGAGATTTTTGGGTACGGATTCAACACCAAGTTAAGCAGCGCCGGTCTCATTTATAAGGTGAAGTAATATTATTTTCCAGTTCATTGATACATTACGTCATCTTTATTTCTAGTATTTTAGACTTCGACCCCTAATTATTGGCAATTTTGCCGTTGGGATTTTTCCTTTTCCATGTCGATCAAAATACTTTCCTATATATTTGTTTACAATGAAACGTGATCCATTGTTACTTAAAATTGTGCGCTGTGACACTTTGGACTACAATCGAAGTAAATTATATGGTAAGGTGGATATGGTCCCTCGTTCAGAATCAATAACTGAAAATTGATCATGTGGACTCAAGGCCAAGATTGGCTAAGCAATCCCTGGCCCATTAGAGCGTGCTTAAGACCGTGGTTCGTGAGTTTCCTCTCTGTTTCTTTGGATTTAGGTCAACAACTATTGATGATCCTGAGATTTAATTGTTCGGCTAGAATTGTCCCCATCATTTAAATATTATATCTAAGAAAAGGAAATTCGGGTGGGATTGCTATTTCTTCTTAGGCGAATCAGATTGCGTTGCCTCTGTTGCATTTAATTGGGTAGTCCTTGAATTGGTTGATTCATGTTCTGAGAAATGAGACGATTCTTTTTTTTTTGTTTGGTTGCTGTTTCATATCTTTGCTTACTCTTTCCTGACCTGATCGCCGTATTTTTTTTTCACGTTCAATGAATGTCACATTGCAGCACTATGGTCCTGAGATAATTGCCAAGGAGCTTCAGGTTGATGAGGGGCATCCAGATGTGCGCCGTCTGTACATTGCCATCTATAAAAGTTTTATTGAGGTTCTAACCTTTCCTTTTTTTCTGGACTGATTCCCAGAAAACCCTCATCATTTTTCTTCCATTCTCCTGATTTTTAAAATGTTTGTTGAAAATGGGAATCCGCTGACACCTTCTTCATTAAATCGGCTCTGATCCTTCAGACAACCGTATGCTACATTTTTCTGATAATTTTCTGTATTTTTTGTAGGCCATTGATGCCATCGACAATGGCATTAACCAGTACGACACAGATCAACCTCCAAAGTATGTAAACAACACCGGCCTGTCTTCACGGGTTGGACGGCTGAATTTGGACTGGCTGGAACCCGATCAATCTGCTGAAAAGGAAAATGAGGCGTTTCAGCGCGCCATGGTGCTTGCAGGCAACGAGTTCATGGAGGTTAGCGTACCCAAGTTCTTGGAGTTTCCCTTTTTGCTGACATCAAAGTTTGATAATTTTTTGTGAAAATTTCAGAATATTGTTGCCAGGTGGTTCTCTCATCAATGACCCGGCATTACCCATTACTTAATCTGTGCTTGCAGAGTGTTCGATTTCATGCGCGATCATGGTTACCAGCACGGTCCATCATCATCGAATGTCTGGCAGCCAGAGAAGATGTCGATCCCAGCGGAGAGATCATGGTGTTGAATAGTTTTTGTCCTGTAAGTATTGACCGGCATTCTCCCCTAGTTTCATATCTCCGAGCTAAATTTAGAAAGTCAACTGTTGCATGGGAGGTCCCCAGATCCTTTCAAGATCTTTCATCCTCAGGCAATATCTGAAGATTGCTACTGTGGCCTGTCTCCTCTTTGCAGTGGAAGCTTCATTTGTTTGAGCTTGAAGAGGAGCTGAAGGTTGACCCTCCCATCAAATACGTCATATATCAAGTGAGCATTATCATTTGATAATTTTAAACCCTAAATTACCCAGAATTGCTTTCTTCATGGGTCAATCTGTGGGCCCCACTAGTCCGTGTTCCTCTCTTCATGGGGTAAAACTTACCCAGAAATCCTTTCAGCCATCTCTAGATCTAATCTATCACTGGTTGCAGGATGATAGGAGCAAAAGTTGGCGGGTGCAGGCCGTGGCAGTGTCCCCTGACAGCTTCGAGAGCCGGAAGCCTCTGCCGCTGCCATGGAGGGGCCTGAGGGACGATGAGCTATCAAGGCAGTCTGGAATCCCCGGCTGTGTCTTCGTCCACATGAGTGGCTTCATCGGCGGCAACCAGAGCTATGACGGAGCCCTCACCATGGCTCGAGCTGCTCTGAAGCTCTGATCGCAGCGC
Source organism: Spirodela polyrhiza (assembly GCA_024713555.1). Taxonomy (NCBI): domain Eukaryota; kingdom Viridiplantae; phylum Streptophyta; class Magnoliopsida; order Alismatales; family Araceae; genus Spirodela; species Spirodela polyrhiza. The sequence continues at coordinate 6,296,486 of CM046531.1, read as the reverse complement.
AGCCACAGTAGGAACGAATCATTTGCTCAAAATGGTAGATGTTCTCCTTGCGATTTCCCAGATCTTCTCAATTGTCATCTACACACTTTCTGAACCAAAATCTCTACCGTTCTATGAGGCAATTCAGTCATCATCACCAGGCTTTGACTTAAGGTCCTTCAAGAACAGCCGAGAGCAGATCCCAGTGCAGTACTAGTAAGAATCACAAGAGTTCCATTGAACACATGCCTCGAATTACAGGTGTCTCTGGTGGATGGCCTGATCGGCTTCATTAACCCCCAAAAAAAAAAAAACAAAGAAGAAAGAAAACTAGTTTACAGTGGAAGAATGGAGCCGCGGATTCACTCCTCTGCAACAGTAGGAAGATCTTCCTTGAACCATGTGTAGAGCCCGCCCTCCAGGTGGAACACGTTGGTGTATCCATTGAGGACCAGGAGATAGGCTGCGATCAGAGATCTGCCCAACAGATATATGCTCATCAGTATTGTGGGTTGAAAACTTCACCCAGGCTGAAGCTTGAGGTCCAGCCGGATCAGTCAGGACTTGGGCTCACCTTGACTGCTGGCCCTCGGGGAGATTCTGCGACGGCTTCATGGTTCCTCCTGATGAGCAGGCTACGATTATCTTTGCATCCTTCTGTAGCTTCGCCTCAACAGCTGCCCATGGTAGCAATATTAGTTGATCTTCACTTGGGAGATCTGCGTCAAGAATGGCTTGAGATTGAGGCAATTACTCTGCATGAACTCGGGGTTCTCCTCTGTGCCTGATAATATCCCGAAGAACAAGAATGCGGCCCGGCGGGCGATGTCCCATGGGGTCCATTCCTTGATGAGCCTGTAGATTTGCACGTTGATGGCGCCCGGCGGGTGACCCTGAAGAAATTCATACCGGACGGTGATATGTCAACGTGGGGAAGAAAAATCTATCAGACCCACGATGCTGAACTGGGTATGAAAGAGAAAAGCTGCCATCTTTGGTTCGGGGGTACTTGCTATATATATCAACAGGGCTGATCTAATCTGTGAACCCACTGAGAGACGCAGACGGGTTCTACAATCCTTACCAATTTTGGGGAGCGGAAAGGATTTTATTTAGTATTGGAATTCAAGTAGGATATTGCTTCTTTTAATTGATTATTTACAGGCCTAAGAAGTAGTTTAGTTCGCCCATCATACTCATCTCGAATTCATTCTTCATTGCTTCAGAGAATTCTATAAGTATCTATCTTTATTGGTTAAACCAAAACTCAGATCATCTACATAGATTGTTTTCCAATACTTGAAAAAATTCACAAGGAAGGCTTAGTTTTTGAGAGATTCTGGGGAGAGGGCGAGGTAGCTGGAATTTCTTGTGATCTAAGTTTATAGCAGTGAGAGGGATCAGGAGCTCTGTGAATCCTTCCATGGTGGAAATCTCGGTGGCGATAAGTTATCTAACCTCTTTGAACTCCGCCTCTGGCCGCACGTCGAGGATCACGAAGCCGTTCTCCTTCTGGAGGCGAAGGGCTTCCTTCACATCCACGCTCCGCACCTGCAACGGCCGCAGCGGCGGCGGCGGGGTTGACTTCGGAAGGAGAGAAATGGAAGGAAGAAGGGCTCACGAGGAGGATGAGAGCGGGGGAGTTTCAAATACCCTCTTCTCGAGCAGGACCTCGCGCTTGACCTTCCACTCCTGCTCAGCTGCACCGCTCGCAGAACCAGATCAAGACGGGTGAGGGAGACGATGATGGGCCACGAGAAGAACCCAATCGAGAAGGGGCGGAGCACCCACCTGGGGTCTTCGCCTGCTTCGTGGCGGCGCATCTGATTCGCAGCGGGCGTTGGGAGAGGCCAGCAGCGGGGGGAAAACCATGTGATGGGCAGTAGAGGGAGGAAGACGATGAGGATGAACGGGAAGGAGGAGTGCACAGAGAAGCACCGGCGGCGGTCCGCGAGAACGCCGGAGTCGCGGCGGCGGCGGCGGCGGCGGAAGTGAGCATTTTCCACTCTCTTCCCTCGTCGCCAACAGAAGAGGGTAGCAGCAGTTAACCTCCGAGCTTCCTCCCACTCGAGGGGTTTTGCGGCGGCGATAATATCTCCGCTGAGGGCAGGCTGTTGGTGGGCCCCCGCTGGGCGCCGTCGTTCCCAATTGGAGCGCAGTGGATCGCGGGCGGAGGGCGATGGGGTCCGCGGAATCAGGATTGGTGGCGGGCATTCGAGCGGGCGCCCGGAGTTCCTCCCGCGGGCTGTCTTCTTCCCGCTCTACGAGGCGCGCAGGTTCTTCTGGGTCACCCGTTTCTCACTCAACCCACGCCCGACCCGAGTAAAGATAGCTTTTTTATTCTAGCATCTTATAAGAATGCCAAGGGGAGAGCGAGGGCATATTCGCGCAGAGAAAGAGAGAGAGAGAGAGAGCAAGAGAGAGAGCAAGAGAGAGAGAGAGAGAGAGAGAGAGAGAGAGAGAGAGAGACAGACAGACAGACAGAGAGAGAGAGAGAGAGAGAGAGAGAGAGAGAGAGAGAGAGAGAGAGAGAGAGAGAGAGAGAGAGAGAGCAAGAGAGAGAGACACAGAGAGAGAGAGAGAGAGAGCAAGAGAGAGAGAGAGAGAGACAAGGAGAGAGAGAGCAAGAGAGATGGTGGGAGCCCCAAATTCTTGTTCCAGTTTTATTTCTCAGAATTGATGTCTCAAAATTGATCAAAACAGTTGATACAGAAACGCAATTGCTCCACAAAAACATAAAAAATAGGTCACCGTGGGGGGGGGTCAAAAAAATTTCGTCTCTCTCTCTCTCTCTCTCTCTCTCATCTGGGAGCTGTACTTGAGCTGCCAGCCAGCCCGAACCTCCTCCTGGCGGCCTTGGACCTGTAGCACCATACCTCAAATGCCTCTGTCAGGTCCGGGTACTGGACCTGCTCCGCCCTCAGCCAGCTGGCCAAGATGCCGGCCAGGTCCCCTGACGGCAGTGTTAGCAGGGTTGACACAAAGGCCGACTCCAAGCTCTGCCACATTTCACAGTCCACCTTCACCGCCACGGCCCCCTCGCCGCCGTCGGCCCCGCCGTCGAGCTCCGCCAGCGGCCTCGTCCTCTGCACAAAAGGAAGCCAAGCCCTGACGACACAGAGCCGCCCCACCGCCGGCAAGATGACGCTCCCATAGCCAATCGCCTCCAGAACCTTGAGCACCACCTCCGCCGCCTTCAGCATGGCCTCCAGCTTGCCGCTTCCGGGCGGCAGCCCTTCAATGGCGGCGGCTATGCCGACCGATCGCTCTGCCCAGAAGCAAACCAGGTCCCTCATCATCTCCATCTTGGACAGGATCTGGCAGGCCCAGGAGACGTCCGACAGAAGAGACCGAAGCGCTCGGGCCTCGATCGACTGGGAGTTCATGGCCAGAACTGCATCGAGCTGGGCCAGGAGGCCGCCGACCGATTCCTTCACTCTGGCCTTCACAAGCCCGTCGTCGGCGACCACGACCGGGGAGTCGTCGTCCTCGGTCAGCATGTACTCCAGCTGCTCCTGGGCCGACTGCTTCAGCTCGTCCATGGCGGCGGGCTGCGGCGACGTGGTGAAGGAGACTGCCGAGACGAAGAGATTGGAGACCATCGCCGGATCCACAGGTTGAAGACGGGAGAGGATCTGGCTGTATCCGGTGCCGAGCCCGGGCACCCATCTCAGGATCTCTTCTTCTTCGGCTTCGTCCCAGGGGACGGCCTCCAAGTACTCCATGCAGGCCCGCGCCATCTCGCGGCAGCCAAGCCGATCGGCCGCCTGGAGAATGCCGAGGGTGTTCTTGACGCCGTGCCATGTGCCGAGCTCCGAGGCGTACAGCAGGCGGAGGGCGCTGACGTGGGAGTTGACTTCTGCCTCCGAGCATTGGACTTCAACGCAGCACCTGGAGTCGAGCGCTGGGCAGGCCTTGGAGAGGCGCTCCGCAAAGAACTGGCTCTTCTGTGCGAGGATCTGAAAGTGGCAGTAGAACCGGTCATCCCTGCCTTCGTCGGTCGTCAACCTGACGACCACGTCGCTGGTGGCCCGGTCGCCGATCTTGATTCGTTTCCTCAGATCATCGCTCTTCGCATTCTGATGCTGCAGAAATAAATAAAATATAAACGGGGGAGTCAGAAGTCAACGGAAAATGGCCCGATCTGAACTGGGTCACAGTCAGAATTTCTTTCTTTTTTCTCGATTAATTATCACATATGTCATCGAAAATGTCCAATCCCTGCGACCTACTTTGTGTTCAATCAGATAGATGGTTTCTCTGCAGGGAAAAAAATCGATACATCCATATGAATTATAAATAAATAAGTAAATAAATAATCAGAAGCAGGTTGACCGAGTTTTCCATATCCACTACCCATTCATAGACATAGATGATGATCATCTGTGCACATATCTGATATCAAAGATGCATCAGGCGCCTGCACACAATGCGCCCAGTTGAATGCCGCTGAAAAAGTCCTGACACAGATCCATGATATATGGCAGGGCAGTTCTTAATGCGCTTCCTTCTCGATGTTCTTGAGCAATGGAGGTTGCTGGATCTTGGCGAAGATGATGATGGTTTGAGGTAAAATGATTTATATATAATAATCAAGAACTCTGAAGATAATCAAGAGCAGAGACGGGGTGATTTCCTATTTTATCTGCAAACGCTTCGGAGAAGAGACTTGAAATCGGAGAATCATTTGAAATCAAACCGAAATCTAAGCAAGAAGGAGCTCGGTGTTCTTGAGTGCGCCATGAATATTCATGAATCGACTCCACCGTGACAAAAAAACAGCCCTAATTCTCATGGACCAGACAGAGAAGTGTGAGGAAGCACAGAATAGGAAAGTAATTCGACCTTCTTGTTCATCGGAAGATCAGGCGAAGCTCTTCCCCCCACGCGCTCCGACTCTCTGGCCGCTTACGGCGCCGTTGCTACTCTCGCCCTGCCACCTCCGCCCCCCTCGGACAGGGTCGCCGCCGCAACTGATCGTTCCACATTACAATCAACAGAACCGAGAGCAGAAGAGGAGGCGCTAGGGGAGCAGCAACTTCTTCTACCGGCCGCCGTTGAGACCTTCCTGGCCAGCCCGCCGCTGGCTGCCGCCCCTGCAGCTCCCGCCGGCGATCACACTCCGCTGCAGAGACAACCAAGCGCGAGGGGGGAACCAGGAAGAAAACTGCGTCGCGGTTCTCGTCTAGACCGCCATCAGCCGCTGCAACTGGCAGAGCACCGGCCAGAATCCCGCGACGAAGAGGATGGAGGAGGAGGCGCGGCGGAGCTCTCCGGCGGCGGCCACTTGCAGAGGCGGCAGTTCGGCCAGTTGACTACGACATAAAATCACGCCCAAATTGCTTTCCTTCATTGGCGTGAAGCGACAGTACAGACAGGATAAGGTGGCGATAAATATGGGCCGGGCCCAAATTAAATACCCATAAATATAATATGGGCCTAGATATTTTAAGCCCATTTTATGACCGGGCCCAGTAAGACGATTCCGCTGCCGGCTGACTCGGGGCCGAGTTGAGACGGTTCTGGAGGCGAGGAGCTTCTTCTTCCTCCCCATCTTTCCTTTCCCCCAGCTCTGAGAAACCCTTCCTCCTCCCTCCTTCCCTGCCATGGCCGCTTCCCTCGCCGGGGCCTTCAGCTCCCGCCTCTCTCCCCCGTTTCCTTCGCGACCCTCTTCCTCTTCTTCTTCATTCTCTTCGCCCTCCATCTCCCGAGCTCCTCAGCACACTTCCATTGTCGTCCCCTTCAGATCACACGCCCCCCTGCGGCGGCGGAGCGGGAGAATATCCGCCGCCGCCGCCGCCGCCGCCGGCAGCGGCGGGGGAGGCGGCCGGAAACCCGCCCTCAAGTCCCGGCTCGCCGCCGGGGAGACTCTCTACGGGATGTTCCTGCTCAGCGGCGACCCGACGCTCGCAGAGATCGCCGGCCTCGCCGGCTACGACTACGTGGTGGTGGACATGGAGCACGGCCCCGGGGGGATCTCCTCCGCGCTCCCCTGCCTGCGCGCCCTCGCCGCCGCCGCCACTCCGGCGATCCTCCGCCTGCCGGAGTCCTCCGCCGTTTGGGCGAAGAAGGCGCTCGATCTCGGCCCGCAGGGCATCATGTTCCCCATGGTCGACAACGCCTCCTCCGCCGCCGCCGCCGTCTCCTTCTGCCGCTACCCGCCGCGGGGGCTCCGCGGCGCCGCCCATCCGGTGGTGCGAGCTTCCTGCTACGGGATCGACGACGGCTACTTGGAGCATTACGAGGAGGAGCTGTTGATCATGTGCCAGGTGGAGTCGGAGAAGGCGGCGATGGAGGCGGAGGCGATCGCCGCCGTGGAGGGGGTGGACTGCATCCAGATGGGGCCGCTAGACCTGAGCGCCGCCATGGGGTTCCTGTGGAAGCCCGGCCACCGGAAGGTGAGGGAGGCGATGGCGGACCTGGAGCGGCGCGTGCTGGCCACCGGCGGCGCGTACCTGTCGGGGTTCGCGATGCCCTACGACCCGCCGGAGGAGATGAAGAGGAGGGGCTACAGCATGGTGGCGGGGGCGGTGGACCTGGGGATGTTCCGGCAGGCCGCCGTCGAGGACGTGCAGAGGTTCAGGGCTGCGCCCGGTTCCGGCGAGGCCGCCGGCGCCGGCGAGGAAGGAGATGAGAACGAGAAGGCTTACTGGAGTGAGTGAGCGAATTCTGAGCTTCTAGCTGTTCATCTGAGCGAATTCTCTTCTTCGCTTCCTCCATTGATTACACAAATCAAATGTGAGGATGATTCACGTTCGATCTCGAGTTCTTCTGGCGAGGGCGCAGGCGGCCTCCAGATCGCCGAGGAAGAAGAGCATCTTCTCCGACAGCGCCGGCGGCGGGCCGTCGGCTGCGCCCTCCGCCACCGCCTCTTCGCCGTCCGCGCTGCGGGTGCCGAGCAGCCGCTGGATCTGGCCCTGGTAGACGAGGTAGTAGTCTCTGCCTTCCCGGACGATCTTCAGGCTCCTGTCACCAGGAGCGGCGGCTCAGTCGGCCGCCGGAGGCGGCGCCGCCGGATCTGGAGGAGGAAGAAGAAGGTGGCGGGGGAGGAGGAGCTCACATTCCGATCCGATCGCAGCGGTCCTGCACCTCGTAGACGTCCTTCCAGGATTTGGAGCCGTCGAGGGGAGGAGCGTAGAACTGCGCGCTGGCGGCGCCCCATCGACCGGCGAAGAGCCTGCGCCAGAGAGCGTCCTCCGAGGCCATCCTCTTCCACGCCCTGCACACTGCCGCAGCACCACCAGGTTCGGGAAGCTTTAGAGAGAGAAAACCGCCATTAATCACTCCCCGAGGTCTGCAAGCTCTTCGGAGCGCTCCGAATTATACTCCTCGGGGCTCGTTCCCCCTGAAGATCGCGAGGATCTCCTTCCCTAATTCGTACATGGCCACAGATTCACGGAGCAGGCGAGATCATTCCCAGATCTCGACGATCATGCAGGGAGAGAGAAAGAGAGAGAACCGCCATTAATTACTCCCCGAGGTCTGCAAGCTCTTCTGAACCCTCCCAATTATACTTCGCGGGGCTCGTTCCCCATGAAGATCGCGAGGAGCTCATTCCCTAATTCACAGAGCAGGCGACAGCATTCCCAGATCTCGACGATCATCCAGAGAGAGAGAGAGAGAGAGAGAGAGAGAGAGAGAGTAGAAGAATTGTGCCGTCGCCGGAGACGGCGACAGGCGGCGGGGCGAGACTGACCTAGGAGAGCGGCGGCGAGGCCGCGGTGATCCAGGAGGGAGAAGACCCTCGAGCACAGCTCCGCCGGGAGCCTCTCCATCCACAAATTTCCTCCGTCGGAGCTCCAATTCAGCTCATCGCCGGAGCACCGCTTCCCGCGGTGGCGGAGAGAGGCCTCCATCTTCCTCCCCCCCGCCGCCAGCAGCTGGCGGCGATTCCTCTCTGCTCCTCGGAATGACGTTCAGATGTCGATCGAACGCCACTAAAAATCCAATTCCAGGTGTCGATGATGAGCGGTGGAGAGGACCTCCACGCCGCCCGTGGCCCCTCGGGGAGCTCGGATCGAAGAACACTCAGATCTTACAGACCGGCGTCGATTTCTGACAGAATTTCTGACCGTCTACAACGAATCTTCATAGAATCTGTTGAAACTCAAGAGAAAAATGATAAACATCCGCACAGATTCGCATCAACAAGACGACGAGATTACAGAAGAAAACGTCTAATTTCGTCGCATTTCTGAAGAAAGGGCAGACAGAGTTGACCGAATAGAGTCGCCCAGTTTAGCTCCCAGCTTCGAAACAGTAAAAGTCAGAGATTTACAGGAACCCAGATCCCGGAGATCGGAGTCAGAGAGCCGACTCAGGCTTTGACTTTGTGCTTCCAGATACCTCCTCAGGCTGACTTCCACGGTACCCACGAAGCTGAAGGACGGGTGGGTGTGCATCCACTGGGAGACCATGAACCCAGCCAGGAGGAGCTGCCCTGCCTTGGCGAGCTCCGAGATGAAGAAAGGGAGCAGAAACCTTCCGAAGAGAGAGAAAGTGGTCTCCCTGGCTCTGCCTCTGCTTCCCTTTCTCTCTCTAAGCATTGCTTCCTGGCAAATCCTGGAGAGGCGACCTGCGGAGCAGCAGAGGTAGGCGAAGGCTCTCTGGTAAGAGCGATCAGCGGCAATGGAAGGCAAGATCCCCGATGACAGAACCAGAGAGAGCAGCTCCTCATCGTCCGAACCCTTTTTGGAAGGATCCTCCTGCTTGAGCTCATCCTCGATCATGTTCAGAGACTGAAACCACAGGGCTCTGTAAGGAAGCAGGAGGGCCATCTTCAAGCCCATGAAGCAGTCTCTCTCCCCAACGAGCTGGAGCAGACTCTGGGCTTCGTCCTCTGACAACAGCACGCCATGGGGCCTGGACAGTGACCTGTCAATCAGCTCGATCACGCGCCTGAGCCGAGAAAGACCCACGAGCCTCCTCAAGATCAGCATCCAGCAGCTGTGGAGAGGATTCAGGGAAGAAGACGATGGAGCGGGCTCGGTTTCCTCTTGGGTCAGCTCCTCCGGCAGGTCTTCCCAGCCCTCATCCCAATCATCGCCGGCAAAGCTGCCTCCTTTCACAGATCCCCCGTCGGAGAAGAACCCTTCCCACTCCTCCAAAACAGCCCGCAACGTGTTCAGATGGGTCTCTGAAACCGCAGTCTCTGACAACCGGGAGAAGCAAGAAACCGCAGAGTCAACGGTCTTTATATCCTCTGGAGTGATCTCTGCAACAGGAGAAACAGAGGACAGCATCTGGGTAGATTTTAGGGCAACCAGGGAGCTGGTGAACCTACTGGGCCCATCTCCTTGATCATGGGTTTCATGGGGTTCAGCATAGAGGGACCCATCCCATCCCTCCCAAGCTCTGACACCCCCTGCCAGCTCGGCGGGGAGATTTCTGCCCTGTTTTCCGGCGACAGCCTCCATCATCTGCAGTGAAAGCACCCTGACATGGCTCGGCATCTGCAAGTCATCAGAGAAGGCGATCATCTTTGCCCAGACCCGCCGCCTGACCCCATTGAGGACCTCCACTTCGCCAGGCGGGATCTCACTGAGCGATGACAAGAGATTGAGCAGGTTCTTGCGGCCATCGGCGTCACTGTCCGAGCTTGACAGGATTGAATCGATGGTGCTTGTGTATAACTGGGAGATGCCCTCGGCGGGGTCAGAGCTTGAAGATGCCTGCCCTGAAAAGGCCTCAGCAATCGCCTTGAAGTGACAGCCAGCGAAGGCCATGGCTCTGTAAAGATGCGAGCTTTCTGCTGCCCAGCCGGAGGAGAGGCCGAGCTTGCCGTACAGTGAAACGGCCCTCCAGGCTTCATCTGTTGGGACTTCATCTGCTGCTACGAGCCTCTGCAAGACCCGGAGACCTGTCGATAGTCTCTCTTGGTCGGGCAGTCCACTGGTTATAAACTCCGTGATGTCGTTGGCCAATTTGATCCAGAAATTCAGCAGGGAAACCAGGAACTGTCTGGAGGCTGATTCATCCGACAGGCTCTCGAAGTGATCATCATAAAGGTACAGCATGCCGTACCTCCCAACGATGTACAGTATATCCTCCCGTGGGAGCTCTCTGATGTAGATCCTGCAACTGCCATAGCTGGCCTCAACGTCAGTGAAAAATTGTTGAGACTCAATGAGGTCACTGAAACGTTGACTTCTGCCCTCCAAGGCTTCCTGTTGGGTCATAACGTGGCACTTATACACGGACTGCCAGGACATGAGGCCTCGATCCTGTGAATCAATGTAGACACCGTGAAGGCTCCGAACCATCTCTGCTAGGGCTGTGACAGAGGAGTCGGAGATGTGGCTGCAGACTTCAGTGTTGAAGTGCTCAAAATTCAAGTCAATCAGTCCGGCAATGTTCTTGAAGTCCAGCTCTCTGATGAAGGAGACCCTTTTGCATTCTTGTTCAAGGAGCTTGTGGAACTGCGCCATATCAAGCTTGTGAGGATGCTCGGAATATTCCCTTATCATCGGCGTTTGCTCTTCAGTTTGCCTTAAATGACGGCAACAGGCACAGAGGAGGCTGTAAACGTAGGAAAGGCGCTGCTTGTTTCTCCCATCAACTTGGGGGTAGACGACAGATGATATTAGATTAATGACTCCCTTGGCAGATGCAACCACATCTTCTTTATAGTCTAAAACTTCGCCCAAGATCTCATCATTCGTCCAGTGCTCGGAAACAAGGGCACATCCAAGGTAGCGTAGTAATACCTGCAAGAGAGCCAGGATATGACATATTCAGCCATCATGCAGCCAAGCAAGATTCATCACCCAGCATATGTTTTCCTAATGAAAATAGCAGAGTCTCAGCATAGCCCTTAGTTAACAGGCAGATTTGAGAGACCGATGACAGAGAATTTCCTTAGAGAGATTTACAGGTATTCACAGGTTTCCTAAGACGGAGAGCTTAAGAGAGCTGAGATGGCCGCGTTCTGTTTCAAGTGACCCTCTTCATGTGAATTAGTCATAACGCTCACCATTCCTTTCCTAGGAATCCTCTGTTCCTCAGAGAGAATCAAAGTCTCTTTCTCGGTAGATTAGTCTGTCGAAGCCACTAAGAAACAATTATTCATTGCTTCCAAAGATTTTTTTCTAAATAAAGAAGACCTGGAACCGTGGGATCTCAAGCATTTTCAATATCTCAGTCACATCAAGATAAACCTTCTTAAGGGTTTACATATTGGCAAATCTCTGATACTCTTGTTTGTCCCACAAATCATCTTCTCGATTCCCAACATCCTTACCCCCCAATAATCCTCCTCCAAACATCCATTAAATTGAATCCTTCTGTTGGAGCCTGCCATGTGGGCAATGGAAATGGGATATACACACCCAGAAGCAAACATCAGTTTTAGCGTGATACTAATACTAGTAAGCTATCTAACTCAAGGTTACTAGACAATGAACATAGATTATTTTATTCATTCTTTCCAATAAGGGGAGTGTCCTAACGGGTATCAGGTAATTTCCTAACGATACAGTCCTAGTACACCTAGGGTTAGGATATATTCCCTTCCCCTCTCTTCGAATCGTGGTTTTTCCGTTTTTCTCTCGGATCAACTCGCTACAAATTTAATGAAGTAGAAAACAGAAATCATATGCAATGATCAAGCATGTAAATCATGATTAGATAAAGATACAAAATCAGTGACCACTCAATTCAATTAACTCATAGGAGACAAAACATTTTTCCAGAATACAGTGAGTAAAACTGAGGAATCAATCTAAGATCAAGAATGGAGGCAATGTCCTTAAAAATGGGATTCTCCCAATATATATCACCACCCCTTTCTGAAAAAGATATGCAGATCACACACACGAGAGCGAGAGAGAGAGAGAGACCTTGGTTCTCTGCACACCATAAGCGTCTGCAAGCTCTATTGTGCTCTTTAGAATATGTCTTTTCTCCAACTTTACCGAATCAATAAAGGAAAAAATAACCATTTCAATGTAATTAGTATCCCCAGATAAAAAGCGGGATGTTTGAACTCCAGGAATTAATTGCTCTATTTGTCTCCCCCTGTCAGCCAATTCTTTCTGCTCTTCTAATTTCAATTTCCACGCTTTCCAGAAAGTGGATTGTGCCTCGTCAACATTGTCCATTTCACCTTGAAAATGACAAAAAAAACAGGAAAACTTGTTATCTAGACTATCACAGCGCTTTAATGAAATAATACACAAAGAAGTACCGTATATCTTGTCCTGTACGTTCTTTTACTTACAAATAACTTTATACTTTGAAATCTACTTCCAAAAAACAAGGCTAGAAATTATTATTGGTTACAACAGATGGATGGAAAAACATTCAAAACAAGTTATAAAGGATAATTGTATATACATTTAGCTGTTTTAAAATTGTCAAAAATAGAATGCCTTCTTTTACTAAATGAAACATGTAGTAGCAGATTTCATCTATCATTACAACAGAGCCAAAGAAATGAACAAGAGTAACATTTTCCAGGTCAAGTCAATTAATCACCTGAACTGAATGATGTACGCTTTTCTTGAAATTTACGCACTAACAAAATCTTTCTCTGCTCAGGGTCTGAGCACCCAACAGCCGCAATTTGCAGTGAACTATATGCCATTCCTAAGTTCATGATACTGCTTAGTTCACGGTACCCTTTCCTTGTTGCTATCTGTTCTTCTATAATTTCTGCCCCACGAGAAGAATCCAAAAGATTTAGAAGAAATGAACAGCCTATGACGTCTCCCTCTTCACTGGTAGAAGTTTCCATCACTGATTTTGCAAGCAAGGCAATGAGATCATCCTTCGGAGCAATTTCATTGATAGCCAACCACGAAAGTATGCATAGTACTGCTTGCATTCTCACAGACATGCACCAGTGTTCAGAAAGAGAATTATCACCGATGGTAGAATTTTTATTGTACTCCACTTGCTTGCTCAACTCAAAAAGCCAGGGGAGATTCACGGCGGCAAAGGACAAAAATTTTCCATTCTCTCTCAAGATACGAGGTAAGATAGACCCACTTTCAGTCGGCATTTCCTTTGCAATAGTTGAAAGAATATTCATAATATGCTCAGAGTGTTGATGATAATCATCCCCTCCATGGAAAGCAGCACCATCTACGAGTTCCGGTGCTGCTATATGTCCACCGACATCTGCACTAGCAGAAAAAAATGGAGAGCCCTGAACAGAGATGTCTGGAGGACTTGTCCCCGTCAATGCCATCAGTTTCTCACAGTGAATTTGCATATCAATGTCTTTCCATGCGTGCAGCAATTCTCCGATCGATTCCTCGTCACAATGGCTCAAAGAAAACCCTAACAGCTGTCTACGAGCATTTATATCCATATTTTCCAGGGCAGGTCCCCTTGCGATTGCTGCACATAAATCCCATATGGGCCCATGCCCCTTCTTGGCTAAAATATAGCAAAGATCAAAAGCTACCTGCAGATCACCAGTAACTGCAGCTTCCCTTGCTACAGCTTCTTGAATGGAGGATATGTCATCCTCGGAGCTCAATCCAAGCAGTCGGGCAATTTCAATAAGCTCATCTACGTTTAGATAAGCTCCAGTTTCACTCCTGATGACCATATTGATGATTTCCATGGGGTTTCTTACCTGCTTAAACTGCATTGGAAGAAGTTTAACCCCAAGACTAGGAAGTTTAATGGTAAGAACATCAATAACACTAGCTTCAGCCTTCACACTATCACTATTGGGAATCAAGGTCAGGCATTCTCTGGCCTTCCAGATCTGCAAAATGGTAACTCGTCAGGATAAAGAAATGGCATTCCCGTAATACATTTAAACGATACCAGTATTTGTGAAGTCTACAGAAAAGAGCTTCAAGACTGAAAAGTAAACTAGGAATATTTACTCCAAGAGATAAGGACCCCGGAATCTAGGAATAGTGGCAGCCTGATCAAAGCAAAGTATAGCATTGGTACTGAAATATTTCTATCCGTGATAACACGACAGGTTGATATAGTTGCTTCATTGAAATGAAGTCCCTGTCATCTACCGGTACGCAACCAAGGGAATTTATAATTAGTCATCTAACCCATCCAATCCCATTTATACATTCTAGAAACAGTATTGTTTATGAGGTGCATGACTAAGCAGACGGAAGATCCTTAGATGCAGTACGCTTGATGTATAAGATCCTTCCGTGGTCCATAAAAATCAATCACTGTTTTTTCAGTCCTTATTCATGGACAACAGAGGGGACTATTCCACCACGAGAGATTACAAGGACAGAATACCATACTGTCCATTCTCTTTCATTTGCCAGTCCTATGTGGAAAGAAGGAAAAGTTCAGGTAGAGGGATTGGTGACAATATCCTCCGAAAAGATCATTGCATTTACAAAATATGCAAATGGAACTGGTTTGTTCTCTTTATTAAGTTTTCGAAATTGCAAGCTAACAACTTTCTTCACATAATTCTTAGAAGCTCAATAATTTAAACACAATTTATTTTAAAAGTATGGTGGTTAAACTCGAAATGAATGAAGAAGAGAACACGGCAGGGTTACAGATATTTGGACACTACTTTCAAGTGTCCAATCTGCCCAATTGTTACTCAGAATGCACATTTCAGGCAAGCTTGTCGAAGACAAGCTTCCATCGGTCGCAACTAGAGACTCTGCTCAAAAGAGTAAGAACAATTTCGATTTATATGACAGGAGATTGGTCTTCTTGAAGAGAGTTAGATTACCTCTCCAAAATTTTCTCCTTGTTTCGAATAAGAACAACTGTCAGAAGTTACACAAGATGTAGAGAGTGCGTTTTTTATCCAGGACAGACCAGGTTGAAGTCGGGAAAAAAAACTTGCTTGCAATTTGGCGGGGAGTACTTGAAAGTGATAGGATGAAAATAGGAAATGAGGTTACCAGGATATTGCCTCTTGACGTAAGAGGTTTTAGTGTCTAGACAGGGAAGAGGCATATGAGAAAAGCAGTTCTGGTGGGGAAGTCGACGAAAACTTTCCTAACCAAAGCCCACAATCTCGATATATTTATCTTCGTATCCCCAGAAGGTTCTGGTGGAGTAGTGGAAAGTATACAAAACTGTAGAAAAATATTTGATCCGGTGCCATGTATCCGGTTTATCAAAACTTGGTAACAAGAATAACCAGAATATGATGAAATAGGCTGCACAGTTCTGAAGATCATATCAGGCCTTTCAAGTATGAATTTTCTAAAGGTAAACCCATACCATGGTATAAAAGGCATGATGGGGGATTCTTTGGATATCTCATCATTGAAGCTCTCATAAGTCTCCATCAACTATAACATACGTTGGTATTCATTGCGACAAAGATGATAAAAGAACGCGGAGACGATTATGTAAGGGAAATTTTATCGTGGTTTCCTATCATTGAAGTTTTGGACGATAGGCAAATGCATTTAGGGCAAAAATTACAACCTTCATGCATAAAAATTTCTCAAAACTGAATATCGAGAGTATTTTTATGGAAGGAATAAAGAAACATTGAAAAACTTCCAGAACGTGATATTATTGAGGTTTTGTAGAAATGTCTATTTGACAGAGTTGACCTGCTGTAGCCTAGTTTCGATGAAATTCAATGTCTAGTGTATTGATGGTTCATGTCTCATCAGAACAAAAATGAGGTGGAACATATCTCTCCCTGAAGAGTCGTGGGTCAATTGTTGGGAGGGAAATAGAAGTGCATCTATTTCAAAGATAGGCCCGCAGTAGGATATTTCTACCAATGGAGAGCCATGGGTCATTTGTCGAGAGAGGAAGAAAAGCATACCACCTTTAAAAATAGGCCTGATGAGAAAACTTTTCTTTAATACACCTCGTCCATATTTCACAGCACATTAATAGAAATATCAAAATGAGGGAAGTCTTTTACAGCAATAATGGAACTTCTAGAGCTCCGTGCAGTAGCAGAACTTTTCTGGAGGATAGAACTGTCTAATCAAGTTTGACTTTTGTTCGAACAGATGTTCTCTGAATTCAGATGAAGTTAGCCCCTTTTCAAGGGAAATCCTGCGTGTCCTTAAGATTGTAATGGGTTTTAGACTGGGTTTAGTGAACGATTTTCTCTTCTATACTTTAAATCATCATCAAATGGGGGAAGGGGAATCTTTGACTCCCTTCAGAAACAAATGGCATCCACGAACCATTTTCTTAGAAAAAAATTGAGATTCTTACACGAAATTATGACCATTAACAGCTTCTCTCAACGAAACTAAAATCAAACCAAAGTATCCACCAATTGGATTCTCCAATTAAGATCAATACAGGAACATGTTTCAATACATTAATTTCCTTCTACACTTCTCAGGGTTAAAGACAAACGAAAATTCTGAGTCACGATACAACTAGGACACGTATAAATATGATATAATAGTCATATTTCATTATGATTCTTAAATATCTGAGGAGGAGATCCTAAACGGTGAAAGGAATAAAGCGGAAATTATACTCACTTCATTACTAGAAAGGCTAGACGCTGAAAAAAAGTATTCTCTTGCAGCCTGAATGACAAGGTTTTCTGCCTTCTCTGTTGTCAAAGTCGTACTACCTGTACCCTTTAAGTAGTTTCTTGCAAGGGAAAATTTACCAGCTTTTAAGAGCCCTCTACAAAACTCCACAAGCATGTACTCCAGGTCAAGAAAATGAAATGCCTTCTCCTGAAAACACTGCATGTCACGCCACATGTTCGCCCAGTCGTTATCTGATCGTACAGGTTGACGACGCCCAAATTTTGACATAATAAGACGAAGAAGCTGTTTTATATTCTTTTCATCTGAATGAGCACCTAGGAAGAAGCTCATAGGCTTTGGAACCTGCAAATAAACACGGGACAACTAAGGACATTTCAATCCGAAGGATGGCGAGTCTGAGAAACAGTGTCATCGGATAAAAAGTTAAATCAATAAGTAAAAACTATGAAAAAACAGCAGAATATGTTTAATTGGGTGGCGAGTGTGAGAGACTGTAAAGTAGAGGTAGGCTGTGAATTATTATTGCACGCTCTCTCCCTTTAGAAGACAAGTTTGAAACATGATCGAAATGTTGACATCTCAGATGCGTCTAATAAAGACGTATCTTCGTTCATTGTGCGATAACACCAATATGATAGTTGGCATACGAAATCATTGATGGCAAATAAACCACACAAGAACGATTAACAAAAACATAGGATAGGATACAAAACTTAAACCTGATAGTATGCTAAAAGCCTCCCCACTTCTACATGCCCTTCAGTGACTTTAACCCTTTTCCTGAGCGCTTCAACAATGTCAACAAATGGCTCTTCAACATGCCCTTCAGAGTCTTGTGCCGCTGAGTTTTTCTTACCTAACCCTGAAAAATCAAAGTGCATCTCTGAACTTCCAATATGGCTATTCTTTGACTTGGAAGATTCAATACCTCGTGTGCTATGTTTTGGAGCAAAATCCTTGTCTGAAAGTGGAAATTTCTCCTTTTGATTTTTGTATGGGAGTTTAGACAACATGGATGCTAATGTATTCCACTGATCAGTGAGAGTACAAAGATATATGCAACCAATTGTCACCTCCATGGCTTCAATTTCATCCCTGAAAAAACCACCTGTTTGAAGATCCTTACAACCTTCGTCAATGACCACTAAGCAGATGTCCATTTTATTCGCAGAAGCCATCTCCTTCAACCATCTAACCAAAAAAGATGCACCATTATGAGTGTCGACAATCTGAGGCAGATGTGAACCAGAATAGGTTCGATTTCTCATAAACGGGAGCGCTATTTCCCGTAGTCTTTTCACAACTGTCTCTGCTCTAGTCCCCTTAAGCATCACTTCAAACTTTTCATAATCTGATAACTGTTCCCATGCGACAAGGCTCATGGAAAAACTTGTTTCTTCATCAGTAGAATAGACGAGTTGATGCAAATATGACATATCTTCATGAAACTGTTGCAACGCAATAATACCCTTGCGAAAGCCAAGATCAACCAAAGAGAGGGAATTATCAAGCTGCCCACTAAAATTATCGATATTTCTTGCCCTATTCTTGTACCATTCAGAAAGTTCAGTCATTTGTGGCCAAATGAATCCCATACAATGCTTCAAGATCACCTCTGTTCCCATATCAACAACATCATCAGAGCCACTTGATATGTTGGTCAAAAAAGATGCCATCCTTTCACATTCTACCCAATCTTCATCTCTTATAGCAACAATGCTAGGAGGAGACTTCCCAGGAAGAAGTTGTCCATAAGATCCAACAAGTATTGTTTCAGGGATGGCAGATAAAATTTCCAGTACATTGACTGCAAGCGAGTAAGGATGGCGTTTAAAGAGCAGGTTCAAGGCCCCAATTTTTCCACTTTCTGCTAGAGAAATACCAGAAGTATGGAGAGATGCTGACCGAAATTTTTTGTATTCCTGCACTGAAAATCTGAAGAAACATTGTCAGAAAAAAAATATCTCACAAAAAACGACGTGAGACTGATAGTATTGGGAATTAAATTATCTTCAATCAACACCGCATCCTTGCTATAGAAATACTTTAATATCATAAAATTAACATACTACTAAATGTCATGTAACGAGATTAGCAAGATTGAAATCAATAGGAAAAGAAAAGAGAAATTAACAAAAGAAATCAATTCCTGTTTTATAAGTCGGAAGAAAGTTTGAACTGGAACATACGAAGCAGTACATCATTCAAGGAAACAGAGAAGCTCACGACCCTAATATCAAAAACATATGACAGGAATTCTTAAAACTAAAAAATGGGCCTTGAAGGTACCAAATAAAAGAGACATAAATCTCTTACTTGGACTTTAGATAAGATTATCACACCATCCACATTATATTTGGATTCTAGAAGTCAAACTTGAGCTTTGGATGTGCCCTCATTCAGGCTGAAGCTCCATAGATGACAAAACTTTTCCTAAACAAATATTCCCTAAAGGAAAAACGATGAGACTCATAAATCCGAAACAGCAGTGTACTCTGGGGCTCAATTACACGTCCAGTCTTTTTATATACAAATCATCTTTTCTGCGTGAAGAGGAACATAGAATTGACTTTCCTTCCATCCTCAACAATGAAGAAAAAGAAATGCGTGATAATTGCCTGCACGTAACTTCCGCCCTAAAAATACAGGAATATCTATCAGAGATCCCAAGCTTTGCGTATGAAGAGAGTTTAAAGTTTTTGAGCGACAAAGAAAGTTGAGTTAGGTTTTTCCAAATGATGGGAGAAATGATAATAAACAGGAAAGGGCATCTAGGAAAGAACAGAAAATACATCAGCCAGGAAAGAGGGGACTGAGTGGCATCAGGGTGCAGGTTAATAGCGGTGGTGAATGTTGATGAGGGTGCGAGCGAGAATTAATGAATGATAATCTTATAAAAGCATAGAAAAACATGAGAGAGAGAGAGAGAGAGAGAAGATAAGTAGAGCCTGCCACAGCTTCTTAGTGTAAATAATATATTCCGCTACAACAATGATTCGTCTCGCCAAAGAAGCCAATTAAATATTTACTTGAATATGATGAGCTGCAATAAGTCAATAGTTCTTGAGAAACAAAAAAGTAAACTACTGTTTAATCACAGAACCACCAATACGATCGATCATTCCAAGTCACAATCAAGACCCGTATCTGCATACCCCTCCATTATGGGCTCTATAAAGCTCTGACATTGCCAGAGCTCTTTCCCAGATAGAACACAGTTCCTCAACGTATGAAGGGAGGAACTCGTTTTTTCAAGTCTACTTCTTCCCACCCTGACCAACTGAACAAGAGTATATTCATGCACACACGGACACAGCTGTAAATTGATTTTTCCAGGAACACATATTTTAAATCAACAATAACAGTAAACAGCAATAACCGCCTTACGAAAGCAGTATAATTATACAATTTTCAAAAATAGAAAAAACAAGAAGAAGAAAAAGAAGAGGAGAAGGAATAACCACGTTCGGGTACAAAACTTGGAAAACAAGGAGAAGAACGGAAAAAAGGAGTGTGTTGGGATGCAAAATGCCAGCCGATTCGGACAGCAAGGTGTGCAAGGCAGAATATTGAATATCTAGCATACGATGGTAGACCAAGAATCACATGCATAGTTCCATCCTACCCCGTGCCCCTTTTACTACTCTTAGCAGGATCATTTTGGTGCATAGGAAAAGATTTAATGATGTAAAGAATGCTAAAGAAACCTGCAACAAAAAAGACACATTATTGACAATTTTCCCTTAAAATTATAAATTTTAGGTTTGTATTCCTACACGACACTAGAACTACTGAATTGGACATTTCCTGGCCAGATAATTCTTTAGCAAAATAATGTGGTTCTGGAACCATCAGTACTTCCTCAAATGCAGCAGGAACGCATTTACAATTTTCAAAATATTGTCCCAGTCTAACAGTCACCCATTCTCCATGTCTGATGCACTTTGCGTCGTTTAAATATCTTCAAGTTTAAATTCTGATCGCCACCAAGCATCAACAGATGAGCACAAGGCCGTTTGAGATCACCACGGTTGTTTGAGATCGCCACCTATTTTAATCTTTTCGCGCATTGAGACTGTTGAAAAATGAACTTCTAACTCAGGAACTGCTCAGGATGATCGAAAAGCCCCATCATCAACATATCAAGAAGGAATTTATACATGGTTGAGTTCTGTGTATTGGAAGTTATAATTATAGGATATGCATATTTTCTGCAACATTAATGAACTGCACGTAACAATAACATTACTCGGAAAGTTTAGAATGTATAATTAAAAAGAAAGCATAACGAAAAAATACAACCTTAATATGTTTCTACATCATACATTATGAATACAGATAAACACAGCTACTCGAAACTTCCATATATAATCGTACCTTCCCATGTTTATCCCCAAAAAAGTCTCCAGCCTGTCCCTACTCTGCAGTAACTTGAGTCTCATCTTCCGAAAGTTCCACACAGAACTATTCTGATCATCTTCCAAGTCGAGGAACCTGTATTGATCAGTAATAAAAAGACCATAGGAAAGTAAAGCCCTCACTGCATCTTCAGTTGGTCCCTTGTTTACGCATTCAGAAAGTACAAACATCTGATCCTTAATGTTTGGCAAACACGTCTTTATTTCATAAATCCCTTGATCAGAATGCAACCACTGTGATTTAAAAATTTCATCCTTCTCGAGTCCATGGTAGTCAGCAAAGTCCAATGCATCTTGATATTGTTGACTGTTAATTAAAATATTGTATATTTCTGAAGTAGATCTCTCCACGAATGACATTAGGCTCCAGCAGCATTTATCAGAAGATTGATATCCGTGGTTTTCAGAAGTTCCCTCAACAATATTCCAAGTTTCTACAGATTCTTTACGCTGAGAAAGAACAGGATGCCTTCCTTTTGATAACCCATCTTCTAAAACAAATGTATACCCTTCACAAAACATAACTCTTCCTAAAACAGGAGCATGGAGCAGCAGATCATTCTCCAGAGCTTTCATACCACCACAAACATCAAACATGGTTACAACGCCACTCTTCTTTGCAATAATAGCAATGTGATCAGACCACCAAGAAATATCAACAATATCACTCAGGAGCTCTCTTGCCTCAGATTCCAGGCCTACCATTTGGGAACCATTTCTCTTGTCGAAAGAGATAAAAGAAAGAGAGTATGGTTCACATTTGAGGCTAAAAATATTCATGCGTCCAGTCAGATCTAATGTGGAAACATAACTACCCTTTGGTGAAATGATAACTTTGGGAATTGTGAAAGAACCACCATAATCTTTTGGCATTGAAAATAAGCCTTCGACTTGAGAAGAACAAAAAACTGATTCCAGCTCATTATTCTTTGTTATATGCCACAAAGAAAGGGAATAATGTCCTGAAATACAAGAAAAGGCAACATTCTCAGATTCCCCACTTGAAGCACAATAGCATATTTTTCTCAATCACTGCTAAGTTCTTACCTGAATCACTTGGGTAGCTCGTAGAGATGCCAACAGCCCCAAGTAACACTATTAAGGAAAGACCTGGATGGTAGTCCAAGCATACTACATTCGGAGTGAGTTGTCTCCGTGATATGAGTTGATTATTGAGCATGGGTACGGAGAAAATGCCTGAACTTGGTTCTTGTGTAACCTCGATATGGTGAAGCAAACCATCAGCCGTTACCATGCAGAAACCACACCTGTAGAAGTTATGTCAGCCAACAAAGGGTAAAGAAAAACCTCGTCCCAGATTGTTGGCCTAAAGGTATCCGAAAGCAAAGATTTTATATAGCCATAAATCAGAAAAAATTAGAGCTTACAAGCATGACTTCTTTGCATTGAGGTCATCGAGCACAATCAAGCCAACAATTGGTGCAGAAAGTTTCAGCTGGCTCGCTGTTGTACTGGTGATCTCCTCACCATTCGATTTAATAAAGAAAACCCTATCCATTTGATCAACAACCCCAAGTATACCCTGAGGTTCTGACCAAGCACCATGAGCAAAAATACTTTGTGTGTCATTGCCTGATAGCACAATATACCCATTAGGAAATGCTCGACTAAAATAAAAGTAATAAAGGTACATGACCTGGAAAATCCTTGAATTGTAGCATGTTACTTGGTATTGTCCAAGAGCATATGCGTAATCAAACACAGATATATCTTCCAAAAAGGAATTTCTGCGTGAATTTATGTCACACTAGAAGAAAAAAAAAGACGCTATCTGGTGCAATGCAAGTAAAGTTGAAGCTTACAAAGAACACTGCCCAAAAGGCATTAAAGATAAGAATACCGGACAAGCCAAAAAGACAGATTGGTACCCACTTTTGAGCACCATGTCAATTATTATATCAAAATAGTAAAACAATGTAAGTAAAGGAAGAGACCTACCAGCTCGAGAGTTGGTTCAATTATTTTTCGTTTGTGATTAGCAGTTGACGAAATGGAAGACAAAATGGATGAAAGCACGGAGAGGAAGGTGAGGACAGGATGGGAGAAAATGTAAAAGGAAATATGAATGATCAACTGATTTAGGAAAAAACATGGCAGCGAAGATTGCCAAAAGTCAACACATCAAGTATAGGCTGCGACACGGGTCAGCGCCAAGTTGTTACACAGTGGGAAGCTGGACAAAAAGGAGGACGCCATTTAAACTTGGAAAAGAAGCCGAAGTCCACTGCAACAAAAAAATTGTACAACGTCTCAGCTTCCCTCTGCAAAGGAACCTTTTTTTTATTCTAATTTTCCTTTTGCATTTTGGGAACCCTCAAGAAGGCACCTTTGCGAGTCTAATTAGATGTCCATGTTGATATTTGAGATGTTTTAAGCATCTCAAAAGCTATTCTGGACATACCCCCTTCTGATCTTAGAGATCTATTGCGTACCTATTCTGATCTTCGATCTAATCAATTTGGCACAGCTTTTGAATGACAGGTAGGGATAATTAATATGTCAGTAAGCTTGATATTTAACACGGCCTTGAATAGAACTAGTGTAGAAGCGTATCTTCCCTTCCCACCTCACGATTGAATTATATTGAATGTTATTCAGAAAGACAATTTTTCCAGCTCAAATATCAAGCAACCAAATCAACCTTAAAAAGTTCAAATGAAAAAAGCTGAGAGCTCTGATCAAATTAAAATACACAACAGCTTGCAAACAAAAAGCAATCATTAGTATCTCTGTTTTTAGGCAAAATATATTATCACTAAAAAGAATATAGATCACTCGTAGTCGGCAGCAACCCAGATCTACAAAGAACAAGTAATTTTTCATAAGTCAAAGTAAGCTTACTAGTAAATATGCCACATGGGTTCATATAATTGTCATCCTTCTGCAAAACTGTTATCTGGTTATTAGCAGCTACACCAATGTGTTCGCCATTGGTAGAGATAAACAAAGACATCTTTCTATTCAATAATCTCCGTAACTTGCTTCCACTCCATTTTTCTTTGAGTTGACGTAGACCTTCACAGAGAGTTTTTTCCACAATGTTATACTCACCGAAATACTCCATCGAGTCTGAGTAAGGACGTACTAAAAAGAACATTTAAAAAAAGGGATTCAAAAAATTAATAAAATACGTGGCATTCGTCTAAGATAGCACTCGTTCCGCATCGGTCATCAAACGCCAACTTTATGTTTCATGTTAAATCAAATAAATTTTCAAGAGAGTGAGGTAGAGAAAAGCCAACAAACCCCGTAGAGAAAGGCGAGAGAACAGACCACCTCCACTAGCTTTATTGGCCTATATTTCCATGGTCGAATTCATCAGTTACAGGTACAAAACAAAACGAGAGAAAGAACAATTTAAGAACCAATCACCTGCTCCAGTAGCGCCTGATGGGAGTGACTAGAAGACCACGTCGCATGGTACTGTGTCTCATAGAGCACCTCACCCACCTTCCTCCTCCCTCCCGCCATCACTCTACCGCCCCACGGGCAACTAAACACCAGGTTTCTCTCTCCCCGCTTAACACACGTAGACGATATCCACAATGGCATCCATCTCGGCGGCAGAAGAGGGGGAATTCCTGTGAATTAAACCCCCCACAGAAAACTTCCCCCTGGACGGTGTGTGCCCCCCGAGAAACCGACGACCAGCTTCGACGTCAGTCCTTGAGAGAGAAAGGAAGAAAGAGAACCAAGAGAAAGAGAACCAGAAGAAAGAGAACGTCCGAGGAGATCCCGAACGTCTGCCCCCGCCGGCAGCGGAGGAATCGCCGCCACTCCGGCGGCCAGATCCGGCGAGAACCTGTCCGATTCCCTCGCCGGCCCCAGAGCCTCTCTGATCATGCTCCGATCCCGCCCTTCCCGGCCACCCCACGCGCTCTTCCAAACTCTTCCTCGCCATGGACTTTGGGCAGGAGACCGTGCCGGCTCAACTAGGCCCATTTAGTATAAAATTATAGTTCTATCCAATGATCTTCCAAGACTAATTATTTGATATTTATAATTTATTTAATTTGGTATATATCCTCTCAATTACACTACTGATATTTTCTGACAATCTTTGTCCTGAATAAATTGATGGTTAGTGGAAGTATTTAATATCCCAATATCCTAATATCTTCTTTCTCTCTCTATAATTTATTTATTTTATTTATTGGTCCTAATTATATATATATTTTAGGTAAACTAACCGATAATTCATTTTAATACATATATATGATAATTATTAATTGGATAAACCAAGTGTAGGCACTGTGAAAGAAATTTAACAATGACCAGCATTTAATGGCCCTATGAAATTATTATTTTATTTAAAAAGGCAGAATCATTTTCATAGAAAAAAAAAACTCAAACAAATACCAGTGATCAGAAATTTTTTAACCTGAGTCAGAAAAAATGGGTTTAAAAACTTAATAAGAAGCATATTAATTGATCACAAGAATATGTACACGTTGCTTTTATTATAAATGATAACATTGCAGTTCATAAGTAAAACTATTTTTTTCTATTTATCACCCAAATAAGATTTACACCTCTGAAGACTATTTGATGGTTATTTCTCAATTTAAATGAAGATTTATGGTAATATCTGGACAACGTTGACCTTTTGCTAACAGAAGGTCTACTGATGTGGGCCCAAATTAGAAACCCCAAGGAGGAGGAAGTCAACAGATTTCCAGCCTGGAGCTCCACAGAAAGAGAGAGAAACCACAGCGGAGAGAATTGATCTGGGCCATTGAGGACGGGGAGGGGGGGGGGGGGTGCTGTTCTTCATCCACCTCCTGATAACCAGAGAGTTTCCTAAAGAGGAAATCACTGTGATCAGACATGGGAAGAGCTTCCATGAATTCCTTCGCAGAGAATCACTGCAGAGATCAAAGTCAGCCCCGCTGACTTTGATGGGTAGTCGCCCAGATCAAATAGAAGCGATAATAATGAAGCAATAAAAAGTGATTGCATCTGAATATAGAATTAAGCATTCATAGGATAAAAGAAGGAGATTTGAGCATCTGCAAGATAGGAGGAAAACACAGAGCTCTGATCCATGTTCAAGCATCGTTGACGAATCCTTCCTTGCGGCCTTCAAACCCCGGGCGCATGAGCTTCTTCTCACGCTTCTCGATCTTTCTCAGCTTGGTCTGATGAATCCTCTCCTTGATGTTGTCTGACCGCTTCTTCTGTTTCTCAGCCATCAGCTTCTCCCTGGTCTCGGACCTCTCTCTCCATTTTTGGGCGTTCTTCTGGTGCTTCTTCTTCTCCTTCTTTATGCTTTCCTTCAGCAACTTGGGGTCGTCATGGACTTTCGCACCCGCTGCTCTGCTGACAGCGGCCTTCCATGAGTGCTTCTTCGAGACCACTTCCCCCTTCTCCGGGTCCTTCTTCGCCTCCTCCAGTTGCTTCGCCTTCTCCAGTTCCTGCTGCTTGGACAGCTTCTTCTTCCTCTTCTTGCCCCCTGTGTAATCCTTATCCCCAAGCTTGACATGGCCAAAGGAGAGGTCGACGGCGGAAGGATCCCTCTCTTTCTTCTCCTCTGGTTTCTTCTTCTTCTGGTCGGAGACGGCGACGTCTTCTTCTGATTTATCGTCTCTCTTCCGCTTCCCAGCCCCCAAATCGACCTTCTCCCTCCCCTTCCCCTTTCTCCTGTCGTCCCTGTCCTTCCTGGGATGGTCGGCGGGACGAGTGTTCCTGGTGGAGCGGAGTTCCTCCAGCCGACGGTGAAGCCGCTCCCGGAGCTCCTCGTAGGTCACCGCGCGGTCGGCGACGGGGGCGGGGGCGGCGTCGTCACGCTCCTCGTCTTCGTCGGCGGCGCCGCCGGAGTCCGGCTCGGACTTCTCGGCTTCGGCTCTCTCCTTGAGAACGTCGAGAGTGGAGGACGACTTCTCCGGGTCGAGGCGCGCGCGGCGGGACTTCTTGGTGTTCTCCCTGGTCTGCTTCTTCGCGGCGGCGCGTTCCTTCTTGCTGAGCCCCGCGTACCAGGGCCGATCGTCGGCGCCATCGGCGGCGAGGTAGAACCGCGGGGGGATGAGGTCCACGAGGCGGTCGAAGAACAGCGAGTGCTCTCGGACCAGATCCTTCAGACTGGACGAGGGGTAAGCGTCGCCGGCGAGGCTCGCGGCGGAGGAGGGCTCCGCTGCCGCCGGCAGCGGCGCTTTCTGGCTCTTCTTCTTCTTCATCTTTTCCCCCAACTTCCTCTGGCCCCCGTCCGCGAGCTTTTAAACCCTAAGATTGGTCAAGGCCCATTAGTGTCACAATCATTATGGGCCTAACTTGTAGGGCCCAATAATTCATTCCGAAGCCTTTTTTGTGGTAACGAGAACGGCGCTATCTCTTCCACGGCTACCAGCCAAGCAAGCGTTTCCTCTCCTCGCCGTGGCCGCCGCCGCCGTGAATGGACGCCTCGCCGGCGCCGTCCTCTAGCCTCCAGCGAGGGACCTATCCCGCTACCAACTCTGGTGAGGCCCTTCTCTTCCTCCCGCCGCCGCCACCCGCCGCGTGCAGTACCGCTGTGCCGCTTTCTTCCTCTCATCTCGCCCACCGGCGGTTCCCATGGGGAAGGACCCTGCGGGCGGCGCCGCCGTACCCACCGGAGCCTCGCCGAAGTTCCGCCCGGAGGAGTCCCAGCGCCGGCGCGCCGCCGTCCGTCCACAGGAAGGCGGCCACCGGATACGCCGCGGCGCTGCTGGACGCCGCCCGCTGCGGCGGTGCCATCGCTGCCATGGAGAGGGACGTGCGCAGGTTCGCGTGGGGAGTCCGCGCCGTGCTGGCCGACCCGCTGGTGGCGGAGGAGCAGAAGGGAGCGGCGGTGAGACGGGCGGCGGAGGAGGGTGGGTTCTGCCGGCAGCTGGTGACGCTGGTGAGGATGCTTGTGGGGAAGGGGAAGGTGGCCATGGTGGGCAAGGTGATGGAGGAGTTCGAGCGGATCCACGCCGAGCTCACCGGCCGGCAGGTTGCTCTAGTCTCCTCGGAGGAGAGGATGGGCTTGGACTAGCTTTCCTCCGCCGCCACCATCGTGAAGCAGAGAGAGAGAGAGATCTTCTTGGTCGTCTCTGCTTCGACTGACTCCATCCACACCTTCCCTTCAATGAACCCCTCTCACTGATAATCGTCAACCTTCCTTCCTTACGTGCATTAACAGCTCAAATGAACATAAGTCAACTCTCAGCGAGAGAGAGAGAGAGAGAGAGAACCTGCGATAAAGGCTACATTTTTCACTTATAATCCCCCCTCTCATGGCGGGCTGCTTCCCAAGGTGCCTGGCATGGCGGAGGGGGAGAGGAGCTCTGCAATGAATGTGCAGGAAACCAAGGAGTTTATCATCTATTTTTGTCTTGATATCATCGTCTCCTCCATGATCACGCCTCCCACTTGATCTCTGGGAGAGCAATGAAACGATCCACTCCGAGTACAGCTCCCGGCACCTGAAGAGCAAGACCTTGATAGAACATCACCTTTGAGCTCGCATTAAATTAAAAAGATAGTATTTTTACAGATTTCCATCTGATGAAAAATATTTGTCCAGCAGAAAAATGAATGCATGTACAAATATGGGATGGATTTTCTAAATCTCCATCGTTGCTCCCCGATCGAATCTTGGTCCTCCTCTTGCTTACCCGATGAAGCATAAAACAGTGCGACGTGAAGGTTTCTTCAGGGATTTGCTGCTTCATTTTGCCTGAAACTTATATATTTGGCATATGATTTTGTGTAGTATCAGGCAGCCGGGCAGCCCTCTGCAACCACGCCTCTTGCGGTGGGGCAGGAGGCCAGAGAGCATCCATCCAGGTCGTTCCCCCACCAGCTGAGGCTGATGTTCTCCAGACCGAGGCAGAGATAAAGCAGCACCGCCATGAAAGCCAGCCCGGCATCCAGTGCGCCGGAGAGGACGTAGTTGTGGCGGCGCCACCACTCGCGGCGGTACCTGTAGACCACGAAGCCGGAGAGAAATCCGGCGAGGACCCAGGTGGTGTAGTTGACGGCGGTGGCCGGCGGCATGCCCCCGGTGGCGCCGATGAGCACAGGCATGTTGATGAGCCGGATCCACTCCTTCTGCGGGAAGGCCCGGTGGGCGAGCCAGACGAGGAGCGGGGCGACTGCTCCGGCGAGGAAGTACCAGTTGATGGCTGAATAGGTGCCCAGATCTCCGAATATCCTGCGGGGCCCAATGAGTCCCCATATGACTGATGCGTCATAGAAGACATGATCGGATGGGCAGGTCCAGGGGCTGTCTGAAGGCAGCAATGCCGTGTCACAGATGTCGGGAATGGATTCCATGAGCCACCATGCAGTCCCCAGGTACACCATTGCGGCAATTAGGGTTCCAACCACCTGGAAGATGATGATTATTGCAGGGTCATCGCCAGAGGTGAGTATACATACGGTCTATAGACCCCCAGTAAGCATGATTTCTAATAGGGAGAGTTTGTCTGATAGAGCATCATGCAATATAAGAAGGCGTCATATTAATGCCATGTTTTTGCTGAGTTTATTTGATTCATTTCCCAAACAAGCCTGATTTATTAAACAGTAACATGTAAGATTGAGCATTATGCAGCATGAAAGGGCATCATATTGAAGCTACAGTTTTTGGGAGTGCGTGTGTATGATCCATACATCCAACAAGCATGATTTCTTATAATAATAATATGTAAGATTGATTTAACATGGTGTTTTTGGTATGTATGTGGACCATGGACCCAACAAGCTTAATTTATTAAAACCCAGAGGATCGCCTATCATGCCGCATGAGAAGTCAACATAATTAAGCTGCAGTTTTTGGGTGCGTGTGTGCGTGTGATCTAATGACCCAATAAGCCAGTGTGAGATTGAGCATTATGTGACATGAAATGGCTTGATATTTAAGCTACAGTTTCTGGGCGTGTGTTCATCAGATCCATGGCCTTTGTTGGTCGCTACTCCGGTTCCTGAATTACAAATGTGTCAGTTCATGGGGGAATAAAGCTTGCCAGGATGTTTGTAGACTGTGCATGCCTTTCTGATTTTTTTGAAAAAAATGACAATATGTACTCATCTGTTTACCAGAGTGTCCTTGCTTGACAGAAAAGTATAAGATTAATAAGTTTCATAATGATGTTGAACCATTTAAGTGTTGATTCGGTATGATGAGAAAAAATGTTCTGATATAAGCCAAATCTTGGTCACCCTTTCATATTTTTCTGCTGTTATGACTTACAAATGGTAGGATGTAGCATAAAATGAAGGTCAAAGGCCTGCAAGTGACCTGAACCCTCTGGGTGGTTCTGCTCACATGCTGGTCGTCGCTATTTCTATCCGGGTAATGGAAATAAATAACTTCTTCTCTTATGAATGAGGAAGCCAATCGATTAAAAATCAGACCGACCTGTGCCATGAACATTGTTCTTGGAGGGATCTTCATATAATGGCCGAGCTTGAAATCTTGAAGGAATGTCAACGCCTGTGTCATACTTATGTATCCATACACCTTAAAACACATGTTAGCCACTGGACGCCCCGGATATAGATACCCCATGATATACTCAGTGATGATATTCAAGCCCGGTGTCTGCAAAGCACACATTGGGTCACATAATGTTACAAAACTTAGATAAAATGTGCCTCATTAAATAACCTGGAGATTTACCTGGTTTGTGGTGGCTGTGATGATTCCAATGGGTAGAGTGAAGAAGAAGGCGATAGCACATGCCAGCAGGACGCCCCACCATGGCAATTGGAGTTGCTCGTTGTAGTACTCACATGCAAATACTGTGAGAGCAATATTAGCCAGAAGAATGCAGATGAACCACCATTCGGGAACTTGCTGGTATATGCTCATGAGCCTGGTGTGGACGTCCATCTTCGTCTCTTTGAAGGCAGACTTGCTCAGGGCATATACCTCTCTGTACATAGTCACGATCATATCTGTGAGATTAATGGTTTTTTTTTGGGTTTTCGCAATGATTTTTCAGAAATGAGCTGTGGCACCGAAGAGATTAATAGTAATTCCCAAATGCCGAATTCTAATTAATCTAATGCATGATGAAGCCGTTCGGACTTAGATATTCATGGGAACTTTTTTCATTTTCGTGATGATTTTGCGGCAATGAGCTGTGGCACTAAATTACAGTTGTGAGATTAATATTAATTGTTTAATTCCTGTGATATAATCCATATATCACCTGAGGATTTGTCGATGATTTTCTTTTCTGGACGGCACCAGCATGTAAATAATTTAAAAAATACTGTTTATTCTCGCGGATGTGATTCAATGACAGAGCTCATTTCTTTAAAATCCTCAGAAAATAGAGCATTTCCCATCATTTTCCAAGCTCGAATGAAACCAGGATTTGGCAGATGAATTAGAAAGAAGAACTTGAAGAGTGATGGTCAATCACGCGGCTCATTCCTAAAAAATCGTCCCTAAAATGGAAGCAATGCACGTGATTTTTTCTTCCGGCGGGGCATTGGTGGTAGCATTGTCATCGAATTGCTCACCTTCCGTGGAAGAGGAGGACGTGGGCGACAGTGGCCGTCAGAGACGCGAACCCAACTCCATAAGTCATTGCGAAGAAGGTGCTCAAATAAAGGGGCCCCTCCTTCTCGTACGCCTTGAGATCCAGATGGAAGTTGCCATCGATGATGCTGGAGATGTTGTAAGGCTGCCCGGAGGAGGTGAACAGCCCATCCGAGAATATGGGGAAACTCTTCGCCTTGTAGACGTTCAGCCAGTATGCCGCCGGCGTAATGACGTACATCACGACGAAGAAGCCGGCGGCGACGTTGGCCGTCGCGAACCAGGGGCTGGCCAGCGGGCTCCCGAGGTAGGCGGAGATGGTGGACCAGTCGAGCCCTACGGCGCCAACCCCGAGCCCGTAGAGCCCCGATCCGATCTGCTGCGCGAGGACGGAGCGAGGGAAAAACCAGCAGATCCAGGAGAGTGAGGTCAGCATCTGGAAGAGGTACCCGGGGAAGACGTAGTAGGCGAAGCTGCAGACGAAGGCGACCAGGAAGAACTGGTTCCTCGTCAAGCTCCCCTTCGACCTTTCTTCTTCCTCATGCAGAGCTCTGCGATCAGGCGGGCACTTTTCAAAATTAGCCCCAATAACAAATTATAATATTTTATTTTACCCATATAATTAATTTATTTGTGTTTTTTCCCAAACTTCATGATTGCCCACCATGTTTTCTCATATAAAATTATAAAAATTCCCCAGACAGTTAATGCCGTGGTCAACTACCCCTCACGCCCGCAGGCTGGCAACGTGGGCTGGTGGGTTACGTGGAGGAACGGGACCCTTGCGAAGGCGAAGACTTGGTAGGTAGACCGACTGGTAGAGAGAGAGAGAGAGAGAGGGGGGAGGGATACCGGAAGAGGGAGACCTGCACCAGGTTGTAAGGCCACCACATCGCCGCCGGCTCGACGAGATATCGCCGGAATATTCCAGCCCACCCGAATCCGAGCACCTGAGATTCCAAGCGCGGCTCAGCCGGCGGCGGAGCGGCGGCGGAGAGGAAGAAAAGGAGAGGAAGAGGGGTGGCACCTGGGTGGTGAAGACCACGAGGAGGGAGACGAAGAAGGTGACGTGCTTCTTGTAGAAGACTTTAATGGCGGTGACGACGTGGATGGCGTAGACGCTGCCGGCGCCGGAGTTGGCGAAGATGGTGATCAGGACGTGCTCCTTCACGTTGAAGGGCCCCGGATTCAGGGAGAATTCCCAGCGGGTGCCGGCGAGGAAGGCCCGTGATGGCAGCGCCGCCGCCATGAGGCGGCCCAGCGGCACGACGGCGATCTGGGCGGAGATGGAGGTGATTGTTAGGGGCTCCTTCCGGTACCAGAAGAACTGGTTCAGGAAGGAGAGGACCACGCAGGAGAGCGTTCCCAGCACCCACATCCGGAAAGTCAGCACCGGCAGCTCTGGATCGTCCGTCGCCGGCACGGTCAGCGCCACCTGCTCTATCGGCGAGTTCTCCTCCTCCTCCGCCGCCGCCTGTTGCTGCTCCGACGACCTCCCCGCCTCGCAAAGCAGCGGCGCCTCAATCCGGTCGTCGTCTCCGGCGATCCCCCCCATCGATCTGCCCTCTCTCTCTCTCTCTCTCTCTCTCTCTCTCTCTCTCTCTCTTGGAGAGGGGTAGATGGCTGTCTGTGGGTAGCTGGGCGTGGCTCGTTCAGTCCCCTTGTGGCTCGCTCACCGGAAAAATCCCATCTTGGACCCCACAAAAGGTCTCAGCCGTCACTGAATCTTCCCACCTTTTCGGACGCATTCGTCTGATAGAGAGAGAGAGAGAGGAGAGGAGAGAGAGACAGAGAGAGGACTTGAGATTCCGTGCTGAGCTGTCGGCAAGGCATCCAATCATCAGCCATCTTCTCGAACTGGGGCCCACGACCTGGCTGACAACGTGGCCAGCCTGCGCATCGAAGAGCCGGGCCGGGGAGGCATAATAAATCATTTTCGCGTCACATTTACTTTAATTTATCGTAAATATTAGGAAAATGCTATTTAATATTTTTAATTTAATAAAATGCTCTACTTTCTGATCTCATATGATGCGGTGAATGACTGGACCAGTTGTGAAGTTTCGAACCGGAATCCGGCCCATCTTAGAGCGCATAATGGGCTTGTGCATGATAGGCCCAAAAAGCCCAAATAAATATTAGGCCCGTACCGAATTTTCTTCGGGTCGGCTCAAAAATGGGTCCCCCTGGGCCCATTTCTCGAAAGGCCATCGTTAACGGCTCGTTAAGGCAAGGGTCCATTGGGCCCACACGAGCCCTCCACGCGTCAACATATTTTATTTTCCCATTAATTTCGGTTTAAATTGAAAATTTGCTATTTAAAGCCTCCCACGGGCTCCCCGGCGGCGGCGTCGGCGCCGCTGCAACTTACTCTCTCTCTCTCTCTCTCTCTCTCTCTCTCTCTCTTTCTCTCTCTAACTGACGGCGACGTTTGAGGGCGTGGGTCCGTTTTTTCCTAAAAACGGACGGGTTTCTGTGTCAGGATTCCGTTTTGACAGGGAACGTGTCCTCCTGATCCGAGTTGGTTAATTTTACTTTTAAAAAAATGCTCACTCGGTTGCCAGGGGAGCAGGTTAATGTGGGGTTTGTGAACTGGAGAGGAACATCAGAACTTGGGGCCGGGCTTCTTCATGGACCGGCGGATTCGGAGCTGGGAACAGTCTTCCTGCAGTTACGCTTCTCTCGAACGGCGTGCCTATTTAAAGGTCCTCCCACCTCCCCTCCCCCCCCCCGCCCCTCTCTCTCTCTATCTCTCTCTCTTTCTCTCTCTAGGCGCAGAGGCGGGGGCGGGGGCTTCTCACCTTCTCCCTCTCCCTCTCTCTCTCTCTCTCTTCCTCCTCGTGTTGCGGTGGCCGTGCTGGTCGAGGAGGAAGGGATGGCGCCGAGGGTGGAGGAGGTGGAGGCCTTCCCCGGCGGCGCGGCCGCGGGGGAGGAGGAGAACTCGCCGGTGCAGCAGGTGGCGATGACGGTGCCGACGACGGACGACACAACCCTTCCCGTGCTCACATTTCGGATGTGGGTGCTGGGGACCCTCTCCTGTGTGGTCCTCTCCTTCGTCAACCAGTTCTTCTGGTACCGCAAGGAGCCGCTCTCGATCTCCTCCATCTCCGCGCAGATCGCGGTGGTGCCGCTGGGCCACCTCATGGCCAGGACCATCACGAGGAAGGTCTTCCTCAAGGGGACTCGGTGGGAGTTCACCCTCAATCCGGGGCCCTTCAATGTGAAGGAGCACGTGCTCATCACCATCTTCGCCAACTCCGGCGCAGGAAGCGTGTACGCCATGCACATCGTCACCGCCGTCAAGATCTACTACCAGAAGGAGCTCACCTTCTTCGTCTCCTTCCTCGTCGTCCTCACAACCCAGGTACGCGGTAGAATTCTCCGTTGCCGGCCTCACCGTCTTCCGTTGCATTTTCCCCTTCCATGTTTCCTTACCCTTCTTCATATGAACAAAATCTTATTCCGCCTGTAAATCTGACGGAATAGGTGCTGGGATTCGGATGGGCGGGACTGTTCCGGCGGTACCTGGTGAAACCGGCGGAAATGTGGTGGCCTTCTAATCTGATCCAGGTCTCTTTGTTCGGGTACGCTCCTCTCCCGCTCGACTTCCTCGTTATCACCGTCTCTCTGGGATCATCAAGGAATCTGGGATAGGAAAGAAGGATCAGTGGTTACAACTGACGCACATTAGGATAGAACCCTAGATTCTTTCTCCAAAATAATATTTGATTATTTCGGCATCTCGTGACTCACAAGCCTCGGAACTTTCCGGATCTCGAGTTTCCCGCACACCAGTAAAAAAATACAAAACCCAAGCCCTAAATTCACACCCACTCGATGATGAATCCAGAAATACTCGATCTCGCCCTCTGATGCAATCCGCAATCTATAGTTGCCATTGTGATGCGCACTCTACGGCTCTGGGGAGGGAGTGGTCCCACGGGCGCACCGTAGAGATCTCTTTCTTACTCTTTCCTATGAGTTGAGATAGACGATGGCTAAGGGCTTTGTCTAGGGGAGGGGGAGATTCCCTACCTCACGCGTGGATTTCCTGGGGAACCAGGAAAAGTATTATGGGAGGTGATCCACTTGACTCTCGTGTAGACTTCTGGCGCCTGCGACAAGGGACATGCCCCGCCGGGCCAGGACCACACTCACTTTCCTACGCCCTCCCATGCCCCGGCCATGTCGCCGGAGCAAGCTTTGAGGGCCCACACATTCACCTCTGGCCGGCAGTTCAAGGCAGGCGAAAGGTTGGGAAGGATTCAGCGAACCTAGCCCATATTTCTGTTCAGTTCCTAGAAATGATCCATGGCATGGTGCAGTAGCTGATAACGAGAACCCATTGGCAGCCCAGTTCGTGATTAATGCGACCCACCCACCATCACTCACAAGGCAGTGCGGTTGACTGGTCATCATCCCACTTGCCCACTATCATCTGCATATCTTCTTTTTTTCCCCCGAAAATATCTGTCGGTATCTTAAATATATGGACTTTAAGTCAACGATTAGTCTTTTGAGCAAATTGGATTAAACATTATACGAATTCTGGTTTTTATCACATGATGAGCTGTCGCCCACTGGATTTTGACCAGTCGAGTCATGTAGCTGTCCGATTTCTCGGAGAAGGTGAGAGAAGGCCCGTGTAAATAATCAGCCACGATACGCCATTTAAAAACCGTTCCAGCGCTTTCTTTGTCTGTTCTGAGATTTTTTTTTTATTCATCCGTCAACGTCCGATGACCAGCTCACATCCCATCTCCAGTCTCCACAATTCATTATTCCTTAATTAGAAACGCCGCTCAATTGCTCGTCGTTGTGGGTCTCCCTGTCACGCCATTATTGGGGTCTTTTGGTTAAAACTACAGTTTCTCAGTACCCGAAACTGGTGAAAATGGGGAAGGTAACAACGGTGGAGCGGTTTATTTTGGTGAAATATTCCTCTGTAAATAGTTTTCGATTGTTCATCATCATACATAATTAGTTTTTGTTCTGCGTCGGAAAATTTTGATTTCTTACGATCAGGATTATTATGAACACGAAAAATATCGTTCTTACATCTCCGATGGCACCGGAGCTCTTTCCCCTTTTCTGGGTAATCTTTATGGTGGCGGGGTGTGATGAATTTCCTGGGTTGTCGCCCTGCCGCAGGGCGCTGCACGAGAAGGAGAGGAGGCCGAGGGGCTCGCTCAGCCGCAACCAGTTCTTCCTCATCTCCTTCATGTGCAGCTTCGCCTACTACGTCTTCCCCGGGTACCTCCTCCAGCTGCTGACCTCCGTCTCCTGGGTATGCTTCGTCTTCCCCCATTCGATCGTGGCCCAGCAGATCGGGTCCGGCATGGAGGGCATGGGCATCGGCGCCATCGGCCTCGACTGGTCCACCGTCTCCTCCTACCTGGGCAGCCCCCTGGCCAGCCCCTGGTTCGCCACCGCCAACGTCGCCGTCGGCTTCTTCCTCGTCATGTACGTCATCACCCCCATCTCCTACTGGAACGACGTCTACGACGCCAAGAAGTTCCCCTTCTTCTCGTCCGGCCTCTTCACCGCCACCGGCGACCGCTACAAGATCTCCAGCATCATCGACTCCAAGTTCCACCTCGACATCGACGCCTACGAGAAGAGAGGGCCCCTCCACCTCAGCACCTTCTTCGCCATGACCTACGGCGTGGGCTTCGCCGCCCTCACCGCCACCGTCATGCACGTCCTCCTCTTCCACGGCAGGTAAGCTGAGCCGTTGACCTCGTCAATCTACAGCCCCAAGGAGAGATGCCATGTGTTCTCATGGGATGGTGAATCGCAGTGACATATTGAAGTTGACCCGGACGGCGTTCAAGGACCAGAAAATGGACATCCACACGAAGCTGATGAGCCGGTACAAGCAGGTCCCGGAGTGGTGGTTCGTCTGCATCCTCCTCTCCAACATCTGCCTCGCCCTCTTCGCCTGCATGTACTACAGCGAACAGCTGCAGCTCCCCTGGTGGGGGGTCCTCCTCTGCTGCGCCATCGCCTTCTTCTTCACCCTCCCCATCGGCATCATCGCCGCCACCACCAACCAGGTAGCCTTCCTCCTCCGCCGCCGCCGCCGCCGCCGCCGCCGCCATTACCAATAACAAGAAGAAGAATAAGAAGATGGTAAAAATGGGAGCTTCTTTTTTTCTGCAGGCGCCGGGGTTGAACATCATCACGGAATACGTGATCGGGTACATGTACCCGGGGAGGCCGGTGGCGAACATCCTCTTCAAGACGTACGGCTACATCAGCATGACCCAGGCGCTGACTTTCCTGCAAGACTTCAAGCTGGGCCACTACATGAAGATACCCCCGAGGACCATGTTCATGGCGCAGGTGGTGGGCACCCTCATAGCGGCGATGGTGTACCTGAGCACGGGGTGGTGGCTGATGGAGTCCATCCCCAACATCTGCCTCACCAACCTCCTGCCGGCCGACAGCCACTGGACCTGCCCCATGGACCGTGTCTTCTACGACGCCTCCGTCATCTGGGGCCTCATCGGCCCCCGCAGGATCTTCGGAGATCTGGGCACTTACCCGGCGATCAACTGGTTCTTCCTCGCCGGAGCGGCGGCGCCGATGCTCGTCTACGCCGCCCACAGGATCTTCCCGGAGCAGAAGTGGATACGCCTGGTCAACATGCCCATCCTCATCGGCGCCACCGGGATGATGCCGCCGGCCACCGCGGTGAACTACACCACCTGGATCTTCGTCGGCTTCCTCTCCGGGTTCGTCGTCTACAGGTACAAGCCGGAGTGGTGGCGCCGCCACAACTACCTCCTCTCCGGCGCCCTCGACGCAGGTTTGGCCTTCATGGGCGTCCTCCTCTTCTTCTGCCTGGGCTCGCAGGGCGTGGCGCTCGACTGGTGGGGCAACCGCGAGGCCTGTCCGGTCGCCTCCTGCCCCACCGCCAAGGGCGTCGCCGTCGACGGCTGCCCGCTCTTCTAGCCAAGGACGAAGAGAGAGAAAAGGGAGAAGAGAGAGAAAAGATTTATGTATATAGATGGAATTCTTCACCGCCCACATTTGGATTTTTCTTCTTTTTTTTTTTTTACTGGGTAATTATACAGTGAATCCTCCACTGACGCTCCAAGACCATTCTCAGAAGCCGCACTTCTCTGGTTGAATTCAGCCATTGAATACTGGTATCACAGTCAGAAGCTATCTATCGGACCGTAGTGAGTCAACGACGTCATATGGGTCAGCAGTAAGTCAACGACGGCGTAGATCTGATGGGACATGGGATGAGACTCGTCCCCCACCAGGAACTTGTGCAGGCCGCCGTCGATCTCAATGGAGCTGCACCCTGCGGCCTTCTTGCGCTGCACCAGCTTCATCTTCTTCCACGTCCCGGCCACGCCCTCCCACCGCCCCGAAGAAGCGTAGACGTTGGAGAGGATCACGTAGTTTCCCGGGTTCCATGGCTCGAGCTCGAAGAGGAATCCCGCCGCCGTCTCCGCCAGCTCCACCTCGCCGTGGAAGCTGCAGGCCCCCAGCAAGGCCCCCCATATCACTGAATCCGGGCTCATCGGCATGCTCTGGACCAGAGAGTAGGCTTCCCGGAGGAGCCCGGCGCGGCCGAGGAGGTCAACCATGCAGCCGTAGTGCTGCAGCTTGGGAGAGAGTGAGAAGTCAACCATTGAACTGAAGAAGCGCCGCCCTTGGTCCACCAGCCCTCCGTGGGTGCAGGCCTGAAGAACCGCGACGAATGTGATGTCATCAGGGGCGACCCCCTTCGCCTGCAGATTTTCACGGCGGTTGGATTCGTGGATTGAGCGAGGAGAAAATAACTCAACTTTGATCGACTGACCCTCATCTGGTGGAACAGCTCGAGGGCCTGGTTCCATCCGCCATGGACGGCGAGGCCCATGATCATGGAGTTCCAGGAGCAGAGGTTCCGCCTGTCGCCCATTTCGTCGAACAGCTCTCTCGCGCGCTCGATGCTGCCGCACTTGGCGTGCATCTCCAGCAGGGCGTTGCTCACGAAGAGGTTCTTCGTGAAGCCGTTCTCCATGGCGTAGAGCTCCACCTTCTTCCCCAGCTCCAGGGCGCAGAGATTGGCGCAGGCGGGGAGGACGCTGGCGACCGTCACCTCGTTGGGCCTCGCCTTGCCCTCCGCCCACATCCTGGTGAAAATGGCGACGGCCTCCTCGTACTGGCAATTCTGCGCGTACCCAGAAACCATCGACGTCCAAGAGACGACGTTTCTCACCGGCATGGCCTCGAACAGCGCCCTCGCCGTCGCCAGCTCCCCGGCCCTCGCGTGGCCGCCGATGATGGAGTTCCACGAGGGGGCGTCCCTCTGCGGCATTTCGTCGAACACCTGCCGCGCCTGCTGTAGAAGGCCCGATTTCCCGTACATGTCCAAGAGGGAGGTGGAGACGTAGGCGTCCATCGGGAGCCCGAGCTTGAGCAGTTGTCCGTGGGCCGCTCGCCCAGCAGCAGGCGCTGGCACGGCAGCGCAGGCGGCGAATAGGAAGGTGAAAGAGTGGGGATTTGGGGCGCGCCCGCGGCGGCGCATGGCGGCGTAGAGGGAAAGCCCCTGTAGGTGGAGCCCATTCCCGGAGCAGCCCTGGAGAACCTTGTTGTAGAGGAAGACTGGC
The DNA here is from genome assembly GCA_024713555.1 of Spirodela polyrhiza. Lineage (NCBI taxonomy): Eukaryota > Viridiplantae > Streptophyta > Magnoliopsida > Alismatales > Araceae > Spirodela > Spirodela polyrhiza. The sequence continues at coordinate 6,256,525 of CM046531.1, read as the reverse complement.
GCGACCGCGGCGGCGGAGTCGAGCAGGCGGCGGGCGTACCCAACGTCGGGAAGTTCGAGCACCTTGGAGACGAGGATCTGTGTGAGGTCAAGGCCCTGGCGGAGGGCGTGGCCGTGGAGCTGCCTGATGCGGTTCATAACACGACAGACTCCTCGTCTCAGACGCTCCCCTGCATCCCTGATCACCCAAGTGCTGTTGGCGACGCCATTTTCGTGCCCCCCTCTCAAGAATCACTCGGAACCCATTTCTGAATTGAACCCATTTTTTTATAGAAAAGGAAGACATATTCCAAAGCATTTCAAAAGTATCGATCTTCGATGATTAAATTTTAAATTTATTCTTCCAAGATGTTATTTCTTATTATAATTAAAAAAAACTTACACTGTCACGGATTTTATTTATGAATCCAAATCGCAAAGATATTTCAGAGAAGATCCAACGTTTCCTCTGATGATCCTTATAAACTTGCTGATGATAACGGAGATGGGTCACGCTTCCTTCCCTTGAGAATGATCCAACTGGCTGAGATCTCTCTCTATCTCCAGCTCTCGTTGATCATCTCAGTCAACCACCCCATAAATGGGTCATTCCTTATTTGACAAGAAATAACCCGGACCGAATTACTGTAGAGAGCTGATCGTGCCCATCTAGTGCTATCTCTCTGTGGTGACCTATCAGAGTAGAGAGAGAGAGAGAGAGAGAGAGAGAGAGAGAGAGAGAGAGAGAGAGAGAGAGAGAGAGAGAGAGAGAGAGAGAGAGAGAGAGAGAGAGAGAGAGAGAGAGAGAGCTGGACTGGTGATCATTGGGCAGCTTCATGCCAACCAAAACAGGCCTCCAGCGTACTGGTAAAACCCGAAAACAGAAATTTCGGGGAAAACAGGGGAAAAAAAACATAATTTTCTTGGGCACCCAGACAAAGAACAACAGATTACCTTACATTCTTGATGGGGAATGTTCAATAAGCCCTGGGTTGAGTGTGCTTCCCAGTACATCAAACATGATTGCAATCAATCCCTTCATGAATCTTGGACCCGCCTCAATGAACTTGCACAAATCTCACGAACCCAGAAGAGGAGGCGTTGAGGTGAATCCAAGACCTGTCATGCCTGTCCAAACAACAGAAAATACAATGCGAGCTACTCCAGACAGGTTCAACCCCGCCAAGGACTTTCCCTCTCCAAGAACAAGAACATGAACAAGAACTACACACCCAGAGAAAGCGTAGTATCCCAATGAAAAATCCTGGGGGCAGCCATTACAATCTATATGTATATATATATAGATAAAAATTAATGGAGTAGTTGACGCAGGATAGATGGGTCACTTGGTCTCTGAATCTGTGCATCAGCCGGGCACAATCCCATCACTGGTCAATCCATTATAGAACAATTTTACAGTAGGAAACTAGAGATTCACATCACACTGATCACGATGAGAATTGGACTGAATCATTCCATATGCTGCAGATCCATTGAACCAGTCTCCCCACACTCAGAGGAGATTTCCGGGTACGAGAGACTCTTTCACCAGAAAACTAAAGGGATTTCTAGCGCAGAGACATCCACGCAGCATGCTGCAGCTCTGAAGAAACATCATTCAGTTTGCTGGCGGCTTGATGGTAAGAATGCTGATGATGAGAAGGATTCCTAGAAATCACACACAGAAAAAAAAAAAAACAGCCTAGAAATCTCCCAATGCTGCTGTCCCAAACACCACTGAGCATAAAGAAGAGCGCAGCATGAAACCGTTGACAATTTTATATGAGTCCACTGATACGACAAAATACCCACTCGCATCTCAAAAACACAGAATGCCAGCGCACCACTAGATGCGCCGATTCTGCAGTCACAGAAGAACAAGTATCCAGAAGAGGGCAGTTAAACACATCATCAGGCAACACAGCTACTACGGTTCTACACGCTTGCGGCATTCTAACGATAAATAAACTCCGACTTGAGAAATCTACTAAATCGTCGCTTCACGCACACGAACATCCTCATTCAAACGTACAGACAGGCGCCCATCTGGCAATAATTTCAATACAAGTCGTTAATTGATAACGCAACACGACCTCTCTTTTGAAGTAATTGATGATCGAGAAAGAACGCACAGATCACATGGAAACGCATTCGTCACCTGAAGTTAAAAAAACATTCGTGGGGTCAACGCCTGCCACGAGGCCCACCTGACCTCGGACCGGGAAAACGTGCGAATTGCAGCCTTAAGTTGGCTGAGTCTCGATCGTGCTCGTCAAACTTATAACCTGCAAAATCGAATCGTAACTACTCGATGATACTTAACAGGGCACCCTTCTCTGGAACATGAAGCGAGCAAACACCATCCAAAAATCTGCCCCCAAGCGTATCTCACATGCAGGCCGATCTAACAGACGTCAGTGACCCCCCACATTTGGCTTTTCTCAAAGCTTTGGGCCACTAAATCACTACTCACGTACGCATTTTCATCCGTTTTAAATAGAAACTAAGTATCCTGGAAGAATGCAGAAAGGAGAAAAAGTGTAGAAGAATGTCCCCATAATCCATGGTCACTCCCGAATGCCAAAGTGAATTCAATACGGAATAGACTTCTGTTAGTTTCTCAGCACAGTCTGAGGAGGAAAAAAGTGCAAGCAAGCACCGTCAATGCTCTCCAAATTGCACGAATCAATTAAAGATCGAATAGTTTATTTTACGTTCCACACAGTCCAGGCTACAGGACTGAGATGAAAGTGAGCGCACAGAGTAAATCTACCACTCTATCTTTTGTTTCACTTTCTGCCCATATCACTGCTTCAATGGTAACCCAGTTTATTAGCTTGCAGCCATTCCTCATCTGCCGTCACTTGTGACAATAAAGCATCAGTATCGAATTTCTGAAGAATAAATTATTATTTAAGAAGACAGACGGCAGGATTTTATACGACAAATTTCCATCAAACTCAGACCACATCGTCATAACATGAAACGCCCGTCAAGTTGTTATGCAGTAGAAGTCTGCTACGGAAATAACTCTTTAAACGAAACCATAGATCACAGATGCACAGTAAGACGTGCCCCAGCAAAGTGCAGTATCGAGAAAGCTACCAGCAAAAACCACTGACAGGTAAATGATAATTGATACTCTAATTATAAATAGACGAGACCCACAATATTAAAATTGAAACCATACTAAATGGAAAGGGAAACCATTAGGAGTCAATTCTATTCCTTTTTGGTGCGACAGTAAAAGAACAAGAAAAGCAGAAAATATGGCATCTAGTTGCATATGAAGACATTTCTTACAAAAACGATAAGCACAAACTAGGATGATCTTTTCACCTTGTAGGGCATCCAGAGCAATTGCTGCCTGGCCAGGGGTAGAGAAGTCAGCAAAACATAAAACAAGTGGATCACCACCAGGCTGCAACAAATGGGAACAGGTTAAGTGATCAATCATCACGGAGACAGGAGCACATGGCAAGCAAATTGAAAACGAAAAGAGCACATCTTACGTGTCTGGATTCCTTGGTCACAAGTCGAACTTCCCGAAATCCCACAAAAGGGCGGAAAACGTCTGCAGGTCCAAGCTAAGGAGAATCTATGGAAAATAGATATGAATTTTTTTTGACATATTCACAGACAATAAGAAGTAAAGACTATCCAAGGATACGAGAAACTTCTCTGCGAGTACAGTTCGCAGGGAGCCCTTCCACAAAAAGAGTGTTGGATGCATCCGGAGGTAGAGGCATTTCAGGTCTACCAACATTATATCCCATGCTACGGCTATCCACAGTACCAACATTCATTAGACGTGGATCCTCGATGTGGTGAGCAGGCATTCCACCACTCACTGGTCGCCCTGATTCCCCACCACCGAAAGAAGAAACTTGCTGAAAAAAAAATATTCCACCAAATAATTTTAGTTTCATTAGCTTCCAGCCGCATAAAATAATAAAATTGCTAACATGCCACATTAATTACCCCATTGCGCAGGTAGCGATCATATGATGCTGAAATAGATTCAGTATCTCTGATTACTTGTTGTCCAACCCGTTCTTCCTCACGGGGCAAATAACCACCATATTCTGGTCCACCAGGCATATCTTCAAAATTAAAGCAGCTTTAGTTAGCAAAACATTAAGTGGAAAAAAAAACACAGAATACACTGTTCAAGATATAAAATCGAAAACTAAACGGCCCAAAATAATGTGCCCTGACAGGAGTTGGAAGATGTTTGATAACGATTCGATGATAAAACTGGAAATTCTAGCATTAGTTGGCACAGTGACTACATTTTCTGTAGCAGTGTACAAGAGTCCATGAATCATTGATCTCGATTAACAAAGAATGTAGATCACGAATCCAACAAATTTTCACCCTCCTAAACTTCTGAAAAAGGGGGGATAAAAATTTTATAAAAAATCTTGCGTTTGAAACATTAAGAGAATATGCACAGAATAGTACAGAATCTCTGCCCCATGTTTTCACAGCATAAACCCTTAAAAATTACTAATGGAATAACATATTTGTATCTCGTCAGACACTTAAATCTAAATGTTCAGCTAAGTATCTGGAAACAATTGAATCATGGCTGTCATTGGTCTGAAATGGCCATGCTAGATTCACCTGATAAAAGACTTTGATTGTGGACTGAAAAGCCTGTGTACATCTTGATTTTGAGTCATTCTATGGCCAAAAAACGTCTCTTACGCCTATGAACGCACACCATGGTACTTCACAAAAATCAACTTTTCCCGTGAATATACACCGTGGTACCATCACTTCACTGTTATTGACTGATCAACAACCAAGTACTACAAATAACTCTCCTGTATACTTTTTTATAAACTATGTCCCTGGAAACTGGAGAATAATGACTTGTCAAAGTAAGTAAAACATTTTTAAAAATACTTTATCAATTATTAGAAGGGTAACAACTAACTTGGTAAAAATGTTCTGGCACGGTAAACCTTAATAGAAAGATAACTTCGAAAAAGCTAACTATATAAAGATCACAAATAAAAATATAAGCAGCTTGTCTACAATCCCAGAAAATTACGTCAATATGCATAATTGAACCTCTTTGACATTCTTTTAACCCAGTGCCTTTTACTGATGACGCTGACAACCGTGTGCCCCGGAACCTAGTGTTTCACCCGAAAAAAAACATAGCACCTTCCCAATAAACCACAAATTCAGCATACCCACAAGGTAGATTAGCCGATAGAAACATCAATACGAGAAGCATCTTCTCCAACAGAAGTTTTCATTTTGTGAAATCCCGATCAATCTAAATTTAAGAAAAACCAATGACATAAATTACAATCCAACTGATAAATTCACTCGCTAGTTCCTCTTTCTAAGAAAGAATTAAATTAAACAAGCGCAAACTACAACCTGCAGCCCGAATTATCGGACCATTTAAGCGTACGGCAAATAGAGATTGTTTTGGTTGACTGCAATAATTTCTTAATGGTTCCATAGGAGATGCGTGTAAGCCTTGTCTGCATTTTAATTCAAACCCCTGAAGTCATATCATGATTTTTCTTGTCTTTCTTTTCCAACGAGAGTCCTTGTTGATTGAAACAAGAATTCTCAATACTGGCTCCAGGCCATTTAATTTTACGTTTCGATACGCCACGTAAAACCCTCTGAAGTCATATTATGATTTTTTTTGTTCTTTTTTTCCAATGAGAGTTTCGGTTGATTGAAACAATAATTCTCAAAGCTAGCACCGGGCCATCTAATTTTACGTTTCAATATGTCATCTTACTTCTGCCAAAGTCACACAAAAGGGAACCACGCGCCCGACAAATTGCAGATAGAAACCCTAGCACGACGAAGGCGCGGAACCAAAGGCGTAACAGGATCCACATAAGCCGTGGAATCAACCCCAAGCCCCCGAGGCAACACGAATGAAAGATAACCTACCGGGGTAGTCGGGCCGGGGACGCTTGACAGGGGCAACAGCTTGGGCGGGCGCGAGCTGTCCCGCCTGCGCCCGCCCATCACTGTACACCCAGTACCCTTCCGCCATCGTTCTCAGCAACGAGAGGGAACCCAACCTACGCCAGGAGAGAGCGAGAGGGAGAGAGGGAGAGGGAGAGGGAGAGAGATCGCCTGGTGGAAGAAGAACACACCACGCTTGTCATAGAGCCCTAGCCCGCCGGTTGTTCTCGTCCTTCTGGGCCTCCTTGAACGGACGGCTGACGGCGTCGCATCAGCGGGGGAGGGGAAGAAAGGCCAAAATTGAGAGCCCACATTTTCTTTAATTATTTTCATGTCCTTCCACTTCTCGACGATTAGCAATTTCTTTTATCTCCTCCGCTTCCCGGTTATGTGTTTTTTATCAATAAACCCTTGAAAATATTGTCAAACGTGAGAGTACGTCCTCCTTAAACGAATATATTTTATAGAGTAATAAACTATTACAAAATAAAGTCAACTCCTTAATGAGTCAAATATCGACAACTTTCCAGGGTATTATTTATATTTATTTTGAACCTATAAATAAGAGAAATCGCATGTGAGTGGTTACTTAATTTTTTTTCCCTCGCATATATGATTAAATAAAATTATACTACAAAAGTCATCGAATCAAATATATTCCATCCAAAATATAGTAAATTAAATACTTCCACCTCAACGATCCAGTTTGACATAGAAAAATGAGCAGCCTGCTCCCGAAAAATTCAACCCTGCAGCCTCCAGAGAAGGTGGGGATTTATATGAAACATATCTACATCCGGCAGCTACCTATCGCAAGTCAACCCGGCGGCGTCAACGTCAACAGACCATAAAAAAGACGGGATTTTTACAAAAATCTGGAATGTGAGCCTACATCTGGCAGCTACTCATCGAACCCAACTAACTCTACAGTTACTGCACTACTCATACTATACTTAGGATCGAAGATTATTCATGGCAGCACAGACTCAAGCAGCTTTGACTTTGGGGACTCTCGCTCTGTGCCGCCTGCCGATGAGCTTGAGCAGCTCGTCGACGAGGATGACGGGAGCAGAGACCAGGATGACCAGGAGCCACTCGCTGAAGCTCAGAGGAACGATGCCGAATATGGAAGCCAGCAGGGGGACGTAGAGGATGGCCAGGTGAAGCCCGAAGGAGACCGCCATGGCGACGAGCAGCCACGGGTTCCGCCATGGCGGCATTGACAGGAGGCTGCTGTCCTCTGAAAGCGCATTCATGGCGTTGAACATCTCGATGGCGACGAGCACGGAGAGCGACAGCGTTGTGGCCTTGACCTTCCCTGCGGAGAAGTAGTCGCAGGGGTCGGCGAAGCTCAGGATGCGGCCGCCGGCACGGAACGGCGACGCCGAGAAGCCCGCCCACTTGGGGCAGTCTCCCCATGAGCGGAGCTGGGCGAGGGAGACCAGCGTGTGGCCGTCGGCTGTGAGGCTGATCCCCATGAACGACGCCTGCGTGTACCAGACGACGAAGACGCCGACCGTCGCCATGCCGACGTAGGAGCCGATCACCTGGGTAGAACGGTACGGATCAGCAGCGGCAACAGAGAATCGAGGGAAGAATCGAAGAACCAGACAAGAACAAGGGCCGTGTCCTACCAGGTAGCGGAAGAGGACCCAGGAATTAATCAGGGCCTCGCTGCTCTTCCGGGGAGGCCGCCGCATGATGTCCTCGTCTGCGGGGTTGAAGCCGAGAGCCGTCGCCGGCGGCCCGTCGGTCACCAGGTTGACCCAGAGGAGCTGCACCGGTATCAAGCATTCGGGGAGGCCCAACGCGGCGGTCAGGAAGATGGAGAAGACTTCTCCTACGTTGGACGAGATCATGTACCTACGATGATGTTCGGTCAACTGGTCGCCAGGTGAGCTCCGAAAAAAGTAAGGAAATGACGAGCTTATGGAGCAGATACCTTATGAAGGCTTTCATGTTATCATAGATGGAGCGGCCTTCGGACACGGCTGAAACTATCGTGCTGAAATTATCATCGGCTAGAACCATGTCGGATGCCTCCTTAGCTACCTGAACATTTCACAAGTTTTTTTTTTTGTGGAAATTCAGACAAAAACTGTTTTTGACTCTCCCATTTTAAAGAAAGTACCATACATGGAATGAGAAAAAAAAATATGCTCGAACCAATTAGCAAATCGTGATGGTAATGGGCCACTTTTATGTATCCTGTACTAGGTTTACAGATTACTAAGCATCATTCAAAATCTTTGATCTCCAATCGTTTTTGAACCACTATCCCCATCTATTGCAGGACCCAACGTCTCCCTTTCTTGCAATAATTTTTTTTTAATCATTGATAAAAAAAAAATCTTGCAATACCTTGAACCTCTATTCTTGGAATGAAAAGATCAACGGATAAGATTTTTTTTTGAAAAAAGCAATCAAGGGCAGCCGGAGCTCCAGAGAACCAATCCCATGATAAAGAAAGAATGATATAGAATAAGCTCGGATGATACTCACCTCAGTCCCAGTAATCCCCATGGCTATCCCAATATCAGCAAGCTTCAGTGCGGGCGCATCGTTTACACCGTCTCCAGTCATCGCCACGATCTCTCCATTGTCCTTCAGCAACCTCACAATTTCTTGCTTGTGCTTTGGCTCCGCCCGAGAGAAAACCAGGCTGCTGGGCTTCGACAGAACCCTGATCTTTTCATCATTTGGAAGAGCCATGAACTCCTTCCCCGTGTAGCTTCTCCCTCTGAGATCAGTGGAGTCAGGGAACAGCCCAATCTCCCGACAGACTGCCTCTGCAGTGGACTGGTTATCACCGGTGATCACGATGACCTTGATGCCAGCCTCCCTGCAGTCGTGGATTGCTCTGTCAACTCCTTCTCGATGGGGATCCTGCAAAAAATGAAGAAAACATAAGATCGGCGCCGAGAAATAAATATAAACTTCAAACTTAGTGAATAATCCAAAAGGGGCACTCACCCTTAGACCAACAACGCCCACAAAAACCAGGCTGCTTTCAATTTTAGAGTAGTTAGTGGGGTCGAGCAACTTCTTGTGGGCGGGATGAGTGTCAGCATAGTAGTCAGCAAACTCTCCCAGATCGTCTTTGTATGCAAAGCCCAAGCACCGCAACCCTTTAGAACTCATTTCATGGAGCCTCAGCAATATAACCTGCCTAGCAGATTCATCCATTGAAACGACTGAACCATCAGCCAGCTGTACGTAAGAGCTACGGTCCAGTATACTCTCAACAGCACCCTGCAAATAGAAATGACTCAGCAGTAAATTTCTGACCCATTCAGCAGAGATTGTGCAGATGAAGAATGAAAAAAAGACTGAGATGAAATAAGATTAATGTGATCAAGGTCCAGCAATGGATAATCTATGAGAACGTTGCTCACATGAATATTACCAACAAGAGTGGAATCCTTACCGGATCTGCGTCATTTTTCTAAAGAAATAACTTTAAGTTGAGATCCTATTCTCAAATCAAGTTAAAAGACTACAGACAAATCGAAAAAATGTTTATGTAGAAATTCATTCATCCTGCTACGAATAAAGTAAGGAGTCCCCATATACAAGTTTATATCTCAACCAAGCAAGTATGGGGCCAAGACAATAACTAGTAGTTAGAACCCTAAGGAAAAAAAACAATGAAGAAAGGGTGTACCTTCACAAGTAGGCGATTATTGCCAGTTGGCCCACGAACAATGACACTCATAGACTTACGAATCCTATCGAATTCCAAAGTGGCAACTTTTCTTGATCTCTTTATCCACCACTCGCAACAGCCTACAAGGAAATCAAAACATAAACAAAAAATGCAACTTCAATGTAATACAAGAAAGCGAGCATGCTTCTCTACCTAGTTTCACAGTGCATCTGACAATCGAACATTCAGCAGCAAGCTGTTCATGACGGATCCTGCTCCTTGCCTTTTCATCCGGAACCCCCATTTTCTCGACTAGAACCTTTTTCATTAAGAACCGAAAGAATAAACAATTAGATGAAAAGTCTTACCTATTTTGATCTAGAAATTAGAAGTAATTCAGAAATTAAGGACATGTGGCCAGTAGAGCATGCCTTGAGAGCAGCCTCAGTGGGCAATCCTGCAGCCCGGAAAAGGTGGCCATTGCAGAAGATTCTGGAATCATTGCAGATGGCACAGATCTCTGCCAATGCCCGCAAATTTGCATCCATGTTGTAGTAACTCCAGTCTTTGATGCCTCCATCCTTCGGGTTATACGTAGTCCCATCCACATGAAACACCCGGGGTGATGTGGTCTTCCCACCAAAAGTGAAGAATTTGTTCACAGACATCTGGTTAGTGGTAAGTGTCCCAGTCTTATCCGAGCATATCACAGTGGTACACCCTAAGGTCTCCACACTGGGTAGCTTGCGTACAACAGCATTCTTTTGTGCCATCTTCCTCGTCCCCAAGGCCAGACACGTTGTGATCACAGCTGGCAGACCTTCAGGAATGGCGGCCACAGCAAGAGCCACGGCTATCTTGAAATAGTAAGTGCACTTCTCAAATGAGAAGCGGAAATCCCACAAGGAGCCATCCCCACCGTCCCAGGTGATGAAATTCTTATAGTTTATGGCCCAGACAACCAGGCAAATGAATCCAATAACGGTAGTCAGCCTCTCCCCAAATTCATCGAGCTTCTTCTTCAAAGGGGTGTCGTGGTCTTCCATGGAGGCTTCATGTATCTGAGTCTGTATTTTCCCAATCTCTGTGTTCATGCCTGTGCGTACAACAACACAGACACAGCTCCCATTCACAACAGTTGTCCCTGCGAACACCATACATTCTTTTGCCTGCAGCTCACAATCGTCCAAAGCGACAGGATATGTGCTCTTAATCACGGGCATACTCTCCCCAGTCAGCGAGCTCTGCTCAATTCTCAGAGTCGATGTCTTCAACACCGCCAGCCTCATGTCAGCAGGAGCCTTGTCCCCCACGCTCAACTCCACGATATCACCTGGCACCAGCTCCCGAGCAGGCAAGTTGGGCACGTAATACCCATCTCTGAGGACCTTTGCATGCTCTGATTGCATCTCCCTGAGCGCCTCAAGAGCCTTCTCGGCGTTGGTCTCCTGCCAGACGCCCACAATGGCATTGAGCACTAAGATGGAAACGATGACAAATGGCTCCACGTATATTTCAAGGCTAGGATGATCCGACTCGGAGCCCTGCAAGTAGGCGAGCATGAAGGAGATGAAAGCTGCGACCAGGAGGATCTTGACGAGCACATCATCAAACTGCTCGAGGATGAGGCGCCAGAGGGGCTTCCCCTTCTCCTTTAAGAGTTCATTCCAGCCGTAGTGATTGCGCCTCTCCTCCACTTGGTACGTGGCCAGGCCCTTCTCCAACCTGACACCATACTCCTTCAGGCACTGCTCTACAGGCCACAGCCAAGCAGGAAACAGTTTCTCCTCCATATGGATGTAGAGCTGATTGCAATGGACTACTGGCACTCTTCTTCTCCGAGAATTTTAAGCGGAAGGCCCCAGGGGAGGCTCTAAGAAGCCAGGAACTAAGAAAATGGAGGCTGTTCTATGTGAATTGGATCGAACAAGTGTCAAATTATCATCTGAAAAAAGAAAAAAAAAAGGTTAACAGACATTTTCATGTATCTATAGGATTTCATGTTTCTATGGGAAGCCAGGAAACAACAAGAAACTGTCATTGTCTCACCTTTCTCCTTTCTTTTTCAGGCCCAATAAAACATCATAAACAACCAAAAAACGACTCTAGAAAATGCTAGTCTAAACATGGATGAGTAGTAAGACAGATGTGACGGGGCAGGCATGGCGGTTTATTCGAGGAGAAATAATAACGAGAAACAGAAGAACACTAACGAGGAGAGAAGAGAAAGAAGCCTTCCATTTCATGGTTTCTCCGATGATCTGGAATGAAAACGGTTTCCACTCCCTTAAAGTCGCCCGAGTTCCTACCAACAACCCACACTGGCCTTTCACGGATCCAAACCCTCCCTCAACCCTAAGAAATCAAACGACAGCGCGTAGGCGTACCTCAGAGACGCAATAATTTTGAGAAATTGACAAGGGGAAAGCGTCCAAGCATCCACCGCTCCACCCCGCAAATCCCACGGCCGCGGAACGAGAAGCGATCAATTATTCGAAACCCAATTGATTCACATACATTCAAGTACGATAAATCCAGCAGGAGAAACGGACACAATCGAACCGGGAAACACGAAAAATTACAGAGAGTACGCCGAGGGAGGCGGGTGCCGGGAGGAACCACGACAATGGATAGCGAACACGATGCCCTACGATCCGGAGAAGCCACCCGCAGAAGGTGCGCAAATCAATGAAAGAGAGGAACAGGAAGAGGAAAGGGCGGGGTAGTGGAGAGTGAGGGGAGAGTGGGGGAGAAGGGGAAGGTGAAGGGGAGCCTCCCGTACCAGAGTACAACCGCAGCTTCTCCATCGTCCCCGACGCCATCGCCGCCCCCCTCCCCAGCCGGCGGTTCTCAGCCCCGCCATTACGTGGACTCCAAGGGGGGGAGCGGTTGCTCTCTACTTTAACCGCCACCTGTCAGTTTTCGTCGGCCCCCCCACCACTTCGGTCACTGTCGTTGATCTGAGGAAGCCAATCTTTCCCGGTCAGAGAAAGTCGACCCAGAGTCGCCGCCTCTCGCCGGAGGATATCTCACGCCGGTCAACCCCTGGCTTATATATAAGAATTGGGGTTATATGGCACCATGACGTCATTTATTCATTAACATTAATACACGTGTGATAATGAATTATTCAAAAATATGAAAAATATGCTGCGATATAACGAGTTCCATCTTATTATAATGTATTTACATGCGATATTTTTTAATGAATAATATAGTTAGTGTATATATTATAATAATATCCATAATTATTTAATTAAATTAATGGAATTTATTTCCATACAAAGCCGTGCTTTGAATAAATTTGTTTAATTTAATTTGGTGGAGATGGTATTTATTTTAGGTTGAAAAGTCGGTAATAGGCGAATTAATGGGCCGGATTGTTGATGGGCCGTGGGTCGGCTCCATGCCGAAACGGGATGGGTCGTGGGGGTATTTAACAAATGTGGACTTGGTCTCCAGAGGAGGGCTGGTTTATTCGCGTTAGGGTTTTTGGGGAAGGTGCAGTGCTGCTCTTTCGCCGGAGGAGGGTTTGCAAGGGTTTGAAGTGCGTCTGTTCTGACGATCTCGTGTCGGCTTGCCAGAGTCCGTGTTCGGCGCTGCGTTTCCTCGCCGAGGTTAGGGTTCCGCGTCGGTACTCGTACGCGTGTTCCGGTTGCCGAGATCTGTTTTGAGCAAGTTGTTTCCGAGGATAGTCGGGAAGATGAGGCCTGTTTTCTGTGGGAACTTTGACTACGAGACACGTCAGTATGATCTGGAGCGGCTGTTCTCCAAGTACGGGAAGGTGGACCGCGTCGACATGAAATCCGGTGAGACTCGGGAATCTGCGGCTATTTTTCTCTGGGTTTTCCCCTTGGGTAATGAGTTATTTGAGGCTATTTTGTCTGAAAGGTTTCGGCCTTTTCCGTTACAAAGACATTCATCCATTCCTTGCCTGCTTTTTTTAAACTTCGATCTTTCTCCTGCCATGTTCTCTAATTGTGAAGCGATAACATTTAATGCGCATATCGTACTATCCTTTTTAAATGATCTAATGATCCATTATCTACGTCGTACTCCTGTAGTGATCTTGTTCTTACGTGTTTCCTGCAACCTAGTCGGGCGGGTTAAGAACCTGAAAGTAATTTTTTAAAAAAAGTTTCCGTCATGAAGAATTTCCTTTCAATTTTCTTTTGGCCCATTTTTTCATATTTCTTATTCAAGTTGCATATCCGATTGAGCCACATTTGAAGTGAGGGAAGAACCATTTGACGTCCAAGCGTTTCTGAATTTTAATGTTGAAGATATTCTGTTGTTTTACTGGGAATTTAATAGTTCACTGTCATGTTTTACTATGTTTTTCTTGTTACATTTTCGTTATCCCTCTGAATACTAAGTCAGTTTCTGGTTGACGTCGTTGGATGGCATTAATGAGTACCAAGTTCTGTGCTTAGTCTATGTTGGCGTGAAAATTTTATGAAGAATTCACATCTTGCATCTTTACCGTTTCAGAGAAGTCGTAGTTCGCCATTTTTCAGACAATAAATTCTGTAGTAAAATCCGTTTTTCCGACGTGTTTACAGTGGATATGGCTTCTCGGGCGTTCAAAGGAAACTAATCCATATATGGTTTTTCTTTTATTGACTTCAAGTGGACAGTCTGGATTCTTTGTAGACTGAAAGTCACCATTTTCTTCTAAGTTAAATATAATTTTCAAGTATACTATTTTGGTGTCTACATTAGGAGATGTCGCCTTCATCTCAACTATTGCCTTCCACATCGTGGTAACCATTGCTAAAAAGTATTTACAGTGGGTTGTGGCTACCCTAAGAAGCCCTTTCCCCCTCTTACTTGAAAAGAGTCTGAGAAGGTCAGGTTCCTTTGGAAATGTGTTTTTTTTTTATGTAAGGTTGTTTCTTAGACCTTAATGTCATATTCTGAAAATTGAAATGGCTTTTATTGAACCCACGAATCATTTATCCCTATCAATCAGTTTTGAGTCGGCGTCTATAATGGACCGAGGATATTTACCTGCCAATCGAGTCCTAGAATCATGGCAGGGTAATGTTGAAGGGATGTGAGCTACATAGCATCCCGACCATTATTTCCTTGGCAAAGGCAATAAGTACCTGTGTTACACCCTGGATTATTTCAAAAACGAAATGTGCTATTTAAAGCTATCAAATCATTTTCACAACTTGTGGGAATCTTCCCAGTTTTATACCTATGCTTTTATTTTCATTTTTATTTTTTCAAGAGATTTTGAACGTCCTAGGAGTATGTGTAATTTGGGTGTTGGATATCATTCCTTTGCATGAGAGGGAAGACATCTAGTTGATTGGCCTTAAATTTCAATGTAAGAGGACTCTTTTCCACCTTTAGTGGAAAGGATCAGCAGTGTGTAGCTACTCTTTCCCTCTTTTCAGTTTTCTTTGTCGGGGTGCCAGTCTAAAATGGGTAAGCTTCTCTTCAGTTCACTTGCATGACAGAGAAGAAATATATTAAGAGTAAGATTACGTTTGTGATGTAAATTAGACATGGAATATTAAATGTTTTTTTTGACGCAGGAACTCCTAAGGGAAGTCATGCTCTATCTGGGCTTCCCCAACATTCCGTGCAAATGCCAAAAAACCTTCCATGTCAAGGAAACCACCATGCCAGCACACCGGCATCTTACATTCTCATCCAGCACTCTTCATTACCTTCACATGCTCATCCGTAGCTGACCCCTGCCTTGTTTGCCAAGAATTATCATTGAGGAGCATGCCACCACCGGAAGTTTGATCTGTTATTAATGGCGAAGCATGCTCGGCAATGCCTTCTCAGTTCTTGGGGTCTAACTTTAGTGACATCATGATTTAGTTCTTCATGCGAGGCCCCATATTCACATCCTTATGTTCACCAGGAAATCCATATTTGCAGGTGTTGTATTTCTCTGTTCTCACAGGAACTAGTAAAATCCTGTATTAAATGCAATACGGATATGGTAACCAGAGACATAAATCTGGATTCGTGCTGTTTTCTTTTCCATTTCTAATTTTTCTTATTTCTTCAGGTTTTGCATTTGTCTATTTCGACGAAGAAGCTGATGCCGATGATGCAATTCGAGGGCTTGATGGCACACCTTTTGGCTATGGCCGACGAAAACTTTCTGTGGAGTGGGCAAGGGTAATTTTTTGATTCCGTGTTACCAACATTTTCTAGTTTTTGTTTGTTTGTTATACGATAATAAGCAGCAATTGTGGTGTCCTTCCAGCAGGGTGACCGTGGTCCTCGGCATCGTGATGGTTCCAGATCAGGATCAAGCATGAAGCCAACTAAAACCTTGTTTGTCATCAATTTCGATCCGATCAATACGAGGGTCCGGGACATTGAAAGGCACTTCGAACCTTACGGCAGGGTTATGAATGTGCGAATCCGCAGGAATTTCGCCTTTGTCCAGTTTGAGACGCAAGAGGATGCCACGAATGCCCTCGAGCACACAAACATGAGGTCAGTTCTTGATTTAGTCAACTCGATCTTTCCCAGGCATTGTCACTGAATCAGATGTCGTCATCTTCAATTTCTTTTAATTTTTTTCGGTGGGCTCGATTCTATGGGTTTCATGAGTTTAAAATTTCCATTTCATTCCCTATTGTTTATCTCTTGTATCCTAGCATTATGGACCTAACAATGGCCCCCACCTCCCCAAAACGTTCTGCAGCAAGATCATGGACAGACAGGTCTCTGTGGAGTACGCCCTCAGAGACGATGATGACCGAGGCAGCCGACGCGACAGCCCAAGGGGGCGGCACGGCGACGGCTCCTACGATCGTTCTCCCAGCCCGCAACGATATAGAAGCCGCCCCAGCCCGGACTACGGTCGTCGGCCCAGCCCTGACTACGGCCGTCCCCGCAGCCCCTCCTACGACAAATATGGCGGCGGCCCCGGCAGCCCCTACGACCGGAATCATAGCCCCGAGCCCCCCAGATACAGAAGGTAAGACCCTTCCTTCGACCCATAAAAGAAAAATCTTGCCTTCGGTGTAATTGATTGCCCTTTTTTTTCCCCCTTTGTGGCAGCCGATCCCCGGCGCGGAGGTCCAGGAGCTGAACAGCCCATGGTGTGGGGCGCCGGTGCCTCGTAGCTAGCTGTAGTAGACTAACTAGACGGCGGCGGTGGGCACCGTTTCCTTTTAAAATCAACATAATATTTCGTCTCGTCTCGTCTCGTCTCGTCTCAATCAGGAGTGCAGATTGTTCAGGAGGAAGAAGAGGTGGGCTTGTTGCAGAGCTCGCCGGCGATGGCGCGCGCGAGCCAGGCCTCGGCGTCGCGCATCATGCCGGGGCTGAGCCGCACCATCAGCACGCAGAATTCTCTCTCGTCCAGCGCGCCGTCCCCGTCGATGTCCCCCTCCCGCACCATGGCCGCCGCGTCCTCCCGCGTCAGCCCTTCCATGCCGAGCAGCGCCGAGCTCCTCGCCAGGCTGTCCGCCGTGATCAGCCCCCGCGCGGGGTCCGCCAGCAGCCGGAACCCCCCGCAGAGCTCCCTCACGAACTCCTCCGCCTCCAGCTTCTCCGCCATCGCCCCCATCAGGTCCTCGTACTCCATCTCCTCCGCCATGGCCCGCCCTCTTCTGTCCTCCCCTCTCTCCCCCCCCCCCGCTTTAATGAGCTCGCACGTCGGTACTGATTCGTCCCCTAAGATCTGCCGCCAGTGGGAGAGGGTGGGGCGGGGGGGGGGGTGTGAAAGTCGACTTTCGGGTGGTGCGAGGGTTCCTTTCGTGGCTTCCGGGAAGCTTCGTGGCGGAGGGGATTCGGCTTCCCTCCCCACCGATCCAGTCGCCCTCTTCCTCTTTCGTCATCCCCTTCTCGTGTGGACCTAACCATCGTCTCTACCCGGCTCTCCCAAGCTGTCCGATTAATTAGTCTTCCCATCCACGGCAGGTCCCCCGCCTCCTCTCCTTTGTGGGGGGCGCAGGGTTGCCTTCGTCAATAACATTGACCTCGCCAGCCATTCCCCTCCTCTCTCTCTCTCATATATATCTTTTCTTATTCTTCGACCACCTCCAAGCTTGAACTATTGAGCCATTCTAGTATTCTTCTAGCGAGAGAAAGAGAGAGAGAGAGAGATGGGTAGAGGTTTTTTTAAAACAAAATTGGGTATACTTATTCTTTGCCCATCTCCAAACTTGAACTATTGAGCCATTCTAGTATTCTTCTAGCGAGAGAAAGAGAGAGAGAGAGAGAGATGGGTAGAGGTTTTTTTAAAACAAAATTGGGTATACTTATTCTTTGCCCATCTCCAAACTTGAACTATTGAGCCATTCAAGTATTCTTCTAGCGAGAGAGAGAGAGAGAGAGAGAGAGAGAGAGAGAGAGAGAGAGAGAGATGGGTAGAGGTTTTTTTAAAAACAAAATTGGGTATACTTATTCTTTGCCCATCTCCAAACTTGCACTATCGAGCCATTCAGGTATTATTAGAGAGAGAGAGAGAGAGAGGTTTTTCAAAAAAAGAAAAAGGGTGTACTTGAAGGGGTGGTTCATTTTTACTCGCGGTCCACGAAGAAGATGAAATGGGGTGAAAAATTAATGGCTGCTGCTGGGCTGCATTGATTAACGTAAATGTGAACCCGTGGTCAGGAGACGTCGAGATGTTTCGCTCATTATTCTGCTCTATCATTGACATGGACGTGGGCTTGTCATTCAGGGGCATTTCTCCTATGGACGTTGGCCGGAAAAGTCATGTCCTGTCTAATTTTTAATTATTTTATTACTCGGGATGGGGAGGGAGATGGGCCGCCTTAATGGGCCACAAGGTCGGTTAGCTAGGCTTCGCGATTATACAAAGCTTTTCGGCTTGGGTGGGCCTCACGACCGGCCCGGATATAATGGATCTTGGGCTTTTAATGGGCCTTTAGGGCAACAACGGAGAAGCCCAAGAGCGGCTCTGCCTTATAAATCGAGGGATTTGAGTGTAGGTCTCCTCCTTTGTTCTCGAGCGCTCTGAGGCTCTGCTTGGTGCCGTGGAGGGCGACCGAGGCTGGTCGGGGGCAAGGAAAGACAGGTGAGCTCTTCGTCGGCCTCGTGGCATTCGGGGGACGTCGACTCTCAGAGACGAGGGTTCCGCGTCGGCTCTCATCGGCGTGTTCTGGAAGCCCAAGCCTCTTTAGAGCGGGCCTTGTCCGACGGTATTTCGAGAAGAGGGGGGCTGCGTTCTAAGGGAACCTTTACAACGAGACTCGTCGGTGTGGTCTGGAGCGGCTGTTCTCCAGGTTCGGGAGGGTGGATGGGGTCGACGTGAAATCAGGTAGAACTCGAGCCTCTGCTCCGTTTTCTTCCTTTTCGTCCTTGAGTAAATCTTTTCATCCGAGGGAATTTTTTATTATTTGATGATATCTATAATTTCAAAGCTCCTCCATTCGTCCTGTGATTGACAGACGAATGGATATTCGATTCATATTGGGAAATTTCTTGAACCATTACTCAGAACTTAATTTTTGGCGTCTTAAGATAATCCATGCAAGGAATTTTAGTTTAGCCTTTCTGGCCTGGTCTACACGACTAAGTTTTCCACATTTCTTTGTCGATTTATGAATCTTTTTACCAAAAACTGTAATTTTCAACGATGTTGAAACTATTTTTTTCCTTTCTTCTTGACAGGTCATTTCTTTCGTGATTCAGAGTAATGAAATCGAGACTTTCCCTCTGAGCTAAGGGCCTCCAACTCAGCGAAAGAAAGACTTGCCATTAATCTTCAAGGCCTTGGTGCTGATGCCTTGTTAAGAACCGTTGCTTGCTTTTCAAATTAGAGTTAAAGATAATAATACCCGAAATCAGAGAGGATCACAGAGGTGGAGAAGATGGCATCAACATCAGAAACTATTCTGGTTCCGTGTTCTACAGCCCCTTCTCCCCCATCTTCTGTGAAGACCATTTGCCTTGTGTATGTTGCTACCTTTCATATCTTCCTCTCTCCCCGTCACTCTCTCCCTCTCTGTCTTATCTCCACTCACATGTTTTCATTCTGTGCATCTCGGCCGGACTGAAAATTATTTCCTTTTTTGCTATGCTAGGTGTCAGAAGCAATTCTCCCAATATACGTGCCCTAGATGCAACACTCGATATTGTTCACTTCATTGCTACCAGGTCATTTATTTACACTATCCCGCTTGTCGCTTCCTTGTTTCTTCGTTCAACCTCAAAGTGGTCCGTAGTGATTATGTTTTCGAATATTTTTCTTGCTTATTTTTACCAATATTTTTGGTTCTTTAATTGCTGGGTACAGAAGCACAACCTTCGATGCACGGAATCGTTCATGAGGGAGAATGTAATTGAAGAAATGAGGCAAATGCAGCAAGATGGTGAGACAAAGCGGAGGATGCTGGAGATGCTCAAGCGGGTCCACCTGGAAGAGGAGATGAATGACGCAGAAGTTGATGACGAATTTGAAGGTTGGTCTTTTATTTTAATTTATATTGAGCAGCAACGAGCACCATCTAATGAAGAATCAAGAGGAAACAAGGAGTATTAATGAATAATCCATTGTTTTTTAATTTTTATCGCTTTTTCTTGAACTTAAATAAAATATTATGATTAACTCCTGTGTTACCTTTTGAGTATCGCCACTTCTCTGAGCATGGCTCTCTTTTGACAAAGTTATGCCTACCATCTAGCGTCTAGCACCCAGGATAGGGAAGTTACTGTTAGGGCATCAAGGTATTTCAGAACTTTCAAAGAAAAAAATTATCCCTGTGGCAGTAACCGAAATTAGCATTCCTGCCGCATTGCTATCATGCCTGTAAATCTATACGGGAAATTGGGCTTTATTCTGGACCCTTAATTATCTCGTGTGTTAATTTAAGCATTTCGAAGCAGTTGGAACAGTTACTGCTCTCGATGTCTAGCATATTATCTTTTAGCTACTTGTTTCGTTGATTCAGATATTTCCACATTATATCTGTATCTACTGCTCGTTTTTTGGAAGAGGGCATCTTCTATCTGAATACGCCTTTTGCAATATTGGTTGAATTCTGAAACTCAATAATATTGCTATAACCATGTTTTACTCAATACTTAAAAATATAATGGCACTTTAAAATATTATTTGTACTCATTAAATGTTCATGATTTTCTTTTCAGATTCAGTTCTTTCCCAGGAGACCATTCAGAAGGTTATATCTGGTACGCCATATCTACTCTATCAAGGACATTCAGACGGTTTTAACCGGTATTTCTGACATATTTGGAAACAGAACGTCATGAGCTTTTATTAATCAGAGTAAAATAATCTTGATCTCCATTAGTGTTGGCCGTTGTCTGTATCCATCTCTCTTTCTGTATCTACCTCTTTCTCTCTCTAAGTATTTACACTCATTTGCTTCTTAGGGAACGATCTGAATTTGGAGGACTTGTCTCCAGAGGAGAGGAAGCAGTTTCAGAGAGCGATCACGTCGGGGGTGCTGAGCAAGATGATAGAGCCATGGGAGCCATGGTGGCTGAAGCCATCTGCAAGAGTAATCTCTCTTAGACAGGATGGAACCCAGCTTGTGAGGCCAGTCGATGACCAGACCAGCAGCGAGACGAGCTTGAGCGAGATTCCTACGGGGCCAGAGACCCCGTTGCCGCTTCTTTGTGAGCTGACCAGCAGAGACCCGTCTCCCCTCTTACCGGTTCATCTTCTGGACGTTCTGTACAGCTACTGTTTCACTCTCCGCCTGTACAACGGCGACTGGCGGTGCGATCCTCTAGGCGCTGCCATGGTAGCTCTCAGCGTGTCGGCGATCCTGAAAGAGGGCAGACAGCCAGCAACGGTGGCTGAGGCCCTCGGCCACAGCTTGGGCCGGACCTGCTCTCCTGAGTACAAGCATGCTGGTGGCCTCCGGCTCGGCCAGATACTCCTTGACGACACCATCGGCTTGCTATTTCTTGGGAGGGATGCCCTGGTTTGCCTGCTCTTCGACCTGCAGAGGCTGATCCTGGCAGGGGAGACCATCCTCAGATCCGAGAAGATGAGAAGGGAGAAGAAGGTGGAGGCGAGGAGCAAGCTAAGGCGTGCGGAGAAGAAGGTCTACTTCCTCATGTGCTGGGCCAATGAGCAGCCGGGGGAAGCCTGGTCTTCCTTGGCCAGCCTCGTCCAGGTGGAGAAGGCTTCCATGGCGGCGATTGTGGAAGCCCGGAACCTTACAAAAGAGCCCAGAAGGAAGCCTTTGATTGAGGAACTGTAGTGGGTAATCCTCAGAAACATCCCTAGGGTTCTTCATTTACTGTCTGATGGTAACATGGGTTTTATACTGTCCTCCATCATCGTGAATGGTGGAGGAGGATGGCCGAATCATGAGGGAGAAACGACGATGTGCTGGTCAAGAAATATGCTCCAATTGTACACCTTGACGCCCAAATCAGGAGACCCTTCAAGCAGCCGGCGGAGCTCGCTGGCATGGCCGCAGTCTTTGGCAAGGAGCATGGCGAAGCCTCCGCCGCCGGCACCGACAAGCTTGTACCCACAGCAGTACTGGTCGGCGATGGCGAAGAGCCGGTCCACGAGCTCGTTGCTGCAGTGGGGGTCCAGCTCCTGGTGCAGCCTCCATGCCTCCAGCAAGATCTCCCCCAGCTCGTCAAGGTCGCAGCTCATCAGGGCCTCCCGCCCCAGCTTTGCCAGGGCAGCGAGCCGCTTGATGCTGGATATCAGCAGGTTATCCCGCCGGAGGTAGCGGACGACGACCTTCTGCAGCACTTGATGCGCGAGCCGGACCTTCACACAGCCAAGACAGGACCGTCACAACCCTAGATGATGACGATTGTAGAGAGAGAGAGAGAGAGAGAGAGAGAGAGAGAGAGAGAGAGAGAGAGAGAGAGAGAAGTGACAGACCTGGCCGGTGAACACCAGGAGAAGACGCTGTTGAAGCTCTGCAACCAGTTTGGAAGAGGCGACGAGGGGAATGATCTGCAGCCTCAGCGGCTGCCCAGGGAAGCTCGAGGTGCATTTGATTCCAGGGTACAGGCCGCCGATTTGATCCTGCCATCCTCCGCCGGTGCCCATGACCTGTTCCACGACAAGAACGATCCTGGCGACGTTGTCATTGCCGTCGTCTTCCTGCATCAGCTGGAGGAGCCCCTTCACCACAGCCGCCGCCAGTATGCTCGACGTCCCCAGGCCGCTGCCACGGGGAACCTTCGCCCACGTCCTAATCTTCAGGCCCGACGCCGATAAGATCCTGCCGCGGGTGATGCCAGTCACAAGCAGGGCAGATTTAACAAGCCGGAATGGATCGTCCTCGTTGAAGGGGGCAGCGACGGAGGAAGGTTCTTTGATGAACAGCTGGTTCGCCTGGTCGTCGGATATGTGGATTCCCAGAGTTTCTGTCATCTCCATCATGATTCCGACGGGGAGGGAGCCTTCGAGGCCCACGGCCATGTTCAGGACACAGCCCGGCCGCTCCAAGCTCCATGGCGGCGTGTCGCTCCACCCTCCGACGAAGTCTATCCTCACTGGTAAGTCAATCCTCACTGTTCTTGCTTGGAAAGGCATTGGCAAGCTCCCACTGCGTGCATCGCCTTTGGAGGGATCTGGCAGAAGCAGAGACGATCCCAGAGGAAAGAAATCGATGAACATATGCTTGGTCAACGGTTAAAAAAAAAAAGAAGCAAACTTTTTACCTCCAAAACCATATTTTACGGCCGATGCGGTCTCGTCAGCGACGGCAGCCCAGACTTTCTGCTCGACGGTGGAGGCGGCGCCTTCTTCCCCGCAGGCCCTGAGGAGATCTACCTGCACCTGGTACGCCCTGCTGCGGGGGAGGACGCTGGAGCTCTGATCTTGAAGCGCGGGGCAAAGAGAGAGGAAGTCCCTGCAGATACCCACACCGGCGATCTCATTCTGCAGGATCTCCGTGCACAGCTGAGACAGGTTGCGACCGAGCAGCCCGTAGTTGATGCAGGCCTTGGAGATTTCAGCCGCGAGATTTGCCTGATGATTGATCGAGCCCATGCAGAGGAGCGGGAAGTCAACGGACCGGTGCAGCTCCTCCAGGCTGATCCGGTGAGAGTCTCTCCACAGAGAAAGCATGGAGCCGTCACCGCCGCCGCCACTGCCGCCGCCGGAGCCCATGAGCCACATGGCCAGACCAAGCATCTCGAAGTAGGATCGGATGGGGAAGACCTTCGCGTTCCACAGAGATGCCTCGTTCATCCCCGAGAAGGGCCACAGATCCTTCTCACGAATGCCGAGTTCGAGCAAGATCTTCCTCCATGGCTTCCCACAGAAGGTGCCGCCGCCGGTGAATGGATCCTTTGGGTTATCATGGAGCCCGCAGAAGATGACGACCCTCCCTGTGTGCCCCACCAGGGGGACCTCCCAGAGGCAGTGGCGGTTGGGCAGGATGAAGTGTAGCAGGTTGCCGGCAGGCTTGTACCCGCTGTCTGCCTCCATGTTCACTCCGACCACAATAGATTGAGAACCGATCTGTATATTTCCAGACAAGGATGAGTCATAAACCAAGGAGTCCTCGCCGACTGCGACGCCTGGGGAGATTTTGCTGGAGAGAATGATGGCAGAAGCAGCAATGTCGCAGACAGTGGTGGCAGGGATAGAACACAGATGCCGCCGACCCACTAGTCCTGAGTCAGGTCCGTTCAAGTGATCCAGAACCTCGCTGGACGTTCCAAAATGCAAGAATTTAAGATCATCTGCAACCAATAACAATGAAATCTTACCTTTGAGGCATGCCGTTTCATGCTACGTCATGCTTTTTTTTTTTTTTTTTTTTTTTTTGCAGATTATCAATGAGATCTTACCGTGAGACATGCAATTTCATGCCTTTTTTTTGATATAATGGAAAAATGTTCCGAGGAATCGGTGAAGTGTGTGACAGGCATATTTACAGGATGTAATGATGAATGCGAATATTATAAAATCGAAGCTCCAATAATGATCACAAATCATGTAGGATTGTATTAAATAGTGCATGCATTAGAATGTCGATTCTATGTAAAAGCCAGTGGATTTTATATTTTCGCTGTTAATTTTATTCAGAGAAGGAATTATAAAAGGATGATCATAAAACTCTGCTGGGAACATACGGGCGCAGTAGCTGAACATCTTTGGACCACCCAAGCCTTTGACTAATTTCTTCCCCAGAGGGCGTGTTTTCAGCCATTCATGTCTGGCAGGCACCCAAGCTGCAACCAGATCTTCATATAAGCTCATCTGCAAATATCTGGAGGGATTTAGGCATGATGCGTGACTTCTTGTAGTTTCTTTCGAGGGAAATAAGATGCATTTAATAATTTACAGGACTCAACTCCTGTATATATTATCAATAAATAAATAAAATCCAACAATGTGGATAAATAATATCACACATACTGAAGAAGAAATACCACAGGATTAGCGCAATTTTCTTTTACAAGCACGAGCAGAGAAGGTGAAAGGATTTAAGCCCCACGGTTTTATTGCATGGAATAAATAAAATTATTTCACAAATCCTTCCAAACTATGAAAATTCAACTGATTAGTGGGTAACCAATTGCCTTCATCAGAGGACGAAAAACTCTAATGAACATTTTTGTAGCTCAAGAACACACCCCCATGATCAAAATAATTAAGCTAGAAAGACTTACTCCATACATACCACGAGAAAGCTTTCACCAGGGTGAGATATGACTGTTTTTTTTAGATATTTCACCTCATGGATCTGAACTGGCATTTACTTCGGCCATACTCTAACCTTAGCTAATGGAGAGCCAATGAAACTTTTTCATGGTTAAAAACGGCCGAGAACAGGGGATACCTCGTCTCCTCCCCCATTTATTCCTGTTACAGAGACTCTAGGAAAAACGATGGAAAGAGCTGAGGGCTTAGGGCGAGTAACACGATTTTAGCCGTGCGCCCGAATCTAAAAATGGCCCTCAAAGTTCTAATGCTACAATTATTTTATGATAAACAGCTATTCGTGATCATGCGAATGCTGGAATTTTCTGAGTCAGTAGATTGAAGGTTAGATATTAAAAAAATGCTATTACAGATGTGAAGAAAAGAAGGAACAGCATTTAAAGGGCATTATGGCCTTTGGGTGTGTATTTGGCGATATCTGTCTTACCAGGGAATGTCATTCGTGCAAGGATCGTCTGCTAGAGGAAATAGGAAAGGAAAGGAAGACTTTTCTACAAGGCTGCGTTATATCAGGCCTTTGGCACCCATCTTGATTCATGATTTCAAAGATTGCAGAGAAGAGGTCAGAAGAAATCCTAGCTTACTGGAGGACTTGGTACTATTAACATCAGGGACTATGAAAACTATTTATTTGAAGTAATCGTCTTGAGCACAAAGTGAACAGTCAAAAGTTCTAGAGAACTAGCGTTGGTAGCATCAGATCAAGCACTTCTAGTCACGCAAGTGCGGCAAGATATTCTTTATGAAGTGATATGCTGGTGTTAGGCTTGACCTTCGTCTATGCATGACAGGATATTTATGGTCTGTTCTTCTGTTCTAAGGAAAAACAGAACACGGGGATGTCTAGACCTATTTTTCAGTGATACGTCCATACTGCCTATTTCTGTGATTTTTTTAAGATTTCATGGTTTTTCCTTTTGATAATGAGGAGTCCGGAATAAAGTCACAAGTACCCCACGAAAGCAAAATATTACACCAGAGGTGTAGGTCTCACACACTAGCACAAACGAGCATCACTAAAACCATGGAAAAATTATTTAATCATTACATAATAAATAATGTCTACTTATTGCAAGCAGCATAACCAGATTATTAACAGCCGCAACGAGGCTGCTTCAGATAATTTTTGACGACCAATTTGTGGAAATTTATACTAGGCAGTAAGCTTACCTCTTTTCTGCTTTTCAAAAGCTCCAGTATCATTTTGTGGCTTGATCTTGCTAGAGTAAGAAGCTTAAGCCATGCTTTGCCCCTAACTGCAATTATTCCTGTATCTAGCAATGCTCTGCCATCATTTCGAACAGCATTCATTTCTATAAGTTCTTTTATTTGAGGCTTCTGTAAGAGATTTTCAACCACGGTAACTGAATCATTTTCTGACGCCACAACAACACCATGGTTAGAGGCAATATCAAGGGTAATCGGAACAGTGACTATGCATGATGAATCATTCGGAATGACCACCATGGAAGCATCAAAACATGGAAGGACATCTCCAGTCATAATGAAGATTCCACCTGCAAAGGAAAGGACGAATTACTAAGTAAAATAAATAAAATTGAATTTCGTAACGATGTCTATCCTATAGTAAGAGTTATGAATGGGGAGGTTTAACGCAGAAATTGACGTTTCATTTGGAGTCTCTTTGAATTCATATTGATCGAAGATTTCAAATTTGAACATTTTTCATTAGTAATCTGACTTTCAAAGGCACATTACAAAAGAATCCTATTCTGACAGTATTTTCGGTATTATTTTCATAATCTTATTGACATATAGTTTCAAAGACACAATCTCGTATATGATAGTCTTGCCAATTGAAAACATGTAGATTACTAGACGTGCTGCTAATAATATATCAGAGGAATAACCCAATTGGGGGAAAATGTGTTCTGCGAAAATTGGTTAATTCCTAACGTCCATGATGTTCAAACAGAACAGAAAAAGGAAATCATAGCAATAACATGATACACTACAGATTTTCAACTGAATGTACCTGCTTCAGATAGTTTGCCTTTATGCAATATAACCCATCAAATAGCATTACATGCTGAGATAAATTGAAATTTATTTGAAAGCTACCCATCAACAGGGCAACAAGGCACCATAGGAGAGCAAGGTCTAGGGATACCCCCCTAGGTCACCTTGGTTGCA
Source organism: Spirodela polyrhiza (assembly GCA_024713555.1). Taxonomy (NCBI): domain Eukaryota; kingdom Viridiplantae; phylum Streptophyta; class Magnoliopsida; order Alismatales; family Araceae; genus Spirodela; species Spirodela polyrhiza. The sequence continues at coordinate 6,229,167 of CM046531.1, read as the reverse complement.
CCAGTAGCATTATTTGTTGTCACTTGAATGTTTTTGGTGAACCATGTTTGATAAAAGAAAATACTGAATTTATCCTTGATAAATTATACAATGGTCAATGATGCCTTAGCTCGTCTTTGAATGCACCAATTGTTTGGCTAACTTTTAACATTTGATCATTTGGGAACAGAGCATAAAACAGTAAAAAAAAAATATACCATGGGAAAGAGTTCGATCATTTTATTTTTTTCTTCGAATAGTGATATCTTGCAACAATAGACTAATATTCTTTAAATGTAGCATCAGGATCACAGGCGTTGTAACCTTCATTCTTAAAAGCTTGCCTTGCACAAGAAGAAATTGCGAGAATATGATCAAAAAGCAGTGGAACGGGTCCATCAGGGTCATCAGCTGCTAAATATGGAAGCGGAAGGAAAACTTTCCCCATTGGATTTGCCCATGGAACCCTTTTAGAGTCACCTCCGGCATGTAGCAATAATATGTGACTCTTGACCATAAACTTTATCACTGACATGGGTAGAAGGTCAGCCTTGGACAGGCCATTGGAGTCATCATTCAGGTCACCCGGTACCTGTGGTTCATGAATTAGTCCTGTCAAAAAGCAGTACACAAACACATCTTCATATGATAACGAAATAGAAAATGCATGATAATAAAAAGAAAAAGTTTTTTAACGAATTTTAATAAAAATCCATTAAAAATCGAAGAGTATGCTAATATTTTCAGAGTGTCCGAGTTCTCTCTTTCATTTCCTTGTGCTTGATACGGCAAGATAAAAGAATTGTATTGGCAATTAGCTCAATTAAGAACAATCACGTGATAAATAGGTTAAGTTATAATAAATAGACGACCAGAATAATCTACTTCTCATAAGCTTTGGATAGAACTAAGAATCATTTCAATGAATTCAACATCCTTCCTGAGCTGCAAACTGCAAGGGACCTTAAGGTGAAAGAGTAGCAGCCACACTTACCTTTCCATTTAGCTAAACAATGAAAATAGAAAACATTTTATGAGTTAAAAGAATGAAACGTCATTAATCTCTGTGATATTATTTCTTAAATAATAGATAGATTTTTCCATCTCCACGGGCAGCAGATGTATATTTCCAGGTTTGATACCAAGAGAGGATCCATCACCCAGATCATCCCCCCAACACCTCAGATATATTTTATCATCAGACTGGCAATAAGGAGAAGTTAGCGCCATCTCTGCTCGTTAAGGGATATTCCTCCAATTTGAGCCATGCTCTTTCTGCTACTTCTGCTATACCACTGTGATTTCACTGCTTTCCCCAACAACAATGATCTTTATTCAGCATCTAGAACCACTTAAAGAGAACAGAGTTAGTAAACTTCCACAGGATGATCAACCCCACTCTTCCATTCTTACTCTTGCAAACATCTTTTCCCACTCTAGTAGGCCAATTATTTTGCACTTAGAGCAGTCCCCGGACCAAAAAGAGAGTTCCTGATAGATTTGGTTTCATGATAAGAGCTCTGGGTGCCTTGAGGTTGGAGAAATGATCAATCGCCAACCATATAAAACAAACCAAGAGGGCATACACCATTCCCCTGCTGATACCATTCTAGACTTGGATCCTGCTCCTCTGTGCTAGATCTTGCTAACAACATATTTCCAACGACCTCATAGCCACTTTGTCGACATTGCCTTTCATGAGCATCTGACCATTTCTTACAAGAAAAACGCCCTCTTCAGGTAATAGATTTTAATATATTTTTGGCTTCTAAGGAAACTGTCCTACAGAATATTGGAACTAGCTCCACTGACATATTTTGGAAGCCAAGATATGAGCGATCATTCCTTGGGTCGCTGAAAGATTTTAAAAGACCGATCACTTCACTAGAACTCATAACCCAAGTAACGAATTTTAGCTTGAAGCCCAGATGGTGAAAAAAATCCTGGTTCATAGATTCAACTCACATTGTTGCGAACCTTTTCAGAATCAATCCCTTCAACAACAGTCTTTCTTTCAGCGAATTGTTATCATATACGAACAAGTGGGCAGTCTTTTCCAGGAGTTTGGTAATATATGGTGGAGGCCAGAATGATTGGAATGGATTGGGGGCTTCCTCCGCCCACAATATCACATAAAATCATTCAACAAGTGGAAGCACAATAATGCAGGTTTATAAGACAAGGAAGAGGAACAACCGCAGCAAATCAGCTTCCAGAGCAGTAGTGAGCGCTTTATTCCTCGGAGGGAGTATTGAGGGGAGTTTGAGGGGGGGTACCTCTGGAACGAGGCCGAGCCTGATGATATGAGCGGAGAGCATAGCGAGCGCATGCAGCGTGGCGGCGCCGGAGCCGATGCGGGCGCCCTCCGGATCGGGGATGGCGAGGGTGACGGTCGATTCAGCGATCCGGCCCATGCGCTTGGCCCTCCGCAGCTGCCAGTCGTAAAGATCGGCCTGCTGGGGGCTCGCGGCGGTGAGCAAGATGGCGTCCCAAGTGGGCGCCCTTGCAGCGTGCCGAACGGAGAGACGGAGGCGGCACCATGACCTCCGTAACACCTCCGCTACGTAGTCGTCCCCCTTGGAAGGCCTTCTCCTCCCGCCGCCCGCCGCCCTCTCCTCCATCCTCCGCCTCCCTGCAACTGCCGCCCGTAAACCAGATCCTACTTCGGTGGTCTCCGGGGATAAGGCCAGAGGAGAGGGTGCCACCTCCTAGAGGGCCAAGTTGGGGAGCCTGGAAAAGGCCCTGGGAAATTCCTTCCTTTAATGCGTTCCTCTCTCTCCCTCAGCTGTCATCATTTATTGCGAACTGCAGATTCGGCTTCTACCAAGAAAAAAAATTGTACCTTTGCAGATCAGTTCATCCGGGTATTACTTAAAGTGGGCATGTTTATTTTTTCGGGGTTTACCCCCGTTTTCTCCCCTCGAACAGCAAGATGGATGATGATCCCCCACGGAAAGCCTCGAACTTATGCCAGCCAGATCCTTCCACTGTCGTATTTGATCAAGGATCTTGTTCACGGAGCACAGAATTTGTGTCATATATCTCTACTGAATGAGCAGGACGATCACCTCCTATTCAGACTTCATGTGCGAACTCAGAGTCATCAGAGTCTCGTAGATCTCGGGCGTCTCTTCATGGGAGGTGTCCCCAGCAAGAAACACGCGAACCCTTCTACCGTCCTCAATCCAGCTGCACCCAGAGCTCCTCTTCATCCTCTTGCTGCTCCTCAAGAGCCCCATCATCTCAGCGAATTCCTCCCGCCTTCTCGCAGAAGCGTACAACTTGGCAAGGACGACGTAGTTTCCGGCGTTCCTCTCCAACTGGATGAGCTTCTTCGCTGCAACTTCTCCGAGCTCCGGAAATCCATGGAGAACGCAGCCACGGAGGATTGCGCCCCACATCACGGCGTCGGGCTCCACCGGCATCTCCCGAGCAAGCTTGAAGGCCTCCCCCAGGTGCCCGGCTCGGCTCAAGAGGTCAACCATGCAGGAGTAGTGTTTGACGCCTGGCTTCAGGTCGAATTTCTCCATCAGAGAGACGTATTCATAGCTCCGATCGATGGCCCCCTCATGGGCGCAGGAAGATAAGACGGACAAGAAGGTGATTTCATCTGGGTCGACCCCATCTGAGAGAAGCCGATGGAAGAGGGCGTCGACCTTCTTCCCAAGGCCATGAGCGGCAAACCCTGCAAGCATGGTGTTACAGGCCACCAGATTATGGTGTGAGATCCTCTGGAAGGCCTCCTCTGCAAGCTTTATACTTCCACATTTGGCATACATGTCCACCAGGGCCGTTCCAAGGTGGGTGCCTGAGTCCCAGCAGGATCTGATCAGGTGGGCATGGATCTGCTTCCCTCTCTCGATACTCCCCAACCTCGAGCAAGCTGGTAGAATGATGCCCATGGTGTAGACATCAGGCTTCAGATCAGAGGCCTGCATTTCAGCGAACACCTGCAAGACCGATTCATACTGTTCGTTCTCCATTTGCCTCGAGAGGATTCCGTTCCATGTGTGGCTATTGGGTTCGAAGCCCTCTCGCTTCATCATGCCGAGGAGGAACCGGGCCTGCTCCATTTGGTTGGATCTTGCGTACCCGGAGATCAGGGAATTCCAAATGGCCAGATCCTTGGAACTTGCTCGCTCGAAAATTCTCCGGGCAGACTCTAGATCTCCGCACCTGCAGTACATCTCCACGAGAGCGCCGCTGACGTGGGTATCGGAGCTCAGGCCCCGAGTAATGGCGAATGAGTGGATCTCCTTCCCCCGTCCTAGAGAGGCGGCGTCGGCACAGGCCATGATGCTGCTGCCCAGGGTGAAGGAGTCGGCGGCGACGCCTTCCTCAAACTGCATATCTCTGAAGAGCTCCATGGCCTCGCCGGAGCGCCGGTTATCGGCGTACCCAGAGATCATCGAGTTCCAGGTGATTGAATCCCTCTTCACTCCGAGAAGTTCCATTTCATCGAATAGCCTTCTCGCCGTCTCCACCTCACCATTCTCGCAGAACCCAACCAGCATCGTGTTGAAGGACCCCGAGCTCCTCGAGGAGAACCTCGAGAAGATCCTGAAAGCGCTGCCCATGTCGCCGCATCTTCTGTAGAAGTCCACCAATCCATTGATGATATAAGAATTGAAGCTGTACTGATGTCTGACCACATAGCCATGGATCTCCTTGCCGATGGTCAGCGACCGTAATCTTCCGCAGACAGGCAAGATGCTGGCCAGAACTCGCGCGTTTGGCTCAAAGCCGGCGGCCCTCATTTGGTAGAACAGGCTGAGAGCCTCCCTGTCGTAGCCATTCTGAGCGAACCCGCCGAGGACTGCGCTCCAGGAGACGAGATTTGGTGCTGGATCTCCAGACGCCAGCATTCTCTCCAGAATCTCCAGCGCTCCGAACACCATCCCATTTCCTGCACGGGCCGTCAGCATGGAGTTCCATGAAACAAGGTCGGTCTCCGGCATCTTCCTCAGAACCGACTCAGCATCTTCCAAGCTTTGGCATTTACCGTACATGTCGATCAGAGAGTTTCCCACGTAAATGCTCGATGTGAAACCAAATTTGACGACGAATCCATGGAGTTGCCTCCCAAGTCGCAGCTCGCTCAGGCCTCCGCAGGCTCTCAAGATCGCGGGGAACACGAAGAATTGCAGGTCCATCTCTTCTTCCAACAACCCGAGGAGCAGGGAGAGAGCTTCCTCGAAGAAGCCGTGGTCGACGCACGCGCTGAGAATGCTCGACCAGGTGTGGAGGCTCCTACTGGGCATTTTCTCGAACAGGCACCACGCGCTCTCAAAGCTACCGCACCGGCTGTACATGGAGACGAGCTTCGTCTGCAAGAACTCGTCGCTGCCGGCGTATCCATTTTTGGCGGCGTGAGCGTGGATCTGCCGACCGGCGCGGAGGCAACCGCATGACTCCAAGGCGGCGGCGTAGCCAGCGGAGCCGGGGGACTGCGGGAGCAATAATTCCAATTTGTTCCGAGCTAAGAAGCTGGCGGTTGCAATTCTGAAAGCTGACCGTCTACAAGAGGAAGCGGCGGCGGGCTGCCGGAGGCCATTCGGTCCAAAGTGGCTACGATGGGAGAGCGTAGCCATTGGCGCCGGCGGAGCAACCGCGGCGGCCATCCTTTGCTGCTCCACCGCCGTAGAAGTCTTGACGTCGGCTTCGAAAGTGGAACCCTGCAGGCATGCCGTTCACCTCGGGTCACCCCGAGCAGGACTTCGTCGCCGCAGTGGAGCACCTCATCATCGTCGTCGTCGTTCTATCCTCGTAGATACTCCACCACCACTCCTTCCTTCATTGTGCATGGTTTTTTCTCTTCTACTAACAGGAGATACGACCTAATAATTCTGAACGAATATAGAACCCACGCCATACTGATGTCAATGTATGTGACTTCAGAAACTTTGGTCTAAGGCATTATATTTTCTTCACAAACGGCAACATACGGTCTTAAAGATACGACGCTTTTTATTACATAATTTTTTATTTTTTAAAAATGTATATTTACTTCATTTTTATAGGAAACTGTTCCGTTATAATGATGGAATTTTTGTATGATGTTCTTCTATTATTCTACGCCCTTTGCGAATATTTTACATACAAGGAAATAAAAATGTTGACTTTTATAAGAAAAGTTAATCAGGAAAAATCTTTCAATCTCAATCATTATGTAAAAATGGAAATCAAAATTTGCACATTTTTTCGGCATATGTTTGACAAAAAAATCACATCAATGAGCTATAATATGAAACAATTAGGGGCACGAAGTCAAATTTTGCACATTTTTTCTGCAAACGTTTGACAAAAAAACACGTTAATGAGCAATAATAGGAAAGAATTAGGGACACAAAGTCAAAATTAGCACATTTTTTCTGCATATATTTGATAAAAAACACGCCTTAATGAGCTACAATAAGAAACAAGTGGGGGCACAAAAGTCGGTCTCTTGGTTTTCGTTATTGACATTAGATACATTTATGGATAATTAAATGGCGTGAAAACGAATCAATGGTTTTTATATATTAAAAATTAATAGATATATTTGACTACTCTGCCCGTTCCAGTTAGCTTATGTTTTCTCTCTCCCCACTTGCAAAAGTACGTATAATGTCGATTGATATCGATGTATATGTCGAGAGAGAGAGAGAGAGAGAGAGAGAGAGAGAGAGAGAGAGAGAGAGCATATTAATAAGCTTAGGAATCACAGATATCCAGTCCACTGACGGTGGGGGTCATCGGCCTGAACGGAGAGAGAAGCCTCGTTGCCAGACGAGCAGACAAGGGGGCCAGGTAGTCCATTAATATTTTGGGCTACGAAGCGGCGGCAGATCCTTGTCGGAGCGAACTGTAATGTTTGAATTTTCTCAACCTTGTCGTAGACAGGTGGAGAAATTTATTTTTTAACCCGTGGAAATTTTTAAGCCGATCTCATCGAATTCTCTGTCGTGTTCATTCGCCAGGCTTACAGTCAGTTCGCGTCATCAACACCCCTCTCTCTCTCTCTCTCTGGTTGTAGCAGCTGCCCCAGCCTGAAACACCGGTTTCCGTGGACTGAAAACCTTCCCACGGAGGCTCCGCTTGGTTCTCTCACCTCCTGCTGATCTACAGTGGGAAGCGCGGTGACCCCCTCTGCTGCTGGAAGCTGCTGCATCATTCTGCACCCTCTCAAACCCACGGGGCCACGTTATTATCTCCCCGCAGGGAAGACGGCTCCCTCGCCGGCGTCCTCATACTGCTGCATACGGATGCCGCAGAGACCAATTTTCACGCGCCGCCCCCCGGCAGTAAAAGAAGGAACAGTGGGGGCCTCTGTCTTCCTCGCTGACGATCTCCCTGCGCCTGCCCGACGCTGCTGTTGCTTAGCAGGATGTTTTCCGGTCGGCGGCGGCGGATGGGCGGCGCTCGTCGTCGGTGAAGGGTCGGGAGGGGGGGGGCACGGCGGGGAACTGTTGCAGAGGAGAGACGATGTGATGGGTGGTCGGGGTGGCGAAGTTTTGGAGTACCTGGTTGTCACTGTGGTGCAACTCACCCGCCCCCATTATCGTCCCCCAAGGAGAGTTACTGTTTGCGTTCACTCTCCCCTTCCTAATTCTCTCCATTTTCCTATTTTTTTATTCCAGGCGGAATGATTCAGAAGCCCGACCCGGCGGGCCTAAACTCAACCCACCTCTCTCTCTCTAAATAGTGACGAAGAGAATGAGGTGACAGGGCTGTTTGGGCCTGGCCCAGCTTCCAAAGCTCATCAGTCGGGCTCTTCTTCAAGCCCGGGGAATGTCGAGGACCTCAACTCGCATCACGATGAGGACATTATTATATATAATAATGTAGAAAATTATATGTATTTACGTACCCTTTTAATGTTGGAAAACCGGACGACAGTTCTGCCCGCCTTTCTGATCCTGGTCTCAGTTGGAACGGCCATGGCCGAGCTGATGGACCGGAAGAAACCTTAAAATGCTATCTTTCGCACCTTGTAACACCGTTTGCCGTCCGAGCTCTAGACCCTTCCGCTCCTACCTTCACCTCCTTTATCACCCCTTCCTCCCCTCTCTCTCTCTCTCTCTCTCTCTCATCCTGTCCAATCTGTGGCTGTTCTTGCATCAGACCAAAAAGCAGACTGTTCTTCCCTCACAGTTTCAGAAACGAGATATCACGTAGACAAACGAAAACTGGCACTGGGTTCTCCAAGATCTGCCGGTCAATACGTTGGCCGTCGAGAGAGCAAATAATCTCCCAGATCCCTCAACCATTTCCCCCGCTCTCGGCTGGCCCATCACACGGCGACCAGCTCTCTCTCTCTGCAACAGTAGTCGAATCTTGGATTTGGTGGTGCATGATCTCATCGTAAAATTAATAATTTATAAAGAAAATATCCCGCTTCGGATTGGCTTTTGAGTTTCAGAAAAACAGAAGAGCCCGCCCGACTTTAATGGGTGGGAGACGTGGATTCCTTTCATAAATACTAAAACTATTTCTTCCGGATTAAGGGTCAAACGCAGGACCAACTTGGTCAACAGCTCAAGATCGACAAGGTTTTTTTGTTCGAGGGATCGGTGGAAGTCTCCCTCAGAGAATCTGACCGCTCGACGCGGAATGAAGACGCGGGCCAAGATTTTGTCGGGCATAATATCCTCGAACCAACCCCCCCCACCCCACCCCGTCTCATTAAAATTTACAGAATTTGACCCAGAGCGCGGGTGATCTCATCTGCCTCAGCCATCGGCAGTGTTCTTTAATCTGCATCACCATGGAGAATATGCCCACTCTCTCTCTCTCTCGCTCTTCTTCGTCTGTCTCGGAATGTCTCCTGCGGAAGTCACCCGGGGGAGAGAAGGGGAAGCTTCCTGTTGCATGGCTTTCCTAACTCGTCTGCACGTGGGCAGGCCCACACGTGCGAATCCGGCACCGAACCCACTGCCGCGAGGGGTGAGGAAACAGTGGACTTGGGGCGCTCAAACGACAGCCCGCACGTGCCTTCATAAATCTAACCACCCCACTAGGAGGACGAACACCGCCCAGCATGGATTCTCCATTATTCAAAATCAGCCGACTCTTCTCTTCTAATGCGTTCTTCGGGGGGAGGGGCCGCCAAGAGGGCGTGCTGATTGGACAGTCGAGGCTCAGACACACGTGCGCCATATGGGTCGGTGGAGAATGCCCGTCACTATAGATTGTTATAGTTATGCATGTCGGCTGTTGCCGACTCCATCCTCTCACACGTGTGAGGGAATCCTGTGTTCCAGCCTGATCTGCCCCTTGAACCCACCGACATAGCGGATCAGACGACAACCCTGAAGAGAGAGAGAGAGAGAGAGAGAGAGAGAGAGAGAGAGAGAGAGAGTAACGTTAGAGTTTATTTTAGACATGCTGATTAGGACTGAGAGAAGCCTACGTCCAGATAACGAATATTAGTCTTCATATTTGATATTAGTTGATTACGACATGGAACAGGTTGTATGTACGGTATTGTGAGGGTATGTATGACCGAAGACTTTGGGTCGGACGTGTTGCATCAATCCGGCGTTCAGAGTCAACGATTACGTCCATGAATCCACTTGCCCCACGACTAAGGCGAACCATCCACACGCTGCTCATATCCCCTGTGTATGGAATTGTCCACCATCCTGGTTGACGACAAGGTGTACGACGTGTCTAAACCGTCCCTTGTTTTTTAATTTAGGAGAGAGAGTGAGAGAGTGGGGAGAGAGAGATAGAGAGATTGAGAGGAGAGAGAGAGAGAGAGAGAGAGAGAGAGAGAGAGAGAGAGAATCTCGTGCGGTCTGCTTCATTTCTCTCTATTCTGGCCACAGAGAAGAAAGCCACCTTCTCGGCCGTCCATTGCCGAGTTGGACGGCCAGCGCCAAAGCAGCAGGCTAATCGCTGTGTTTCTCATAACCATTGTTGGGAGGACACATGGGGGGTGGCCCGCCTGCTCTCCGAGAGCCATGAGTGGGATGGCCTTCATCTCTGTTTTCTCTCTCTTATCTCCTCCGCAATGGAGCATCTGGTCGGCAGCACGCCTGGCAACGGGAAGATGTCGTCCCAAAGCTTCCGCGGCAAGCATGGCCAGAGATCGGCGGCGCCACGTCGCGACGGGAGAGCTCGTTTCATGTGCGTGGCATGTGCAGGTGACGGCAGCTTCTCCCCAGTCCTGCCGCTGGTCCCTTTTCTCGCCCTGCTGAAGTCGCTAGCCGGATCTATCAGCGGCTGCGGCTGCAAAGTCCGAGAGCTTCCCTTGATCGCATGTTCGAGGAAGACCACTGCGTTCAGCCTCTCTGTCCGTCCGGTCGTAGTCTTCTTCTTCTTCTTCTTCTTCTTCTTCTCCTTCTCCTCCTTCCTCACCTGGTGCATCTCTGGCGCAGCCGCATTAAGGAATGGGTCCTACCTTCTCCTCCCGTGGTCGGGGGCTTTGATGGCTACCGCTTTTCCTTTTGTCGGGTTCCCGCACTCGCCCTCCCCCTCTCTCTCTCTCTCTCTCTCTCTCTCTCTCTCTCTCATCCTCGCTGCACGCGCTTCGTCATGCTCTCTACCTCCCCCCCTCGGGAGGGCCCACTCTTTCTCCCCTAGTGGACAAGGCGCTTGATGGACGGGCGACCGAGTTAATGACTGACGATGGATCCACCGCAGCCAGCCTTCTTCGGTAGCCTCATTTCCCCTCTCACACCAGGCCACCTTGACTCTCTCTCTCTCTCTCTCTCTCTCTCTCCCTCCCTCTCTCTCTCTCACTCGCTCTTTCTTTCTCTCACTTACTCATCTCCTCAAGACCGTGCATCTCTGCAAGTCTTTAGATGGGAGTCAGAGGGTGGTATTTTATTGCGAGAATAAAGTGGCGAGGGTTTTGAAAATTATCTTGCCGCAGGCTCGCTGTGGGGGGAAGGGGGAAGACACTGCGACGCTCACAGTGTATGCCCTCAGGGAGGAGGAGCCTGTGCGAGGCACAGTGTATCCCTCCGCTCGCAGCGGCAGGAGGAGACCACGACTATGCCCACGTAAACGGGAATAGCTCGCCCCAAGCAGAATAGTACGTAGCAGATGAGAGAGAGAGTGAGTGAGAGGGAGAGAGAGAGAGAGAGAGAGAGAGAGAGAGAGAGAGAGAGAGAGAGAGAGAGAGAGAGAGAGAGAGAGAGAGAGAGAGAGAGAGAGAGAGAGAGAGAGAGAGAGGAGAGGCAGCTACATAACGCGGACGATCCTATCGTTGCACCGAAGACGACCCGCTCGTCTTCTCCCCCTTATGTCCATCGGCTAAACCCTAGAAGACTCCGAGTCTCATCGGTCGTCTGGCGTCAACGATGGAAGTACGCGTGAAACTTACGCAGCAGTGCAGCGGGCACAGCTGACGGAAGAGGAAGCGAGACCCGCCACAGACGGCGACGAGGGAAGTCTGCGGCGCCGTCTGTTGCAGATGCCGACAAGGTCGCCGAAGCTAAACGATTATCGCACGGAGCGAGACCTCAAATGGTTTGCATCGTCAAAAAGATAGAAAACGAAACTTCCGGTGGTTTTGGGTCTCTCTATGCGATGGTTGGTTCCAGGACGTGGAGGAGACGATCCGGGGAGACCTCTTCGTGGACGGCTGCGCAGGATAAAGATTCCGAGTGGTGACGGGAGTCGCGGTTAGCGAGAGAGAGAGAGAGAGAGAGAGAGAGAGAGAGAGAGAGAGAGAGAGAGAGAGAGAGAGGAGAACTTTTCTTCTGTGGATTGAGAAGCTTTAACTCTCTTTGGGTTGGTATATGATGAGAGGGCTGCCGCTTCTCTGACCAGACGAACTATTCTAGACGACAGAGGAGGTGATGCCTGAACAATGAGATATTTAATATGAAGGTATATGTTTCAGGGACCTAACAGTAAAACTACGACATATATCTTATTACGTATAATACCAAAAGAACTAGCTACACACATACACACGCCTACAAGCATACGGCTCTCTCTCTCTCTCTCTCTCTCTCGCCGAAAATTCCATTGAGGTGGGTTGGGGGAGCTGGTGAGGGCAACACATAAAACCAACCTCCCACTGAAGATCGTCCAAGGGAGGAAGCTTTCCGTTCTGCACCTGAAGGGAGAGAAGCTTTGAATCCGCTGGGAGAAAGAGATTAGAGGCGCTGCACTTTGTTCTTTCTCTCACTGGTCTCTCGTCAGGATCTGGTTGCAGAGACAACCTCCAACCTACAGAAGAGCGTTTTGCATGGACACCGCTCAATGGCCCCAGGTAAATTTAACCCCACACGCCTGCTAGGCGTCTGGTTCTTCTTGTGACCTTCCTCCTTTCCCCGTCTCTTTTCTTGTTCTTTCTGTTTTTGATGAATGAGAGGTCACGCTCCTCCGTTCCTCCTTCTCTCTCTCTCTCTCTCTCTCTCTCTCTCTCTCTCTCTCTCTCTCTCCCTCTCGCTCTCGCTCTCGCTCTTTGTTTTCTCTCTCATCTCTCGTTCTTTGAACCTTGCTTCGTGTTTTGGATCCTATTCAGCGATGTGGGTTGATGAATTTGATGCTGATTATACAGACGTAGATCTTCAAAGCCCCCAGTATTCTTCTTCTTCAATCCCTTTTGACCTTGAAGACACCGAACCTTTTCTCTCGTTTTCCTCCTTTCTCTTCTGCTTTTGCCGTGGTGGCGGCCATGGCTCCTTGCAATCTCTGCTAAAGCGATCTCGCCCTTCATAAACTTCTCTCTCTCTCTCTCCCTTTTCGTTTGTGGTAGTGTTCCTGAGAGCATAGAGACACCGCTTTCGTCCTCGTTCCGGTCTCCTATGATCATCGTCGAGAGCCTTTGATCCCCCCCCCTTCTCTCTCTCTCTCTTCCCTTTAAGGTTTTGGTACTATGCGGGAGTGCATAAAGAAGGCAGCTTGAGCTTTCTTCTGGTCTCATCTGTCGATCTTCGAGGTGTGACATGGGGGTGTGTTTTACAGGACATGGGCCTGACGAAGTCCTCCATGGAGGGGATGATGGTGCCCTCGGGGTGCACCACCGCAAGGCCTCAGCTGATGGAGAGGAGACCGAGGCCGCCGAGGGAGCACGCTTTGAACTGCCCCCGCTGCCAGTCGACCAACACCAAGTTCTGCTATTACAACAACTACAGCCTCTCACAGCCCAGGTACTTCTGCAAGACCTGCAGGAGGTACTGGACCGAGGGCGGCTCCCTTAGGAACGTCCCCGTTGGCGGGGGCTCCAGGAAGAACAAGAGGTCCTCCAATTCCTCCTCCTCCGCTACTATCGCCACCTCTTCGTCCACCTCCAGCACCCTAACGTCGACTTCCGCCACATCGGCGAAGAGGGCACTGGATCTCCCCCCCCCTCCTCCTCCTCACCCCATCGCTTCCTCCGCTCAGACCTCCAGATTTCATCAAGGACAAGACCTTAACCTAACCTTCCAGCAGACCCACAGAACCGGGGATTTCTGCTCCACGGTCAGCCCTAACCCGTTGACTTGCTCCTCCGCCGCCAGCAGCGGCGCTCAGTCGGCCATGGATCTTCTCCGGGGCGGGGTTTCTTGTAAGGGGATGAGCCCCTTCTTGCCGCTGATGATGGCGCCGGATGGCGGTACGGTTTACTCAGCCGGTTTCGGCCTGCAGGACTTCCGATCAAGCTCCATTAATTTCCCCGTGGATGGGATCGCCGGAGATGGTGGGTATGGTAATGTGCAGGACGGCAGTGGGAGGTTGTTCTTTCCCTTCGAGGACCTGAGGAGGCACGTTTCCTCAGGTGATGCTGACGTGGACCAAAGTAGGGGACAAGGAGGTGACCCCTCTGTGTTCTGGAATGGGGTCATTGGCGGTGGTGGTGGGGCTTCATGGTAGGAGCTCAACCAGGAGAAACAAGAGATACCCAAAACAAAAAATCAAGTCTTTGCACAGGTTTGCCTGGCTGAGGAAGGTGGAGGCGATTTGTGTTACATATCCCCCCCCTCTCTCTCTCTCTCTCTCTCTCCCTCTCCCTCTCCCTCTCCCTCTCACTCTTTCTCTCTGGGGATTTAATCAAGGTGATGGTGAAATGATGGTATCTGCAAATATCGTTGAGACTAACAGCATATCGGACTCTTGGGAGTTCCTCCCCCGCCCTCTGATTTCAATTCATTTCTTCTATCCCTCGTATTTCTCTCACCCCTTGTTACTGTGGACATGGGAAGCTTCTTTTAGTTGGCTTCGGAACCTGCGCCCTTTAGCAGGAGAGAGGTTTTTTTTGCTGCGAAGAGATTAGAGAGAGAGTCGGACAGCGAGACAGAGAAGGAGACAGTCTAGAGTTCCTCTCTTCTCTCTGATGATTAGCGCGATGGGGCCTATCCACTACCCCTGCGAGCTACTCCATGGCTCAGTCATTCACCTTGTGATCACACTTCTCTCCCGATTTGAGCATATCAGTTCTTAGTGAGTGCATGTGCGTCATTCGAGTCTGTATTCATCAAAAAAATAAAGCCACATTTATTTTTGACCATCTGTTCCAACCAAGTGACTTACAGTCTCATTGTGCCCATTTAATATATTTCCCTCTTTTTTTTTTCCAGTCCCTCTCTCTCCCACTATGGCCTCGTCTGGTCAACCCCCACAGGGACTCTTCGGGCCATGGAAGCTCTAGGGAGAGCTCATGGACAGGGAATGAGTGGGCAGGATCCCACATAACCACCCTCCAAGGCCCTCTTTCGCAGGGTCATTAACGTAAATATTATTACCTAGTAACATCTATTATTAACTACTAGATCACCTTCTCCATATAGATAATGGGAGCATTATTGTAGATGGGATTATAACTAGAAGGTTTGGTGCCGTCATCTCCCTCTCTCTCACTCTGCCGCCACCATGTGAGAGAATGAATAGGCACATAAATCTCTCAGTGCATCCCTCCTCTTGGTGACCCCTCGGCTTCTTCGTTGTTTAATAGCGGCAGACTCTCTCTTCCCCATGCAGACACCCTCTGAAGAGGGGTGGGAGACATTCCCCTTGGGGGCTGAGCTGTGGGGAACGCCTCCTCTCCTTCTCGGAGCTCGCCATGCTTGGGCTTTCCTCCCTCACAATGACGGTTATGTTAGGAGAAGATGAGATTTCGGGATCGGAAACCGCCGTCTCTCCCCTATTGTCTGTGTTTTCTTAGGGCAAACGTTAAGATGCGGACAGCGTCGAGAGAGAGAGAGAGAGAGAGAGAGAGAGAGAGAGAGAGAGAGAGAGAGAGGTGCCTGTTCCGTCCTTCTTTGCCCATTTCTCCGTGAGAATAGAGAGGGAAGTAGGTCTGATCTTCCCTTCTTCGTCCATTAAACGCATGGAGTAGAAAGCGCAGCCTGTATGATCCTTCTTCTGTGCCCATTTCACCCAATTAGGTAGACAATCACGTCTGATCTTTCCTTTCTTCACCTATTCTTTCAAAGCGGGGGGATGGAGGAGCGAGAGCGAGAGGGAGAGAGAGAGAGAGAGAGAGAGAGAGAGAGAGAGAGAGAGGTGCATGGTGGACCCTGCTACTTATGAGCTTAGTTTGGTGCCCCATCGCAGGCATACGAGACAAAAGGGAATAGAGAAGATACATGAAGAAGAGAGCACAGTTTCCTGTCGAATTCTGAGGTTCAGACACTTGCCATGGTTTTCTTCCCCCCCTCCCCCCACTGCGCTGGGAATGGAGCCCTGCGGCGGTGTCTCATTCGTTTGGCCTCTTCCTCGTGATAGTGAAACTCCGGCGGGATTCCCCTACCGGGACACTGGGCGATGCGTCTCGCCTTCCTCAAGCAACCCCTATTAAATCTTCCGTGTTGAGAAGGACTTTCAGCGAGATAGAGATAGAGAGAGAGAGAGAGAGAGATGGGGGGGTCTCCTGCAGCGACATCGGGACCTACAACGCAATAACTCTGTCGTCCCGGTTTTAGCTGGTCAAGGTCAGCGTGTATAGTTCTATCAATCTTCTCGCTTCCAATTTTCTCAAGGGCAGAGAATCTAGCTTGGCGTCTTGCACTCGCCAGTATCTCGTTGGTACTTCGCAATATGCATCCCACAAAAGGAAAGCCTGTTTCGCCGGACTACACATCTTCCCTCGGAGAACCCCTGCAGCCTCTGCGCGCGTGTCAGAGAGAGCGAGAGCGAGAGCGAGAGCGAGAGCGAGAGAGAGAGAGAGAGAGAGAGAGAGAGGAGATCGAACTATTAGCATGCTAATCGGATGCGTAGTACTTGATGATTAGTGCAGTCCGACCATTTTTTGTCAACTCTCCAAGTCTTGATATTATCCGCCGACCGCCAACTTTGGTTGAAGCGTCGTACTTGAGGCTCTACAATATATACTACTGAGAGGCAATGAAAGAAGCTTATCGACTGACTGATATGGATTTATTTTGATATAGAGATCATCATCAATCTTCGCAAGTTTCGAACTTTATGAAGAACAAATCTCCATACTCAATATCTATGGTATCGAAACTCTCCGATGGCAGCCCATCTGAGCCCATCAGCAAGCGAGAGGGACGGGTAGGCCTTCACTTCTGTCTCTACAAGTCCCGACGAGAGAGAGAGAGAGAGAGAGAGAGAGAGAGAGAGGAGATTGAAACAAAAACGTGCCTTCAACTTCTGCGTCTCAGACAAGGAAGCACCAGCCTGATAGGGAGAACGCCCTTGTGATTCTGGGCCTTTTCCCGAGAACTCCTTATCTTCCTCCCCAGCTAGCGCACCCCCGCTCGCCCCATATACATCTAGCCGCCACCTCCCCCCACAATGGCCGCGGGGGCTCGTGGCCGGCCAGTTCCTCAACCTTGCAGTAGGAGCAGCTGTTGTCCCTCTCACTCACTACCCCCTGCTGCCGGAGTCTCCATCGCCGCCCCTTCTAGTCTCCCCTCCAGTCACCCTGCTTGTGGCAGTCCACCGTCGTCCCTTCCGATCTTCTCTCCACCCTGCACCGCTTGAGCTTCAGCGGCGACAGACTGGCCGGAGTTCCACCGCCGCCATGTTGAATCGATGCTAAATTTATTGTATCGTGACTCAACATTAAACCACGCCTGATTAGAGCGAAGCTAATATAATGCACTGCAAAGGCTAAATACCATCATTTTCAGAAGAATCTCTGCCTGGTTCTCGCTTTGATGGATCAATTCTACAGCCGGAACAGGTAGAGAAGCCCCAACCAGATCCCCATCTTCCTCGCCCTTACCTCAACAGCAACGTTTCATTAAGCATTGATAAAAGCAAGCCCCATACAAAGTTCACCCAAAACATGTTTCAAGTTCTCGTAATCATAAGACCATCATAGTGTTATTATGATCATCAACAGATAATTTTAGCATCGATTTAAGGCTATGAACTTAGCACGCAGGCCTTCACCTGCTTCTTGCGAAGCATACCCGAAAAGGGTATTTCCTAACTGGAGCTCCCACGATCAAGAGCCGGCAAGCACTTGGATAAGATCTCCACAGCCTGTTCTATCTCCTCCTGGGATATTACCAGCGGCGGGACGAGCCGCACGATGTTGCCCTTCCCAGCCGTGAGGACCAGAAGGCCGGAGCTCAGGCACTCCTCGACGAGGGGAGCTGCCGGCACGTCCAGCTCGATCCCCAATAAGAGCCCGAACCCGCGCACCTCCTTCACGTGCCGGCTCCCTCCCAGCTTCTTGGAGAGCAGTTCTCTCAGGTGGAGGCCCTTCTTCAAGACGCCTTCCAAGAACCCGGGACTCTGAATCTTGTCAAGAACCGCTAGCGCGGCGTGGCAAACCAGCGGCCCTCCGGCGAAGGTGCTGCCATGGTCGCCGAATCCGATGCTGGCGGCGACCCTTTCGGTGGCCAGGACGGCGCCAATGGGCAGCCCACCGGCCAGAGGCTTCGCAAGCGTCATTATATCTGGGTACACACCAAAGGCCTCATGGGCCCAGAGGAACCCGCTCCGCCCCAACCCGCACTGAACCTGGAGAACCCACATGGCAGCAATGAAGGTAGATGAAATATTGAGAAAATTATCAATAATTTGAGCCCGCCAACACAAAAAAGGTATGCCCATAAAACCCTCAAAGCCTTGGTCCTCAAATCTCTCATGACTAAAACCGAGCCTGGGGATCCGACCTCATATGCCGAAGTAAAAACCATTGATTGTGGCAGGCTGTAGTGGGCATAATCAGATAAGATATTGCAGGATCTTGTATTGAGCAAAAACGGATTTCATAAACCGTGGAGGATCAGATTAAAGTATGATGAGGCGACCACACTATGAAGCACAGGAGTAAAGCAGTAACAAGACGAAAAGTACTACCCCCTCGCCCCCTTCCCCCATTAATCTTAAGCAATACATATGGATAGTCAGCTTAATCCCTCTCCATTCCTCATCCCGTTGCTCCACATGAACCGTAGATTCGTCGATGATCACCAGTAATTAAATTTGAATTACAGATTAAATCATTACAGATTATGAATTATGATTTGTGTATTCTCCCGCTCTATGGCTCCACTCTCTGCCAATCAGTCTCTTTCAGGTTGCTGAGACAGGGGAGGGGATCTCATGGATGCCCGTCAGCCCTTGTCCATATACTTTTATACCAGCCTAGACGACTTCATTTCGCCAACCTGGGATGATGATGCGGAGCTTGACATCGGTCAACATGACAGGCTGAGACCCCGGATAAAAAACATGGGATGCTGAAAGATGACACAGCGTATACATTCTTAACAAGTGATTAGATCATCATGTACATGAAAAGTTTCCATTAAGGTTAAAAGAAGAACATTTCCAACAAATAAGTAGTATCAACAGTATGATTTTTAGAGCGCTATTGGGGGCCTAATAATCATGGTGAACCCATATGAGCGAAATCATCATCAATGACTATAAGCTGAAATAGGCACTTTCAATAATCCGAAAAAATCAATTTTTGCATAGAAAAAACAGTGTAGACATCCCAAAAATATCTGCGGAAGGAGTGTTCAGGGGGAAGAAATGAAGAGCTGCTGACCATGCCCAGACGCAAAATAAAGCAAGAAAATTTTCTTACCTCGTCGAAAATCAAGAGTGCACCAGCTTCATCACAGGCAGAACGCAGAGCCACTAAGAACTCCTTGGTGACGCTGTATATTCCACCTTCGCCCTGAATTGGCTCCACGAAGACCGCAGCCACTTTGCCAGATTTTATGGCGTTCGTGGAAGCTTCAATGTTCCCGTACTCTAAGAAGGTAACTCCAGGCATGAGTGGCTCAAAAGGCTTCCTGTACTGCTCCTTGCTCGTCAGGGCAAGGGCGCCCATCGTCCGGCCATGGAAACAATTGGAGAAGGCGATGAACTCCGTGGGAGCTTCTTCATCGCTGGAGTGCGACGACCTCTGAAATTTCCTGGAAAATTTAATAGCCGCTTCATTCGCTTCTGTTCCGGAGTTCGTGAAGAAGACTCGGTCGGCGAAAGAACAGTCCACCAGTCGTTTTCCGAGCTCAACCTGCGATGAAAACGAAGACGGAACGATGAAGAAGCCCGAGATCAAACCATCAACAAGCACCGCCGTCCCCGGTGAAGAAATAACCAGTAGACAACGCGTTTCTTCGGGTTAGATATAAATCTCAGAGAAAGAAATCTCTTACCTGGGGAAGAGTATAGTAGATATTGCTGACGTGAGTCAACGTGTCTGCCTGCTCGACCACCGCCTTAACCCAGTCCGGGTCTCCGTGCCCGATCGAGTTGACGGCGATCCCTCCCGCCATGTCGAGGTACTCCCGGCCTTCGACATCGTAGAGCTTGCAACCACGGCCACTCCGGATGACGACCGGGGTTCTAGCATAGGTCCTGACGAATACTTCTGACTCAGTCTGGATCACTCGCTTGCTCTCCTCGCAATGTAGCCGCCCGCCAAGACTCGGCGGCGGCGGCGGCGCCGCCGCCTTCTTGGGCTCGGAGGCGAGGCATGCAGAGACGCCGGAAGGATGGGCACGAACGACGGCCGAAGCGGATCCCCCCCAATTCTCCAACCCAACAAACCGAGGGAACGCTGAAGACGCCGCCGCCGCCGCCGAACCAGCTGCGAACCAGGTGGAGTTGGCGAGGAACGCCTGGAGAGGGGCCATCTTCTGCTCCTGTGGGAGTGGCGGCGAAGAGGAGCTCGCTGAATGAGATAGTGCGATCAATCTGGTGGCGGGTCAGCCCGCGACACGGGGAGGGGGGCGGGGAGGACCCAGAGAAAAATGACGCCTTTTGCCCCCAGAGAAAGGTTAACCTAGAGCCAAATGGGACCCCGGGCTAGGGACACCGTTGCTGCGGTGTTTCTCTCTCTTCCGGCCGTGCAGCAGGGAGAGAGGGAGAGAGAGAGAGAGAGAGAGAGAGAGAGAGAGAGAGAGAGAGAGAGAGAGACAGAGAGACAGAGAGAGAGAGAGAGACAGAGAGAGAGAGAGGAGTGCAAACCTTGGAATTCGCCGCCGGGAGAAGGGGAGGAGAGCGCCGGACGCCGGGAAAGACGGCTGTTTTGAGAGGGGTTAGGGTGTTGATAAATTTAATTTAGTTTTAATTTAATTTAATTATTTGATAGAATCCTCCCTATCGGACCAGATACAGCGATTCAAGCTCAGTTGAGAGCACCTTTCGTTAAAGCCGAGCTGCCCACTTCTCAAATCTCCCTAAGATGGCAAATATCTTCCCCGAATCCGATCGCCGATTCAAGAGGGGCCCTTTTTTTTCGGAAAATTTCGAATTTATCTGAGGAAAATATCTCCCACTCGGTATTTCCCCAAGAACAATTCTTGGGTTACAGAGATATTAATTCCCATTAATTAATTAGTATTTTTTGGGAAAAAAGTACTGATATTATCTGCAATCGAAGGCGAGAGACTGCACATGGAACTAACTAATCTGTGTGCCTGGGCAATGAAGTCAACGCTCATAGAAACCATGCTGAGACGAGGCCTATGAAGAGATCAACTAGACGTGAGGGAGGAGGGAGGGCCCGTTTATGAGAGATCAGACGTTTGGGGAGACTCCAGGGCAAGCAATTATAAAAACAAACAATGATGGTCACTTTATTCTAATTATAGAAAATTTTCTTTTTTTCTCTTTGAATCATGATCAAATAAAAACTTCTTGAGTTCTCAGAATCTGCATACGAACATAAAGCCCTTCATTCTTAAACTTGGTTAAATGAAATGGGTAGATAGTAAACGTAATAATCAACCTAAATAGATGGGGGATCATTGCACATGAGTTGGATTATGGGTCATGAAGCAACTATCATCTACCATCTACCATCTAACATCTACAGGTGGAGAAAGAATTCATCAGAAAAGGCGAGATGGGTCAAACCCAGATGAGGGTCGAGTCGGTCAACTGGCTGACACTGGTTTTCTGAACGGCATCCAGCCTGAACGGCGGATGAAGCATGGATTGCGCTGACCAATGGAGTATGATCTACCATCTGATGGTTGGGAAATTAAACAGCCACATGAGGAATGAAGTGTTCATCAGAAGAGGTGAGCTGGGTCAAACCCAGATGAGGGTCAATCGTTCAACTTGCAGACATTGGTGAACCTCTGAACGGCATTCTGGTACTGGGTTCCCTGCACCACACATGAAGACGCTTTTAACAAATGGAAAAAAAAAAATTGCATAAATAGGGCGGCGATCAAGTGAGAGATTCTTTTTCTATAAGAAGATGACGCATCACATGGAGCATGTCGATGAAGCGCTCTGAAGAGAAGATGGTACCTCCCAGTAAAGTTGGCCACAGTCCATGCACTGCCAGAATTCTAAGTCCCGGTTGAAGAGGCAATTGGGAATGACTTGGAAGCCCTTTGAAGCTGCTACGGCTTCTTCAATAGTCAACGGTTTCTGAATGAAACGGCCGTTGCATTTAGTGCAACGTGACATGAGCTGCTCCTCAGAGATTTTCAGTTGGAAGGTTTCAATCACCTGCCATCAAACGCAAGTCTACTGTTGAATGAATTTTTTCCGGGTAATTTTGGCGCTTTGGAAGATAATACGAAATTTCCTATTAAAATCTCATTAAAGATGACCAAATTTTTTTTTCCCCCAGTTAGTGCTTTCATTCGGGCAGCATTGCCCCCATATTTATCCAGCTGTTCACCATTCCCTGGGAAAGAAGTCAAACCTGAAAGTCGTGGGGAAGATTTGCCAAAATCCGCAAAAAATCAAGACTTGCTATGTTCAGATCAAATACCCTATTCTGAGAAAATATTTGATGAATTGACGAGGTTTCATTTTGATCAATAATAAGGAGATTTCCCTTATATGATTTTTTTTTTATCGATGATGAAATTAAAAACCACTAAAGAAAGAACATAGAAGTTGACTTTTTTTCGCAATAATTTAGCGTGCAAGGAGAAATCTACCTCCAGTAGTTGGTCGTTCTTGATTAAACTTTTCAGCTTATATACTTGATTCTCTATCAGATACTGATGCTTCATAAGCTTTGCATCTCGCGTTAAAATAACCCTTTTTTCTTTGTACGCCTGTTCTATCAACTGCCTGAGAGCAAGGCACGTGTTGCAACATTCAATCATCTCATACATTTTAAATTTTATTTTCCACGATGAAATTGAAAAAAAAAGAGAGTTTTTCCAAAGAAAATACCTTGGTTCGGGTTTTTTTACAGATGGAATTGCAGCATCAATTCCAACACATCGCAAATATTTCGCTAAACCTTCTACCTGTCAATGTTCTGCCCAATCAGCTGTATTTTTACGTCACAGAAATATATTCTATTCAGGGAAAATAAATATGCTGAGACTCTCATACGCTGTAGTCAACATCTAAATTTAATATGAAAAACACGAGGTGGAATCAAGAAGCTCATACCATTACATCGCACAAAAACCTTGGGCATTCGTCCCCCCCACCCGATGAATCCCACGGTGGGGGACCCTGCCAATCATTGACCATTGCCAGATGATCTTTAGATTTCCATGATGGTGAAGGCTGCCTTCTCCCTCTCCGTTTAGATATCCTTGGTTTTCTGTCCGACTCTTGCAAAAGAATCCTTTCGCCATATTTTCTGACAATTTTTGACAGGGAGATCTCCAGTGGAAGTGTCGATTCAAATGAAGGTGTGGATGCAGATTCTGAAGCAAGAGGGTCGCTTGGGAGAGCAAAACCGCTTGATTTTACGATGTCGCTTGCTCTGCCATACTTGATTCCCAAAACATTTTCAGAGAAAACCGGTGCTTGGAAAAGATCTTTCAACCCATAGCTCACTTTAGATGAATAGATCTCCATACTGTTGGCAAGAGATTCACCTGCAGCAGAGTTAATTGCAATTCTAGAAAACATAACGATAATGCAATATATTGCTGAATAATGGACACGGCACAGACGATCAAGAAACATTAAATGAATCTATTTAACAATTGAAAATACATAGTAAACTATTTTTCGAGAATTAAGCTACCACCCGCACATGCACCTGATTTTTGCCAGGATTTTCTTCTATTTTAGTCACGTCATTGAGGACTGAAGCATAAACCTTCTTCAGCCGTCCTACATGCTCAGCATTCCTAATACTTTGGTTACTTAACTTATGCAAACGCACATGTTCCTGTACTTCATCTGATTGGTATACCATTTTCACAAGTAGAAAATTGAGCGCTTTCTGAGCGAAATCTGGCTTGTGAACAGACCCATCCTAGACGTTTGATATATCCATAATCGGAGGAATTATCTTTTCAAGCTAGGGTTCATCTTGGTGGCCTTTTGAGGCCAGAAAATAAAAGGCTGGGGAGTTCGTATGATAACTAGCTCGATTTCAAGGGGGGCAGCGGAATAAGAATCACGAAATTAATTTCTGGCAGCGAAATATATACATGGTATTCTATTGATAGAAAAAAATTATGAACCAAGAAGAAACAAAATTTCAAGAGAGAAGTCATTGAGACCAGGGCCGACAATCTCGAATTGCGTGCCATGCTAGTGGCCATTAAGTTTGTTGGCTCACATTTGTGTTGATCTAATCGATAAAATCCATAAAAATAAAAAATACGGATCTGATAATTTATTTAAAAGACAGAAGCTATATAAGTGGAAAAGGTTAGATAAAACCAATTAAGTAATAGAAAATGACAATTACCGGGTGAACAACTTTTATTTATAAGTTCACCTCCCATTTATTTTTGAAGTAAAATTCGATCTGACCCATTTATCAAGGTTACCGAGCCAATAATCAAGTTCTAGAATATTAGCCCTGATATGCAGTAGGAGGATAGCCTCTTCAACAGACATGTGACGCGACATGCTTGGCAATTCACAGCACATAAATCACAATGTTAACAATAAACCGTCTTCCGTTAATTCAGGGTTGCGTTAACTCAGATTGATAAGTTTTATGACATCAATATTTATGTGCGTTAAATCCTTCATAACTCATCACGTTAACAGACCTTGCAACAGAGACAGTACTTTCATGGGAGCTCTAGACTTTGCACACTGGCTGGAATTCCCGCAAAATAAAAATGTGGATTTTCTGTAGATTGGCAGTTTTAGATATGATTACTGTATTCATCATGCTGTTTTCATTACATGTATGTAAATGTGTCCACGGGGAGAGGGAGAGGGAGAGAGAGAGAGAGAGAAGCAGAGATGTGCAAATCACCAGAAAAAGATATCCATCCAGGGTTGTCATTGAAGACAAAAAATAAATCATTTTAAATTCGTCACCTTCGTATTGTTCTTTAGAGCTGTAAAGGTGAAGTGGAAAATATGATATCGAAGATATGGTCAAGTATCACCAAAGACATACCTTGGTGATTAAAGCTGCATTGAAACACATCGAATATTTCAAGCAAGTAGTAAGCATCTGCAGCTGCATACAATTTCTGCTCATCTGTTAGAGGACGAACTGACCAGTCACTACATTGGAGTTCCTGGATGTACATAGCATGCATCAGATTTGTCCTTCAATAAGGAAATAAAAAAACTATAAGAATCACTTGTTATCATTCAAGAAAAGAATAACAAATATGACGACAGATCTTGACCAGTTAAACACTAAATAAAAAGACTTATTTTGAATCTAAATTTATAGGATGATTTTTTTTTTTCAGGCATAGACGTCCATGACAGTCGAGAATGAATTTTTTCTATTTGACATATGATGTGATTCCACTACATGTGCCTTTTCTTTCACAGTTCCGTCACTCCCCAGATTATAATAGAAATATCAAACCTCAAGGTGGAGTTCTATAGTGCACTCATTTGCAGAAATATGACTATATTGTTAACAGAAATATGACTATATATAAGAATTTTCATTTTAAGTTCATAGTAGGAATAGGTTATGACTATACTCGGACCCAAATAACCGGCATAGTCAGCTGAAGACCGGATTTGCTACCCCGAGTTTGCAAGTTCAACTTCAAGCATCGTTTCCCATTCAATGCAGTTCATTGTAACTTAAGTTTTTCTCTTGAACTTGACTCATGATCTCTGGAATCAGTTTATTCCAATCTAAAATGGGAATCCAGGTCACCAATGATTTCCTGGAATAATATTAATCTGATCTCGAAAGGGAATCCAGATCAACTCAGCTTTGATTGGCTGATTTCAGACAAATATATCCTAGTCCGGTTGGCTTGTTAAGTCCCGTGTTGCTTCTACCCTTTGGATTCCCTACTGTAGTTGGAGGACGAACAGAAAAAAGAAAGAAGAGGAACAAAGAAGTAGAAAGTGCAGAAATAACAGTCTTCTATTCTTGCCCTTCATGTCCCCCTGCCTCAGAGAACCGGTTCCAGGTCCACATAAAGCAGGTGACAAAGAGACGTATATTTTCTAAAATCCCCTGATTTTCAAATTGTTTGGTGGTGCTACTTCAAAGTGCTTCCAGACAGGTATCTGTACGAACAAACTAGATACAGTGGCTTCTTTCTATGCCCTAGTACCAGTGGGTTGTGATTTTAGCGACAGGACCCTCAAAAAATTGGATCATCGTTCACATTTCATGTCTCGAAGCAAAAATCTGGATTCTGAACCATGCCATAGTTTATTCTCAAAAAAGTTGAGAATCATGACACCATTTTATTTAACTAATACAGATTACACCGACAGAGTCGGATGTTCTTTTCCTTCTCTTCCGGCTTCCAAGCTCCCGGACATGATACCTACACAATCAAGCCCGAAAAATATTCACCAATTTGAAAAATTCGTATCCCTATAGATATGTAAGACTCCACATAAAGGCGCCAACACGACGCCAATATTAATGGCGCTACTTAGTGCACAATCAGAAAACTAAATAAATTCCTCCATAATAATTTTTGGAAACTTGAGCTAGCTCACGATCTGACCTTCATTTTTGATCGGATATGCGCTAGTGAAGATCAATCTAGCATCAGAAAAGCTTGGAATGCAGCATATGCTCTTCCTCATGTTTTCTGTTCTACTTGAAACCGACCTTGTTGCGTTCCTTCCTACCTCGTTTCCTATCAGACTGATTCAAGAATGTCTTTGATTCCAAAATGATGGACATAAAAGACAGGAGAGCGTAGGTAATCTGCAACTCAATGGAAGTTTTAACAAATAGCCAAGATGCCTCCGTGATGAACTTGATGTGTACGAAAGATTTGTCCAGAGAACTGAGGCAAGCCATTAAAGAAAGATAGATCAAGACCAGGTTCCCAAAAAAAAGCTCTTTTCTTACGATCTTGGCAGTACTGCTAAAAAAATTTAGAACATTCACGCGCTTACTAAATATAAATGCAGGTCGCAGGAGACCAAACCTTCGAGAGAACAACTCCAAGCACTTGTTTACAAATTGTCGCCAAACTCTCT